>JBAMAX010001543.1:0-135150 GCA_037043745.1 Chymomyza amoena
AAACAACAAGTAAGATCCAAACCTTTTTATTTCAAATTTCTTTTGTCGCTCATTGTAGGTAACCAATATTTTTTAACTTCTATTCAAATAAATATCATATTTATGTTGGCATATGGTCAAAAGAACTAGTTCCAAATGTTTTGCTACTCTTAAAATTGTTAGCCGATCTAAGTGTCACTTTGTTGAAAGTGAACGAATATTTTTTATATTATTAAAAATATAATATATTATTTAAAATTTTTGTTACATAAAAGATCACAATGAGTCAAAAACACTTTTTTATATTATAAACGGTAAAGAACTTCAACACGGTCAAAATACTTTTGTCGCTCAGTTTAAGTAACAAATATTTTTAATGCCCATTCAAATAAATCTTTTATTTATATTTATGTAAATCAATATCAATTTGTAAAGTAAAGAAGTCAACACAACGGAAAGTGGCTTAAATGTATCTTTTTTTTTTTTTTTGGTAGCACTTTAATATTATAGACTTAATTAGATTAAATTATTTGAAACTATTATATTTGACTATATATTATGTATATTTAATGTGGCTATTTTTAAAGCAATTAGTTGCTATTTTAATGCTAAAAACATTTTTTTTTTGGTAGACACGACTAGTACGACGACGCTGCTGCTCAAAAAATTACTACTGAGGAGCTGCGGTGCGACATCAGCATGAACGGCGACGTCGGCAGCGACGTTAACACCGACGTTGACAGCGACGTATTGGTCGCCGGTCCGCTATGGAAGCTAACTCGAGGCAGTCAGAGATCGGCAATCCGAGCGAACGAAACGAAAACGCGCGACGGCGAATTGTTTTCGGTTTCTTGAAATCGTAAATTTGTTTTGTTGCTTAATTTGTAGTTTCTAAACGCTTTGGCTGAAGTATCTTTAAACGCGAAATACTATATCTTAGCCCGACGACGTCCTTTAAGGCCAACTAAATATTTTGACATGTTTACGTTTAATGTTAGTTTCGCTGCTTACGCATAACGGTAATAAAACGCATGCGCGCAGCGTGCCGCTACATGTGTATGTGTGTGTGGTGTGTGTGTGTATCTGCTAACTTTGTATCTGTGGATGCAACATTTTGTACTTTTTGTTTTGTTGGGGCCACGCGACCTTCTCACACAGAGTGAAGCGCAGACGACAACAAAAATTATTCTTAATAAAAAATGTGCCAAAAAAATAAAATAAAAATAAAATGAGTGAAAAAATATAAAAAAAGCTCATAATAAAAATAAAATTTAGCGTATGCTAAATGCAGCTTGAATAAGCTTGTACACTACAACTAAATACACATGAATAAATCAGCCGAAAATAATAAAAATAATAATAAAAGTTAAAAAAAATAAAATAAAAGTTTTGTATAAACAAAAAAGAAATGACAAATAACATTGAAGGCTTTTAGTGGCGTGTTGCTTTTTATTTGTATTTTATTTTATTTTATTTTATTTCTATTTTTTATTTTGTTGCCTTTTGCTCTTTGCGTTTTTAATTCGGTGCGCTTTTTTTAAAACATTTCCATGTGACATTTTGTTGGCCAAAATTCATGCAAAAAAAAAAAAATAATAAAAAAAAAAATTGCTAGACAGCTTAATTTTTTTTTTGGTTTTTTGTTTATCAGCCATGTCAGTAGTTTATCTTAGAATCTTTGCTTGATCAACGGGTTATGATTCTACTACTAAATTTGGGACTTTATCTGAGCATGTAGATTTTTTTATGTGCTTTATATGTACATACGAAATACATATGTGCAGTGTGTACATACATAAAACAGTGTACAGTGGATTTTTGAATATTGAGAAACGTTTTGGAATTGGAACACAAAATCGAACAGTGTTGGAAAGCTTTCTTTTGTGCAGTTTGTTTATAAGAAATTAAATTTTTATAGTTGAGCTAATATTTAGTAAGTGTGCAGGAAATTGCAACTTAAAATAAACAATGCCCTTAGTTTATTATGTTCTAAAATTCAGAGATAAGAAAAGAGTTATGAGAAAGAGTTGCACTGAGACTAACTAAAATGAATTTAGCGCCGGTAGTTCTTCTAAGCACTATTGACTATGTAAATCCTAATCATGTATTTACATTTAAGCCCTTAAAATAGTGTACTAAGAAATCGGTTGCAGATGTTGGATTTTAAAAAGATTAGAGATAATAATGCAGTTAGATAATGCAGTAACTAAACTTGTTATCATCAAGGGCTCTTTTAACTAAAACTTTTCACTAGATTCGTTGTTAAGAATTAGGAAAATAATGCAATAATTCGGAATTAAGATAAAAGAAAGTAAAGATTATTTATATTGTTAAAGATTTTGGGATAATATTTCACTTTCGATAATGCAGTCACTAAACTTGCTATCGTTAAGGGCTCTTCGTACTAAAAGTATTTATTGGGATATTTAGGTTATGTTAGGTTACACTGGCTGGCCACACAACAGAGTGCAGCCTAGTATAGACCTTTTGGTCCTTAGCTGTGCCAGATTAATGGGATATTTAACAATAAGGAAAATAAGGCAACAATTCGGATTTAAGAAAAACGAGCGTAATGAATATTCAAATTGTTATTGATTTTGAGAAAATGGAATGTTTGGGAATAAGGTTTGATAAAAGCTTTCAAGCGAACGTTCGATTTATTAAAAAATGGCGTACGTAAAGTCGGGCGCGGACGACTTTAGGATATCCTGTACCACTAGCTTGTAATAAAGTCCGATTTCTTCACAAAAAACCAAAAACAGAAGAATTTTTAAGCAAAAATTTTTTTTTGACCGATGGTTCCTATGGGAGCTATATGATATAGTCAACCGATTTCAATAAAATTTGACACAGTGCTTAAATACCTTAAAAGATCTGAATGCCAAATTTATTTCAAATATCTTTACAAACAAACAAACACATCGAATTTTGTATAAAAAACGTGTTTTTGGACCGATTGGTCCTATGGGAGCTATATGATCTAGTCAAACGATTTGGATTAAATTTAGTACAGTGCTTAGGAACTATAAAATACTCACGAATGTCAAATTTGGTCTCAATGTCTTAATAAACAAATGAAACACAACAAATTTTGTTAAAAAATCGATTTTTTGGAAGATCGCACCTATGGGAGCTATATGATACAGTCAACCGATTTTGTTCAAATTTGGCACATTGCTTAAGTGGTCTAAAAAATTTCCAAACGCCAAATCTGGTAACAATATCTTTATTAAAAAACGAAATATAGCGAATTTTCTTTAAAAGTTATTTTGGCCGATCGGTCCTATGGGAGCTATATGATATAGTCAACCGATTTCGATCAAATTGGGTACAGTGATTGGGAACTATAAAAAACTTTCGAATACCAAATTTGGTTACGATATCTTTATAAACAAACGAATTATTCATCTAAAACGCTTTTTTTTTGTCGAGGTCGTCTCAAACACCCCATGGAAGCTATATAATTTATCCCCGATATCAAAAAAATAAAATAAGCTTGTCTCCTATGGATTAATATGGGATCTAATGTGAAAGTTTGGTAACTCTAGCTCTTACCATCTCTGAGATCTAGGCGTTCACACGGACGGACGGACAGACGGATAGACGGACATGGGTATATCGACTACTCTAGTCACCCTGATCATATTTTAGGTAACTTTGGGGTGTATCCGACGTCTCCTTCTATATGTTACATACATTTTCGGCTTGCACAAACTTAATATACCCTTGGTACCATACGGTACAGGGTATAAAGATTTAGGAATATTTGTTTTGTTATAAATTATTTTAAGGAATATTTGGTATTTTTTATTATTTTAGTAATAGTTTTATTAATTAAAAACAAAATTTAATTTTTGTTAAATGAATAACGATTATGCATCGGTTTATTGCCATTTTTTTTTGTGCAAATTGGAAAAAAATATTTTGTCAGTTTCTGATTCTTATTTCGACAAAATTCTTAGAATAGAATTTTACTTGACGTTGAAGTTGACATTTCTGAAAGAAAATAAAGAATATTTAAATTGTTATTGATTTTGCGAAAATTGAATGTTTGGGAGTAGGGATTGACAAAAGTTTCCAAGCTCCAGTTCGATTTATATAAAAAGAATTAGAAACATTCGTTCTATCGTAATTTATTTTTGGGGTTATTTGTTATTTTTTATTGTTATATATCGGTTTAACTAGTTTTTATTATAGTTTTAGATTATATGAATAAAAATAAAAATGTTTTTATGTAATTTTTGTTAAAAGCAATAACGAATATTCATCGGCTTAGTGCTATTTTTTTGTGCAAATTTAAAGAAAATATGCTTAAAAATATTTGGTCAGTTTCTGTTTCTACTTTTGGCAAGATTCTAAGAATAGAATTTTACTTGACTTTTAAGTTTATATTTTTGAATGTAAAACATCAACTTTGCTCAAGCGTTAAGGAAATTTTTAGGGACATTTTAACAATAGCTGCAAATTTCCTTCAGATGAAAACAAATTAAGAAAAACAAATATTCAAACCGTCGTAAAGTATTTTAATACATAAAATAACGAATGTTCATTTTCTTATTGCAATTAATTATAGGGCAACATGGAAGATTTCCTTCAAGAGAAAAAAACGAAAATTCAAACTGTTGTAACGCATTTTAAAATTAAATAATCGTCAATGGCAATAACGAATATTCATTTTCCTGTTTCAATTAATTAATCCTTCAAGAGAAAAAAAATTAAGAAAAACGAATACTCAAACTGTCGTAATGCATTTTATGAAATTATCGTCAATGGCAATAACGAATATTCATCTCCTTATTACAATTAATTGTAGGACGACATGGAAGATAATATTCGAATACTTTTTGTTTCCACTTTTAGTAAGATTTTAAGAATTAATATTTTTCTCTTTAAACACACAGATTTTGCATCAACTCCCAAACATGCCCAACTTTAGGCGGTAGGGTAATTTTTGGGGCCTTTTAAGAAAGCCTGCAAATTTGCTTCAAGTGAAAAAAAATTAATTAAAACAACAAATATTCAAACATTTATAATGTATTTTATGATCCCAATAACGAAAATTAATCTCCTTATTAAAATTATTATGGAGCACGCTGCAAGAAAATATTTGGTCAGAATTTCTAGAATTTTGCCAAGATTCCTAGAATAAAATTTAACTGGAGGTGGACGTTTAGGTTTAAATTTTTATTTCCCACAAACATATTTTGCATCAACTCCCAACTTGGCTCAACTTAAGGCATTAGGGAAATTTTTGGAAATTTGCTTCAAGATAAGAAAAATGAACAAAAGCAAATACTCAAAATTTTATAATATATTTTATGAAGGCAATTAAAAAAATTAATTAAAATAATTAATCTCTTTATTGCAATTTTTTATCGGATAGACTGGGAGAAAATATTTGGTTAGTTTATGTTCCTACTTTTGTTAAAACTCATAAAATTTAATTCAATTTGACGTTATGCTATATATTTTTAATTCCAAAACACAGATTTTGCATCAACTCCCAACTTTAAGACCTTAAGGAAATTTTTAGGGATTTTAAGAAAAGTTGCAAATTTGCTTCAAGAGTGAAAAAATAATTAAGAAAAACAAATATGCAAACTTTTATAATGTATTTTATAATGGCAATTACGGAAATTAATCTCTTTTTTGCAATTTTTTATGGGGTAAATTGGATGAAAATATTTGTTTAGTTTCTAATCTTGTAAAAATTACTTGAATTTAATTCAACTTAATAAAATACTATAAATTTTTGTTTCTATAAAACAGATTTTGCATCAGTTGTCAACTTAAGGCGTTAGGGAAATTTTTAGGGGTATTTTAAGAAAATCTGCAAAGCTTCAAAAGAAAAAATATTAACAAAACGGCAATACAAAATCGGTGTAGAAAAAATTTCGTTATTTTGCGGTGAACAGTAAAATATTTAAGAAGCTTCATCTGTAATAAATAATTTTTAACATTACAAAAGTTTGGTTATTGAAATATTATATAGGGGAAATTAATGGTGAAATTCGTAACAAAATAGCGGAAAAGAGCATGTGAATGTTGAAAATAGTGAGAACAATTTTGAAGGGAATTTTAAAGAAACATTTTAAAGTTGCTGCTTATAGCTTTAATTCCTTTAAGTGAAAAAAATTGACAAAATGGCAACTTAAAATGTGTGTGGGAAAAATTTCGTTATCTTGGAGTAAATAGTAAAATATTTAAGAAGCTTAATTAGTAATAACTAACTTTTGTTTTAAATTAAAAGAGTTTAATTGTTGAAATATTATATAAGGAAAATTTATGGGGAAATTTAAATAAAAATAGCGGAAAAGAGCATGCGAATGTAGAACAAAGTGGGAAAATTATTAAGGGAATTTTATGGAAACATTTTAACATTTTTGTTAATCAGTAACAACTTATTTTTGTTTAACATTAAAAGAGTTTGATTGTTGAAATATTATATAAGCGAAATTTGTGGAGAAAATTGAAGAATAAAAGCTGGAAAGATAATGTGAATTTAGAAAATAGTGGGAACATTTTTTAAGGGAAATTTATAGGAACACTTAAACATTTTTGATAATCAGTAATAGCTTACTTTTAAACATTACAAAAAATTTGATGGTTGAAATACTGCCTAAGGAAAATTTATAGGGAAATTCTAACAAAAATCGCGGAAATGAGCATGTGAATTTAGAATATATTGGTAACATTTTTGAAGAGAAATTTATAGAAATATGTTAAAATTTTTGCTAATCAGTAACAATTTATTTTTGTTTACATTTAAAAAGTTTGATTGTTGAAAAGCTGCATAGGGGAAATTTATGGGGAAATTCGAACAAAAATAGCGGGAAAGAGCATGTAAATTTATAACATCGTGGGAACAATTTTTAAGTGAAGTTTATGGAAATAATTTAACTTATAGCAAAAGCTTTTAAGCTGTAATAAAAGCAAAGAGCAAAACCTTTAGCTATCGTAAGAATTTCTTTTTCAAAAAATTTTAATAGATATAATATTTGTAAGCTTGTTTATATAAAACAGCAACAAAAATCGTTTAACAAAACTCTATCTACCTGTCTTCCAAACCAAATGTTGCCTCACATTCGAGTTTCCACTGTACCCCCAAAATTGCCGGCTGCTGCTGCTGTTTGGGGAAAAAGACTTTTTTTAAGAGTAGCAAAACAAGTTGCCATGTGCGCCGATAAAAGATAAAATATAATAATATTATTCTACTGTTTACTTAGGCTGCTGCCTAGCTGCCGCGTCATATGAAGCAGCGAGTTACCTCCAAAGCTGCTATCTATCTGCAAGATACAAAATTTTGGTACTCTGGCCATTGTCTACACAGATCGCACGCTCCAGCGTTGGGAGCGTGTAACTAAGCGTGAGTTTTTTTTCGTGCGTGCGTGTGCGTGAGTGCGTATGTATTGTTTGTATCTATGTGAACGACGACGTCGGCGTCTGCTGCCGCATTTCAATTAACAAAATAAGCAAAAGCCAAAGAAAATCAACATAATAGTAGAATATACACACATACATATGTACAACTATATATATCTATCTAGTTATAAACAAGACAAAAGAGACCAAAACGATCAAACAGCAAATTGGCTTAACCAACACGCCAAAGGCCAAAGAGTTTTGCTACCACCACAAACAACGTTTATAGCCATGTCCAAAGCGGCGCCGCTAGCTGCCACAAGCGGCGGCGGAGAGACCGATCAGCTGTTGCTGTGTGGCAATGGTTACTGCTGCTCCCCCACCACAACTGATCCGGAACACGAGAGATTACACATGCCACACAGCGGCACATTACGCTCCACAGCCTCAGCGCAGAGCAATCAAACTGCCAGCACTACAGTCACTGCCAATTTGAGGGATTCATCGTCGGCGGGGGAAGAGCATCTCGAGGAAGTCAAGCAGTTGGGCAGGGACTGGTCCACAAAAGCGGACTTGGATCGTCTGGCCTTTAACGCGGCGCCCTGGCCAAGGCCAAGCAGCGACCTTGATGTCTATGGGCTGGACGACTCCGACAAGCCCTACACCTTCAAAGGCAATCCGCCAGAGCTGTATTCCCGCAAAAAGGAATTTATCTACACGCGGCCACTTGTCGAGAAAAAGGTAAGTCCGTCCAAAATTTAAAATCGAACTTAAACCCTTCGTCTCATATTTCATTGTGATTGTTGTTGTTGTGTCCGTTCTTCTGCGCTCTCTTTTGGGCTTTTGTTTTATTTCTCGTTATTTCATTTATTTATTTTATGTATTTTATGCCTTTGGAATCAAAATCGGCTTGCGTAGCCAAAAAAAAAAAAAAAATCAAAATCAACTTAATTTATTGCTTCGATTTCGCATCGATTTGTCGCGATTTTTTTTCCCGAATTTTTCGTGTCTGTTTTTTTTTTGTTGGTTCTTTTTTTAATTTATAATTTTTGGTTGATTTGTCGCTATTTTTGTTGCTTTTTTGTTGTTGTTGTTTTTTCTTTTTTTATGGAAAAAACCAATCACAAAGAAAGCTCGGCTTGGGTTGTCCATCGCCCATTTGAATATAAAACGCTTCACTGCACAGCAACAACTAAACGTGTACAACAAAAATAATTTCTCACAGTGCATGTGGAACGTATTGGGAGACGAGGGTGAAGCAGCTGGGGGTAGCAGCGGGTAACCATAGCAACAATGTTGCCAAATTCCCCAATGATTTTATAATATTTCTAATCCCAGAATTCACAAAATCACAGCTGTTATCTCTTTTAGCAGAATTTCAACCCAACCGTAGATTTTACAGAGCTTCAAAATATGGTTATCTATAAGAATATTATAGATTACTCATTGAAGCATTAAATTGACCGGGAATTGAGACAACTCATTCTGGAGATTACTCTAACAGTTATAAATCGATAATTTGCTTTTGGGAAGTCTCTTTTTTGAATGAGAATCAAAATATACATATGTGGGCTTTTCAAATTCGGCGTGACGTTACGTCTGTGCCACAAAAGATTAATAATTTGCTTTTTGGAAGTCTATTTTTTAAACAAGAATCAAATAATGCAAGTATGGGCGCTTACAATTTGGCGTGACGTTACGTCGGTGCCACAAAAGATTAATAATTTGCTTTTTGGAAGTCTATTCTATGAACGAGAATCAAAATATACATATATGGGTTTTTCCAATTTGACGTGACGTTACGTCTGTGCATTAAAAGGTTAATAGTTTGCTTTTGGAGTCTTTTTTTTAAACTAGAATCAAAATTTACATAAAAGTAATTTGGCGTAACGTTACGTCTTTGCCGTAAAAGGTTAATAATTTGTTTTTGGGAAGTGGGTTTTTTAAACGAGAATCTAGAAATACCAATATGTCCTTTTCCAATTTGGCGTGACGTTACGTCTGTGCCACAAAATATGACTAAAAGTTACTCTATATTAGCTAAGAATTATGAAAGCTAAGCATGGAGTTACGTTACAAATAAAAAATTTAAATTGATTTTTATTAGATTACAAAATTGCAATTTGCTGCAAATTTTTAATAAGAATTTAATTTATGTTAGTTAATTTTGCAAGTTACAATATTCAAAACGTATTTTTTTAATAATTAAACTTAATTTTTCAACATGAAAGTAGACTAGAAAAATAATAGAACACTAGTTTTTTTTTCAAGCATATGACAGATAACATTGAGCATGGCGTTACGTTACAAATAAAAATTTTAAAAAATATTTATTAGATTATATTAGATTATATAAGATTATATTAGATTATATTAGATTATATTAGATTATATTAGATTATATTTTGGATTTAAGTTATTGATTGATTTCGCAAGGTTCATTTTTAAAACAGTTTTTTTTTTATAATTAAACTTAATTTTTCGAACATAAATGTTGACTAGAAAATAACTAGAAAACTAGTTCAATTATTAGAATAACAATAATAATCTTAGGCCCAACTCCTTATATAGTAGCTTTTACAGGACCGCATCAAAATAATTGGTAGTGGGCTCTATAGCAATTACTAAATTAAAATAAATTAATATATCTTCAATATAACAGACATAGAAAAAACAATTTCTATATTATTTGAATTTATGTCAGTCAATTTCGCAAGCTATGTATATAATATAAAAAAAATATTTCTCGTTTTACTTTATTAGCTTAGTGGCGTGACGTTACTCAAATTAAATTAAAATAAATTTTTATAATATAATAATTGACTCGAAAATATTAGTGTTTTTATTCGAGAATTTTATTTTATTATAAAAATAATATAATCTTATGCCTGAGAGGATTTATAAGTTGCCGGATTAAAATAATTGAAGATCCTTTAGCGTAAACTCTCTAACGATTATTAAATTTATTGAAAAATTTTTAAAGCCTTAAAAGTGTCGCGATCTTAAAAAATATTTTGTTCAGTCTTTTGAGATTATGTTTTACTTAAGGAAAAAATTGGTTTTTAACTTCTAAGGCCAGGCCAATTTTTGTAAATATTTTTTAACCGAGGTATACAAAACAACTAAAAAATCACGTGAAACCCTTAGAGATATTATTAGAATTATATAGAAATCCAAAGTAATTCTTTCAAAGACAACATATTGATGGGAATACCGCCGCAGCAATACTACATTACCAGTGTAATTCTTTTAGGAATTTCTTAATAAACATCGTTCCCTATTTCTTTGTTTCTATAAAATTTTGTTTATATAACTTTCTTGGGATTCGGGTCTTCTTTTGTTATGGAAACGTCAGCCCGTCTCCGTTTAAATACTCAGCGATCCTATAAAGAATTCGTATAGCGTTAATACCCTATAAAGTTAGATCAAATCGTAGAGATTTACTTATCTTATAGCTTAATTTTTTATGATATCTATTGCAAGCGACTTTATATATTCGGCCAAAACGAGCAATTTTTATTTGGATTCGTTTTTGCGTGCTCCCAAATTCGAAATTTTTGCTGACGCCATCTACTCAAAATTCTCTTAGAGGGAAATTATTCATTATTCTGCTATGATATTACTATTAATTAAGTCGTGGGTCGTATAAAGCTTGAAATTGGCATAAATAGAATGTAAGAATATCAAAAAATATAAATAAAATTAATTTAGAATAATTTTAGAATATTTATAATCGCAGAAGTCGCAGAATCACAGCCGTTATCTTTTTTTTTGTAGAATTTCAAATGTTTATATTTACGCAAAAAAATTATAAAATCAAATAATAATAATGATAAAAATGCTTACAATTTTTTAAGCACTTGTATAACAAGCATCACTTAAGTAAAGTTTTCACTGTACACTACTCCACACAAATCAGCTTTATGTCATCTACTAAGTGGTACACACTCTTGGGGGTTACATTTTCAAATCTACGAAGCTGTAGCTAGTCTTATCGACCGACCGACCCATTGTACAAAAGTCATTTAGACACATGTTCGGATCTGACAGCTTCGACGACTTCCTAATACGCAGTCCACATTATTTATTAATTCTATTTATAAATTTCCAGTTAATTTATTATTTTATTATTATTTATATATGTTTTTTTTGTTGTAACCATAGTTCGTGTTGTTTTTCTAAATTACATTGTAATACGTTGATAAAATTCAAATAGGCGCTTTGGCTAATTATGTTTCGGGTTTTCGTATTGTTTTATTTCAGACATGCTCAAAAATGTCACGTCTCGAACTCGACTCGAATGATGCAACCAATTTTCACACCTTGTTAGGTTTTTATTTTCTACATAGCGCTCTTTTGTTTTGTTTGAGTCTTAAAAAAAAAAATAGTATTTTTTTTTATTTTTTTTACTACTTATGTACATATTACAAAAACATAAAAATATTTGCTAAATTTGCATTTTAGTTCTTTACATAGTAAAAAACTGCAGCGGCAGCAATTTCTGACATCTTCGGGGAAGTTCTAGAAATAGCTCGCGTGTTTTACAACGAATTAGTCTGGGTTTACTTTTCACCTCGTTTCGTCTTAAACTTATCTGATTTGCTCATTTTCCGAATAAGAGTTTCCAGGAACTGGCAATATTTTGCTAATATTTTGTAATCATAACAGATAACAATGACGTAGGAAAAACTTCCACTAAAGATCGTATGACGGAAACACCTGTCCAGAAATAATACCCCAACCAAAAAGCATAGAGTTCTTATCGCTCATTCACACTTTTCCACGATTAGCGTAATACGGTTGTTATCTGCAAAGCTTTTAGTCCAAAATTTTAGATATATTTACAGACCTAATGATAGCACAAGGCCGATTTTTGAGGTCACTAAAGCACTTAGAGATCAAAATTTAGAGATCAATCCCATAATCTTTTTCACAATTGAACTCGCTTTGGCTCTCTATTTTTAGTGAGTATAATCAGTCTATATGATGATCTGGTTCGCTGATAAGTTCTTTCATCGTTAGTTCATCAATTTTAAAACAAATTAATCTCGCCATTAAAAGCATAAAATTCTACTGAAATAATCTAACTAGGCGTACTCCGGAAGTGCAAACATGTAGGCCTAGCAGATAAGAATTCGAAAATAAAAAATCAAACGAATGATGCTGAAATAGTAATCATAATTTTACTATATGTTATAGGTGGCCTGAGGCATACCTTCATTTTTTACAAAACAGATTGTTCAGAGAACTGTCTTAGTAGCTTGAGTTGATAAGTTTTGTAAACAGATATCTTAGCAAAGAATTTAAATGGAATTTAATAGAAGCTTCGAAATATTTTTTTATGCTTTCCATTGCGCTTAATTTTATTAAAAAAGTGATAACAAAACTATGAAGTACCCGTGCTCGTGCTTTTGAAGATATCGTCAGAAGATTCGGTGTTCCTATTTTTTTTAAAGCTATATAGCACTTTTTTAAGTTTTGAAGTAATTTTACGGAATAGAATGCTTAAGTATAATTACTCCCATCGTTAAATGCATGGTGTATGCGAAATGATAAAGCTTTTAAAAATGTGTGGGTAGGTTTAATGATTTGACAAACATAAGGTTATATTCCTTTGGCGTCATTCTTGAGTGAATTTAATCGCTGCTCCAGGCCGTCGTTACACCTTCTCAAGGAGCTAATTTTTTTGTGGGACTTCCTGAAATGTCTTGAAGGCAAAAAGTTCCGAACAGGCTGAATTGAAAGTCACTCACATAATAAAATTTGAGTCTTCCTCCGAGCTTTTATGCGGGTGCCAGCATCCTCAGATTTTCCCCGGTTGAGCTAAAAATGACACACTTCATGAAATTAGGAAACTATGAAATTTTGTCTCATGATTTAAAACTTATATAGATACTAGTGGGTCCGGCAGACGTTGTCCTGCCCAAACTTTTTCAATACTCCTAAAGCGTATAAATATCGTAAGATTCTCTAGTTAGCTTATCTAGACAATCATAAGATTTCTGGATTAGTTGACTTTCATGTCTCTCTAAAAAGCCGTATGAACGATCTAAAATATTCTTAAGAGAGCTCGCATGTCTAATAAATTCATGCCCCACAGAAACTACATTTTAACCCCTTTCAAATTTGAAATTCAACGACGCATTCATGAGAACACCCGTAACACGTAAAACATAAGTTTCTACTTATGTATGTATAACATTCTCGTGTCACAATGTTAGTTACTATACTCCTCCGAAACGGCTGCACAGATTCGTATAAAATTTTGTGTGCCTCAATAAAATAAAATTTATAACGTTTATAATTTTTATGTGTTTCATTTCGACAAAAGCAATTAACTAAAAAATATTAGTTTATCCGACAATGTACACAATGCCAACCTAAATTTAAAAAAAAATGCTTGGGGTGGCAACCCTTATCACTTAGGGGAATGAAAAATAAATGTTTACTTATTCTCTGAACTACCCAATATGTGACACGGGAATTAAATATAATATTTTATATATTTTTTATACAATATATAAGATATAAGCTGGTATAGGTGCCGAAATTTTTCAGTTTGTTCCGTTAAAGGCAAACTTTGAAACACGTTACTCTTTGACGCTTACAATTCACTACTCATTTAAGCATCGAGTATGCTAAGTCACAACTTTTTGATGCAAATGTTATTAAATTTAGTTTTATTATTATTTGTTTATTGTTATATTATTAATTATAAAAGTAATTTTTACAATTATTTTGTGATGCTTTTGTCTTAGAAAGTTAATTATTGGTTTATTTATCATAATTTTCACCATTTTAAAAAAATCGCACTGTTAATAAAAATGGGCTCCGGCACTCTTTGACGCTTAAAATTCACTACTCATTCTTTTAAGGATCGATTATGTTAAGTCACAACTTCTTGATGCAAATCTTATTAAATTTTGTTTCATTATTAATTTATTGTTATATTATTAATTCTAAAGGAAGACCTAGTCGTTGGTGCATCATGTAAATCAGGTTTCCACAGATTTGGCTCTGACATATTTTTTACATATGATTTTCTCAAAACTGATTTTATATGAATAGTTTGAAAAATTGTTTTTTATACGACGCTTTATGATAGGTTTCACTATTTTTCATATATTTTTTATTATAGGTATCAAATCGCCTTACATCCATGCAATTCACTTTCTTAACTATCAAATCTAATACAAAATGGACTTTAACCGCTGGAAGCTATATATTACATAATATCCATGTGTTGTCAAATTTCACTGTACTTCATATTTTTGAAGCTTACTTTTGACAAATTTATGGATTCAATTTTTTTTAGCTATCAAACCAAATACAAAAAATGCCCTCGACAAAATATCCACGTTTTCCAAGTTTCCACTTTATTGTGCTTAGAGGATTGTTTTTTTTTCCCTTATAAAAATTTATGTTATTTAATGTTCCACTATACTTCATACGCTTTGAGGATTACTTTTAAGATATTTATAGCTTTAATATTCTAACTATCAAACTAAATCCAAAATGGCATTTATTGTAACATCTTGCTACAAAGTATACCAACTTTCCAGTTTCCACTGTACTTCATTGTATTTAGAGTATTGCGGCTGACATATTTATGGCGTCAATATTCTTAACTAACCATCTAAATACAAAATGGCCTTTACAGTACCAGTTGACAGCTATGCGATACAAAATATCCATGTGTTGCCAGATTCCACTGTACTTTATTGTATTTAGAGGATTGCGGCTAACATATTAAATTCTTCAATTTTCTTAACTAACAATCTAAATACAAAATTAACTTTTATATAACATCTGGCAACTATATACTACTTAGCCCCCGACAAAGTATCCACGTCTTTCCAGTTACCACTGTACTTCATAAGCTTTGAGGCTTACTTTTGTCACATTAATAGCTTCAATAGTTTTAACTTACAAAATGGCCTTTAAAGTAACAGCTGGGATCTATGCTACTTAGTCCCGACAATATATCTACGTCTTCCTAGTTTCCTAGAGAATTGAGGCTGACATATTTATGGCATAAATTGAAACTATAATTTTAATAATTTTTTGATATTATAATAATATAATATTAATTTTTTGAAAATATTAAAGTTGATAGTGCTAAATTATATAATAATTAAACGATCTCTATCTAGAAAGATAGGCTTAAAATAGAGGTTAAAAATGGATTTTATTTGGAAAGTTTCTAAAATTGCTTTTTATATGATGGTTGATGGTCGGCTTTACTGTTTTTCATGTTTTTTTTTAATGTACAAAATCGCCTTTATTTTATGCACAAGCTCCATGTAATTCAATGTTCCACTGTACTGCATAAGCTTTGTGGCTTATTTTTGACATATTTATGGCTTTCATATTCTTAACTATAAAACTAATTACAAAATGGCATTTATTGTAACATCTGTCTACCAAATATTCCATCTTCCCAGTTTCCACTGTACTTCATTGTATTAGAGAGGATTCCGGCTGACATATTTATGGCGTCAAGTCTCTTAACTATCAAACTGAATACAAAATAGCCTTTGAAGTAATAGATGGCAACTAAATGTTACAAAATATATTCATCTTTTCCCTGTTACCACTGTACTTCATAAGCTTTGAGAATTACTTCTGACAATAATTGTAACTGACAAATTGCCCTTTATATTAACAGCTGGCAACTATATGCTACTAAGTCCTGATAAAATATCCACGTCTTACCAGTTTTTACTGTACTTCATTGTGCTTGAGGCTTACTTTTGACATATTTATGGCTTTCATATTCTTAACTATAAAACTAATTACAAAATGGCATTTATTGTAACATCTGGCTTTAAAATATTCCATCATCCCAGTTACCACTGTACTTCATTGCATTAGAGAGGATTCCGGCTGACATATTTATGGCGTCAATTGCCGCATTGTCAGCCCTTAATTTTAATAGATATATTGGAATATTTTTTTTGGTTTTTGGCTGCTGAAAAGCAACCCCATTCCGGAGTCAAGTACGCACATGAAAAATGGCAGCAATACTTTATGATTTAGTTTGGTTTTTTGGCACTCGTTTTTAAATTTGTTTTTTTATTTTAAATCCTCTGTTGTTTTCGAAACAATTATTTTTGTTGTTTAGTTTTTTTTGGTGGCGCTTTGAGTATTTTGAAATAACTTGTAAATGTTTTTTTTCAGCTTTTGTTTTAGATATATTATAGATATAGTATCTGTATTTTTTTTTGATTATTTATGCCTTTCGGAGGGGGCTTTAGAGCAAAAAACGAACTCTGTCTGTCCAACAATGAAATTTGCACAATGTGTAGAATTTGTGTACATATGTATTGTATTATATTATATACTATATATATATATATGTATGTAGTATTTATGTGTCGTACGTTTTGCGCGTGTATTGCATGTGCTTTGTTTTTGTTTTTGTTATTTATTTTTTCTTCAATTTATTTTGTCTACTTTAAATAAAAATGAAGAAAATTTTAGCGTTCATTGACATTAAAAATAAAAAAGAAATGTATTGTATATATGTATGTATGTAGTATATATGTATATATAGTATGTATATGGTCTGAAATTGAACATTTGTCTGCCGACAAAATAATGTACTGAAATTTTCAACTAAACTAAAAAGACAAATTGCCATTTATTTAGCTTTGGGGCCTTGACGAACAGCGAATACGCTTTTTGGCCACTTTGGCAGCCAGACAATAAACGATTTTTTTTGGTGTTTAGTCATCTGCCGGAAATTATATGCATACTACCTATATATATATTTATATACTCAAGCTCAAGGTGTGCCGCGCCCTGCAGGTTACAAACAACTTGTCAAATTTATAATGCCCTTATGCGGCAGGGGGTCGTCATAAAAACTGGCAAATTATTTCATGTAAAAAACGCTCAAAATAAAGACAAATAAATTTGGAAGACTCGTCGCGACGACGAGTCTTTGACTGGGGCGTGACTTCTGGGTGTTGGTGACACTTTTTTTTTCGGATTTATTGTCTTCACAGGGCATTTAATTTTTTGTATTTTTTAAAATTTATTTTCAGCAATAAGTTTACGTGATCTGTTTGCAAAAATGTCATTTAAAGTAATACAACGACCCGTAGACACTTGCCTCAAAAATACAAAAAAAAAGAATTACCAAAAAAAACTGCTAAGAATTTTAAAATTTGCAAGCTTGCTAGACGATAAACAAAAATATAATTAAAGAATTTATCAAAACTGCTTAAGAATTATTAAAATAAAAGCGGGCCAGCGAGACGACAAGTGATTTCTCATTATAATTATTTTTTAATAATTCATACAAGATTAATGTTCCATAATGTTAAGCTAGCTAACATTTGCTTGATGTACACTGCGAAGGGGCATATTAATTACGAGTTTTTAATTAATGTTTGTAACGAAGAAAAATTTAAGCAAGCGTTGCTTAATAAATTATGGATCAAAATTTAAAGCTTCTATTGATCTATCTATCGATGTACCTATCGATCGATCTATCAATCTATCTATCGGTCTATCTATCGATGTACCTATCAATCTATCTATCGATATATCTACCGACCTATCTAACGGTCTATCTACCACCTATCTATTCACCTTTCTACCTGTTTATATTTGACTCTATCAAACAATAATAATTTACAAAATTACATTTTTTAGTAATTTGCAAATAAAATTATTTAATGTGGAATATATATTTAATTAATTAATTAATTTTATTTTTTGTAAATTAAAAAAAAAATGTTTTTCTTATTTAAATAATCAATTATTTTGAGCAATAATAAAAAACTTGATTGTAATTTTTTTTCGACGTTTATAAAGCTATGCTCCTTTTTGAACCAGTTCCCAACTACTTCTGGAGTTCTGCGATTTTTGCCTAAATAAAATTGTACACATGAACAATTTGTGTAGGGAAAAGAAAATTCAGTAATAAATTTACAAAAATATATATATATTTTTAGTAATTCGCTTTTATTTTATTTAAAATTCAATAGTATAAAATAAATTTAAAAATAAATGTATTCTTTTTTTTAGTAAATATAAATCGGTTACATTTTTTTTTTAGCATATCGTAAAACAAAAAGTATTATTTTGTAAATATATTTTTTTAATTAATTAATTTAATTTAAAATATTGTTTTTTTTTTTATTAAAAATAAAGAATTACTTTTTGCAATAATAAAACATTAGATATAAATTTTTTTCGACCTTCATAAAGCTATGCACCTTGTTGCACCAGTTCGCAACTAGTAACTGCTGGAGCAGTTCATCGAATGTTGCTTCATTTTTTAGTGATTTGAACTTGTGTGTTCTGTGTGAATGTTTATGAATTGGTAAGATCCCTTAAGGAACTTGGCAAAGGAGGGTAAAGGAGTGTGATAGAAATTTTAATTTAATTAAGATCATACAAAAATAGAGTTTAGAAATTTTTTTAATAGCAGAATCAAAATTTGTTGTTTATTAATTTATTTTGTTTTTAATCATATAATAGATTTTTTTCTAAAAAGCTTTACCAAATTTGCTTTGCAAAAAAAATATATATATCAAATTACCCATTTTTTTTACAAAGCAATATAAACGAAAAATTATAATGAATTATAATAATAAATGCAATTTGTAAATGATCATTCGAAACAAGCATCAAGCATAAATTTTAATTTGTTACACAAATAGAATTTCGCAAATAATTTGTGAACATTTTGGGGTATTCACGCTTGCTTTAAAGTTCTGCAAAACTCAGCAGGCTAGAGCGTGAATCCCTTTTAGTTAGTTTCATAAGTTAAGTTCTTGGATTTGCCTATTTTATAATTTTTAAAATTAGGTCAGCCACTTATAATTAAAAATATTAATTCGTTCATTAAATGCCAAGAGATATACACATCCAATTAACTTGATTAAAATTCACTCTATTAAGATGACTTGTTGATTTTCTAACCCAAATTACTCAATTAATTAAAAATGTTACAGTGCGAAAATTACGTAAAAGGCCTATTATGCAAATCTTTCTCAACAATATAAGAGTTAAAATAAATAATAGTGACTGTGTTGAAAAACGTTGCGTAGAAAGTAACAAATTTTCAACACTTTGTTGCCTCAGCTCAAGGGCAAGTGAAAAAACCCCAAATATTTTATGAAAATAAATCTATACCTATCAAATATTATTTTAAGGAAACGTTTTTATATGCAACTTGAAGCTAACTAGATTGTACAAGCAAAAAGGACATTCATGCGCAACTCAACAGCGAAAAACAAATGTTAATACCCCAACTTTGACTAAAAGCTTGAAACCCATTTTTTAAATTAAGAATTGAATTTCATGTTACAAAAAATTAATTTCTTGTTAACTCATAAAGAGTGAAAAGCTTTTTTATTGGAAAGAATACGAATAAGCTGCAATTAACAAACAAACTAACAAATGGTCCACCCTATAGCTATACTTCTGCAGCATTCGATAAGTATCCATTTTGTAGTCTTCAGCTGTTTTAGAGCTGTTACAATTATGTAAATCAAATATTTTTTCAAATAAGACGAAAGAAGAAGAAAATCGTGCTTACATAGTAGGTAGTTGCGTTTGATATACATTTGAATTTTATTGGAAAATATATGAATAAACAAACCGAACAGTTGGCCCACCCTATAACTGCCTACTGAAAGTGTATACCAACTTCAGCGGTATTCGATAAGTATCGATTTTGGGCTCTTCACCTGGTTTTGACTTGTTGCAATTATTCAAGAGTAATTGTGAATACCCCAAATATTTTATAAAAACCCATTTATATCAAATACTATTTCAAATAAATCTGTAAATAGTGCTTATATAATAAATAGTTGCATTGGATATACACACTTTGCATTGTATACGTCTTAGCTGCGATTGACAAACCATCCAACAGATGGCCCACCCCATAGCCGCGTTCTGCAAGTGTATACAAACTTCAGCATTGCATTCGATAAGTATCGATTTTCGATCGATGTCTTCAGCTGGTTTCATTTTCCATGTAAGCCAAAAGAAACGCGCTTCGGCGGTTAATAATTTAAAATTGGGATTTAAAAAACCATTTTTAGCACGGCATTAGCATAATTGGGTATGATTTTTGGCTCGAGGCGAGAGAACGCAGAAAAATAAACAAATGTCGATAATTATGTATCCAATTTTTCTACGCGTTTTTTCGTCGATTTTTATTGTTTGTTACTTTTTTTGTCGTCTTCTACTATCTTTGGGTCCATTGTCACAAATTGTGAATGAATTTTTCAGCAAATCGATTCGAGTGTTATTATTTTTTATATATGGTAAATAAAAATTTGTTTAACTGATTTGTTGGCTTTGTCAGGGCTTACATCAAACGACAGAACCGCAGCTGGTTTTTTGGGCTTCGAGATGTATTCTCCTAAGCTTTATATGGTATTTAATTTTCGTATGATCTTAGATTTATTTTTTATTCTTATTTTTAATTTTATTTTTTATTATATGTTGCTTGTCGTCGCCGCTACAATAGGCAATGTGGACAGTAGACGACGGACAGACGACAAATCGACAATTGCTGATATGGTGATGGGGAGGATGGAACTCGGGGAGGTGTTGGCGGGCACACTTAATGATTTTTTTTATTTATTTATTTGGTGTTATTTGTTGTGAATGGATTATCTCGTTTTTCAAGTTGGAGCGTGTAACATAATTTTACATAATTTTATTATATTTTATTTTTGATGGCATGCTTTTAATTATTTTATACTCAACTTTGACTGTTACTGTGCGGCGATGATTATCATCATGATGATCAGATGATCATCATCATCATCTTCGTCGTCATGGCGCTTTGCATATAAATTGGAGATTCGGTTTCGCTATGATTCGGCATATGACTTTATTCATATGCTAAAATCTTCTTCAGTAGTCACGGATTGGCTTGGATCGACTCGGCTCCATTTGAAAGTAATTTGGAAACCTTGAGGCATCATCACTTTATCATCGAATGGGTGCAGCAATGCCATAAAACCATACGACAACCAAATAAAGCACTCTAATGCCAGGGTTCTTGTTTCTTTCCCCTATTTTTTGCCAATTTTTTATTTTATTTTTATTTATTTTTTATTAATATTAGAAGCCCGCCCGCTTCGGTGAGTGCGTTCCTTAAACCGCATTGGCTTTGTTTCGATTCCCTGGAATTAGCTGTGGTTAATGCCGACAATCTATGCCGACGGGGTGTTGTTTAAAATACATTTCGCAAAGACATGATTTATTAGATCTCTGTTGTCGCCTTTAGGAACTCTGTGGCTGCTGAAGGTCATATCAAAAATGCGCCTGCAGTTTCAAGTTCAAGTTCTAAAGAATTCTATAGATTATTGCAACCAATTGGAGCAAGTTCTTGGTAAGCTTCATACAGCTACTATGGAGCAACTACTACTACTTCTGTCTGACATGATCTATGGCTCTTTGTCCAAAACAATGAACAAACTAATCAAATACAATAAATAGTAGCAAAAATGCGCAAAAAACAAAAACTGGCATTTGCATATTAAATCAATTTATGGTCATAATTAAATCGACTAGTTTTATCGATTATTTATTTGATGTATAACATTTCCGTGTTTAACTAATTGCCTACTACCATTCCCGCTCTAGATTCTCTAGCACTCTATAAACTACACTGAGGCAAAGTATGGCAATTTAAGATTAAGCGAGTTAGTTAAAAAATTAGATATGGTGATTAGATGCTTACTTAAAGAAGTGAGTCTAGATAACAGAAAGGAGGTTGTGGAGCGTGGAAAGGGAGAAACTGCTCAAAAGTAAGAAGAAATAGTTAAACAACTGCAACATTTTTAATGCGATGAATCGTGGCGCCATCTAGGCACATGTTGTCAATAAACGCCTTATTCCTAAACACTGATTTATGTACATATCTTGGCTGTTGGACGATACCTAACATTTTTTTTGTAATGACATATTTCCATTATTTCATACATTTAAAAATTTTTTCAATACTTTTTTTTAACGGCCCTCTTCTAGTCATTATAGGACTTATTGGAACTTGTATATAATATTTTTTTATTTTCAAGTTTTATTCATATGCTTTAAAACAGTGCCTTAATGGACTATATGACTACCTTTGAGTTTTTTGTTTTAAAGCTCATTTGAGAAAAAAAGCAACAGCAAAAACAATAACAAGAATCTTAAATGGTTACCCAAATTACCATTGTAAAAATGATCTTAAACTTAAACGATGCTAAAAGTTTAATTATATTGTTCACAGACTTTGTAAGCCTACTGTAACATTATCATGTTAATGTTAAAAGCTCTGTCTGCTTACATGTAACATAGGCTTAACATAAAATGTATATGTACTTAACATAAATCAGTTTCAACACGCATTAAACAGAACATATAACATATATTTACATACACTTTAACATCTGAAATTATATTGGGACGTAGACCTCCAAAACTAGCTCTGGAACAAGCTTTTTATACCCTGTACCGTATGGTATCAAGGGTATATTAAGTTTGTGCAAGCCGAAAATGTATGTAACATATAGAAGGAGACGTCGGAGACATCCCAAAGTTACCTAAAATATGATCAGGGTGAATAGAGAAGTCGATATACCCATGTCCGTCTGTCCGTCTGTCCGTCCGTGTGAACGCCTAGATCTCAGAGATGGTAAGAGCTAGAGTTACCAAACTTTCACATTAGATCCCATATTATTCCATAGGAGGCAAGTTTATTTTATTTTTTTGATATCGGGGTTAAATTATATAGCTCCCATAGGGGTGTTTGAGACGACCTCGACAAAAAAAATAAGTTTTAGATGAATAATTCGTTTGTTTATGAAGATATCGTAACCAAATTTGGTATTCGAAAGTTTTTTATAGTTCCCAATCACTGTACCAAATTTGATCAAAATCGGTTGACTATATCATATAGCTCCCATAGGACCGATCGGCCAAAATAACTTCTTTAAAGAAAAGTTCGCTATATTTTGTTTTTTAATAAAGATATCGTAACCAGATTTGGCGTTTGGAAATTTTTTAGACCACTTAAGCAATGTGCCAAATTTGAACAAAATCGGTTGACTATATCATATAGCTCCCATAGGTCCGATCTTCCAAAAAATCGATTTTTTAACAAAATTTGCTGTGTTTCGTTTGTTTGTTAAGATATTGGGACCAAATTTGACATTCGTGAGTATTTCATAGTTCCTAAGCACTGTACCAAATTTAATCCAAATCGTTTGACTAGATCATATAGCTCCCATAGGACCAATCGGTCCAAAAACACGTTTTTTATACAAAATTCGATGTGTTTTGTTTGTTTGTAAAGATATTTGAAATAACTTTGGCGTTCATATCTTTTTTAAGGTATTTAAGCACCGTGTCAAATTTTATTGAAATCGGTTGACTATATCATATAGCTCCCATAGGAACGATCGGTCAAAAAAAAATTTTTGCTTAAAAATTCTTCTGTTTTTGGTTTTTTGTGAAGAAATCGGACTTTATTACAAGCTAGTGGTACAGGGTATCCTAAAGTCGTCCGCGCCCGACTTTACGTCCGCCATTTTTATGCTTGTATTACTTTTTTTTTATTATTTAGGTCAGTGGTTTTTATTTGGTATTATCTGAAATAATGATTCTAGATCTTTGACATATTTTAAAAAATCGCAATAATTTTGTGAATTTGTTCAGCTTTTTAGAATAACAATTTTTGTTCTATTATTTGAAATAACGTTTTAATCTTTTTAGACTTGTATGAACGAGAGCGCAAAAATTTTGAGAGGTTCGCCTAATCTGGTAGTATACAATTTGTGTTTGGTATGTACTGGTAACATGTATTGCTTTATTTCAAGAATTTTATGAATTTGACCAGTTTTTTTGCATACATTCTTATTTTTGCTATTATTTTTTAAATAATGTTCTGACCTTTGATTGGAATAACAAAATCGCAAAAAATCTTGCGAATTCGGTGAATCTCTTAGTATATATTTTTGTTTTGCTCGTTATTTCAAATAATGATCTGAACTTTTGGTATATATTTAAAATAACGTTTTGATCTTTTTAGACTTGTATTAAAAAATTGCATAAATTTTGCGAATTTGACAAGGCTTTTAGTATAAATTTTTTTTTTTTTATTATTTGTAAAAAGTTCTGATCTTTGATATTGCATTATTCGCAAAATTTTGTGTTTTTGGCCAGTGATTTAGTATAAAACTTGTTTCTTGTTATTTTTAAATAATAATATTGGTTAATTAACTGTAAAAAAGTGTACTCGATCGCCTTTTTCTCGTAGTGTATTTAGTTAGCTTACTTACCCTGTTCCAATTGCTCATACCATATGATATAGACACTAATATTTATTGTAAATAAAATTCACGTCACTTGTATTGGCAAATATTTACGCAAATGTTTAGTATTTAAATTGTTTATTATTACGTTTATTCTTTTAGTATTATTATTAACAAAATGTATGTACAGTTTACACGCTGTCATAGGCTTTTGTGATGAGGTTTCTATTTACTTACATTTTATATGCACATATATATTACGTATACGCCTGGTATATAGCCAATGTGGGCAGTATACTCGATTGAGGCACTGTTGACATCGTGTCAGGGCACAGAAAAAATCGCGCTGATAGTGCCAGCCAGACCCATCCATGGCGGTATTGGTACCAATACCCACCGAAATCCAATTCCATCCAGCATCAATTCCATAGAAGCCGTTGCTGCG
Organism: Chymomyza amoena; assembly: GCA_037043745.1. Classification (NCBI taxonomy): domain Eukaryota; kingdom Metazoa; phylum Arthropoda; class Insecta; order Diptera; family Drosophilidae; genus Chymomyza; species Chymomyza amoena. The sequence goes on from JBAMAX010001543.1 coordinate 25,063, forward strand.
CTTATCAGCAGCAGCCTGCACTGAGAATTGGGAATTATTGGGTAATCTCCGCTCTGATACTCCCGGATACTCCCGGATCCCCCCACGTGCTGTCTACCGATTATGCACGAGCCTAGACTCGACTCAGCTGTTCTTTTGTTGCTGTGGTGGACTACAAGCAAGTTGCTTGTTTTCTCGCATTCACGTAATTAAAAATATATTTTTTATTACTTTTATTAATAGCCGAAAATTAATATTTTTTTATATTTATTGCTATCATGACAGTTGATAAAGTCTATATAAAAAATGTTATGGCAATGTTTGCCATAGTCGCGTCTACAAAATTAGACTACAACAGAAAGGTCACTGTTAATTGGGGTGAACCAAAATATTGTTACAGATATTGATAGAGTGATAAATTTTTAATCAAAATAGCTGATAGAGAAATTTTGGAAAGAAAGCAAATGAAAAGGGTATACATAAATGAGATTTAAAGATTTATTTTCAATTTAATAATTTAGACTGATTAATACTGAAAATGTGTGCAGCTTTTAACAGGTTATGTTAAGATTTAAGCTTATGTTAAGATTTGAATCTGTAGGTAACTTTTCTACGATAGGATCATTAACTTTTTCCATCGGTTAATTGCCAATTAAATATATATAGAGTATATACAAAAAATCTACTTAAATATTAATATTAGTGCAATAACATTGCTAGCATTGCACTCTTCTTCGCCTTTCGATACTTAACATTAAATAAATTAAATAAGTAAACTGCAAGGTATAAATTCTTTTAAATATAATGTAAAGTTAAATGTTAACTTAATGGTAACATAACAGAAAATGCGTATGCCAACGGAACAACACTTAACATTTACAAAGTATGCATAAATAATGTTAATTTATATTAATGTTACAGCAACTACAAATGTTAAGTGAACAAATCTTAACATTTACAGAGTTTGCATTAATATGTGTTTAAAAAGTTTTTAATATAATGTAAAGTTTAATGTTAGCTAAATGGTAATATAACAGAAACTGGAATGTTAACAGAGCAAAAATTAACATTTAAAGAATGGTAAATATTAACGTTACAGCAACTTCAAATGTTACTAGAACTCTTAACATTTTCAGAATGTGCGAAAATAATTTACATTAATGTTGCAGCGTATCTACGTACATATCTTCATCATTTATCACTCTATCTAACCCAAATCTGATATTTAAAAATATTTTTCAAAGAACCTCTATTGTCTTGTGAAAAATCCTCAACAAGAATAGAAATATTCCCTTTGGTATAATTATAAATATCGGGGTAGTAGGTTAACTTTTTATACCCTGTACCATATGGTACCAAGGGTATATTAAGTTTGTGCAAGCCGAAAATGTATGTAACATATAGAAGGAGACGTCGGAGACACCCCAAAGTTACCTAAAATATGATCAGGGTGAATAGAGAAGTCGATATACCCATGTCCGTCTGTCCGTCCGTCCGTGTGAACGCCTAGATCTCAAAGATGGTAAGAGCTAAAGTAACCAAACTGTCACATGAGATCCCATATTATTCCAAAGGAGACAAGTTCATTTTATTTTTTTGATATCAGGGTAAAATTATACAGCTCCCATAGGGGTGTTTGAGACGACCTCGACAAAAAAAAGCGTTTTAGATGAATAATTCGTTTGCTTATGAAGATATCGTAACCAAATTTGGTATTCGAAAGTTTTTTGTAGTTCCCAATCACTGTACCAAATTTAATCAAAATCGGTTGACTATATCATATAGCTCCCATAGGACCGATCGGCCAAAATAACTTTTTTAAAGAAAAATTCGCTATATTTCAATTTTTTAATAAAGATATCGTAACCAGATTTGGCGTTTGGAAATTTTTTAGACCACTTAAGCAATGTGCCAAATTTTAAACAAAATCGGTTGACTATATCATATTTTGCTTAAAAATTCTTCTGTTTTTGGTTTTTTGTGAAGAAATCGGACTTTATTACAAGCTAGTGGTACAGGGTATCCTAAAGTCGTCCGCGCTTCTTTGTATACTTTTGTAGTACATCTTTTTTTTGCTCATTGTTTAAAATAACTTTGTTAAATAATTTTAGTTGGTCTTCTGTTAATAGAATAGTGGTCTGCTCTTGTATTATACAAATATGTTTAAGAATTTTCATCGACTTACGAATTATGACGTTTCAGTTTTTAATAAGTATACCTTGATCCACATTATGACACACATATTCATGAGTTCTAGAAGGTATATAAATTTAATACCATAATTGCTTGACTTGACAAAATGGCAGTTCCCCCTTAAATGGCTCTTGGGGATCCCTATTAATAAGAGAACAGGGACTTACAGCTTATAGACGAATTGCTCGGTAATACTTTACTATACTGTTAATGTGAATTAACATAGCATTAAATGTTAAGTCAAGATTTATATAACAGAACTTTACATTTACAGTATATTCTCTAAGAATTCAAATTTAATATATCGAAAATTTGTTGTAGATGAAGTTCTAAAATCGATAGTCCACTAAAGTCCTTTAAATCTACAGACTTCCATGCTGTGTGCTTAGGTTTAGTATATATTATTATAAAACATGGCACGCCTGAGCAAACTCACAGACTCCTTCGAGAATCGTCGCTACTGCATGGCACCATTTTTGGATGTCAAGCAGGCTTTTGACAGAGTGTGGCACGAAGGGTTACTACAAATACTTAAATCTGCCCTTCCTGCTCCTCATTATGAAATCATAAAATCATTTCTTGACAATCGATCTTTCAAAGTTATGGTGAAAGGTGAACTCTCGGACCGAAGGACCATTAAAGCTGGAGTGCCGCAAGGTAGCGTTCTATCTCCATTTTTATTCACCATTTTTACTATGGACATGCCGAGCTCGACGGGCAGTTCTGAGCTTATAACGGCAACATATGCTGACGACACTGCCATTCTTTCGTCTTCCTCCAGCGTTCAAAAGGCTGCTGAGACCTTACAGAACCAACTGGACATTATAGCAACTTGGGCGAAACGCTGGAACATCCATCTTAATGGTGACAAATCTTCTAGCGTTTTATTCTCGTTAAGGAAAGACCCAAGTCCTGCGCTTACTTTAAATGGAGAGATAATTCCAATGAAAACATCACACCCGTAACTCGGAATTCACCTCGACAAAAAATTGTGTTGGAGGGGCCACATTAAAATAATAACAGCAAGATGTAGAACCAAACTTGGCAAAATGGAGTGGCTACTTGGTAGAAATAGCAAGCTATCTTTGGATAATAAAATAATTCTATATAAGAGTTTAATAATGCCAACTTGGTCTTATGGCATTCAAATCTGGGGAACAGCTGCCAAGTCAAACATTAAAAAAATCCAAATTTTACAAAACAAAACTTTGCGCAAAATTGCAGATGCCCCGTGGTATATCCGAAATCGAAACCTTCACAAGGATCTAGGCATTCCCTATTTGGGTGATGTATTGAATAAACTTAGCGACCGTTACGCTGATCGCATAAGGAACCATCCGAACTCGCTTGCATGTGCCCTGGCCGGTCATAGACCAAGAAGACGCCTAAAACGCATTCATCCAAACGACCTCAGAAGGCGTGTCATATCATAGAATCTACTCGATTTTTTAAATATTGTATATATATATACATAGAGTAATCTTAATGATACCACACAAAAGGTTTCTTTAACTGTATAGTGACTTACTTTTCATAAAAGTTGGATTATAACCCATAAAATTAAGGGTTGATTTCCAATAATAAATATTCAAAAAAAAAAAAAAATATTATTTTAGATATCCGATATGCAAATTTGCAAGAGCTTGCAATACCAAAAAAGGCGTTCACAAGCAAATGCTAATTGCAACAACTTATTAGAACAAATGAATACCCTTCAAATAAAATTATCAGGCAACACAAAGTAAACATATAAACGCTTAACTATATCATTAGCCAGTTCCAAGATCCAAACTCCAAGCCTCACATACTCTTCTTTATATATCTATATCCACATAGCTCCAAGCCCAGTAGGTAATAAATAATGCTTATGAGGGGATCTTTTCTTAACGACAGTATATTCTTTCTCTGCTAATTGGTTCACAATGCTAATTGGTTCCCTGCAAGAAATATTTTTGTATATCTTTAATTTAATCAAAATTTTGCACGCGCGTTGAATTCTAATTTGGCAAATTCCTAAGTTTTTTTTTTCGACTTTTGGAATGCTTTCTGCTAATTTCTACATTGTTTTGTACATTTTTGGGGACATCAGCTGATTCGTTGACCCCAAGAAATTGTAAGCTTTAGTTCTTCGGTTGATGGTTTATTAAGAACTAAAATGGTAGAAAACAATTTGCAATCATGATGCAAAGAATTTAACAAGGTGCCGCAAACAATCGGATCGGGTTCATGTGAAATAGTGAACCAATTTTTATCAAACTTTACAGAGATATATAGACTTGCACTCATATTAAGCTCACATGAATTTGGTTACTATATTTTGAAAAACAAAAAAGTTTTTTTAGCAAACACTATTCTCATTCAAAATTGTATATCAATACTGAACTATGTATTTTATTATTCCAAGAATCATCTGCAAACATCTCTTAAATGTCAAATATATCTCCTTACGATCTCTTTCGAATTCGAGTAACTTCAAAATCGATCTCTTTCCAATTTGAGTTCACTATTTTCTGGCGCTGTTAAGAAACTCTTTTCAAGTATAATTATTCTAAAGTAGGTCTACTATAAGTTCCATGTAGTATGTTTAGTCCACATAAGTACATAGTAAGATGATGCATGCTTACATATGTATATTGTTTATATGCTTATAATATATAGTATATAATGTATGCGTATTGTATGTGTGCGTTGTGTTCTTAAATATTTACGCAAGTGCAAGTACGAGTTTGTTTATAAAACAAAAAATTAAAAAAAAAATTGATATATGTACTATATATAATTATATATAGGAATAATATACTATATTGGTTTATGGACTCAACATTAGCCGCAATATATCAATATTTCGATTTTATATTGCAATGCATTTGGAAATGAAACATGAAAATTTTATTTACGCAAGCAAAAATTTCAATTTTTAATCTATGGCAGGCAATATAAATATTTGGAAAAATTCAATCAATTATAGATTAAATTGTATGCGCACGTAGTACATACATATATATAGTCTATATAGTACAAGTGTACATAATCTATGTGCAGATATGCAAAAAGTAGATCAAGATCAGGCTAATATATATATGTATACCATTTCGGTATAATATTTTGAGTAAAAATACTGAAGATCATTTTTTTTTTTGCAATTAGCAAAGAAATTACTTTCGTTCGATTTGAAAATTTATAAACGATTCGAGGCTGTCATTTTTGATTGATATACAGTTTAATTTTTTGCACAAGATGAGTAATTCTTCGGCCCTATCGAAACATTTCTTTATATACCTTAAAAATCGGAATAGTATTTTACTTAGATTTAAGATTTAAATAATTCCCATTTTTCTAAATTTTCCACTATGAGCAGTTAGAAATTGTTACTAAAAATGAATTTTGAGCCTCCCTAAATTTTTTTTGGAATAACTCATTTTTGTGACTAAAAATTGGCCTATCATATCCATATGTTTTGAAAATTTATAAACGATTCGATGCTGTTATTTTTAATTGATATAAAGATCTCTATAATATTTTACGTAGATTCAAGATTTAAATAATTCCCATTTTTCTAAATTTACAATTTCAGCACTTAGAAATTGTAATAAAAATTAATTTTGAGCCGTCTGAAAATTAATGTTTTTCCAACAACTCTTGTTTTTGACTCAAAATTGGCCCATTCCATATGTTCTGAAAATTTATCAACGATTCGAGGCTGCCATTTTCGATTGATATATAGCGTAATTTTTTGCGCAAAATGACTAACTCTACAAGCCTCTTGAAACATTTCTTGATATGCCTTAAAATTCTGAATAATATTTTAAGTACACTTAAGATTAAAATAATTCTCATTTTTCTAAATTTTCAATTTGAGTAGTTAGAAATTTTATTAAAAATGAAGCTACCGACATTTTATTTTTTGGACCATCTTATGTTTCTAATTCAAAATTGGCCATTCCATATGTTCCATATGTTTTGATAATTTATAAACGATTCGTGGCTTTCATTTTCGATTGATATTCATATAGTTTAATCTTTTTTACAAAATGAGCAACTCTTCGACTCTATCGAAAAATTTCCTGATATACCTTAAAAATCTGAATAATATTTTAATTCTATTTTATTATACCCTGTACCGTATGGTACCAAGGGTATATTAAGTTTGTGCAAGCCGAAAATGTATGTAACATATAGAAGGAGACGTCGGAGACACCCCAAAGTTACCTAAAATATGATCAGGGTGAATAGAGAAGTCGATATACCCATGTCCGTCTGTCCGTCTGTCCGTTTGAACGCCTAGATCTCAGAGATGGTAAGAGCTAGAGTTACCAAACTTTCGCATTAGATCCCATATTATTCCATAGGAGGCAAGTTTATTTTATTTTTTTGATATCGGGGATAAATTATATAGCTCCCATGGAGGTGTTTGAGACGACCTCGACAAAAAAAAGCGTTTTAGATGAATAATTCATTTGTTTATAAAGATATCGTAACCAATTTTGGTATTTTTTATAGTTCCCAAACACTGTACCAAATTTGATCGAAATCGGTTGACTATATCATATAGCTCCCATAGGACCGATCGGCCAAAATAACTTTTTTAAAGAAAAATTCGCTATATTTCTTTTTTTAATAAAGATATCGTAACCAGATTTGGCGTTTGGAAATTTTTTAGACCACTTAAGCAATGTGCCAAATTTGAACAAAATCGGTTGACTATATCATATAGCTCCCATAGGTCCGATCTTCCAAAAAATCGATTTTTTAACAAAATTGGTTGTGTTTCGTTTGTTTGTTAAGATATTGGGACCAAATTTGACATTAGTGAGTATTTTATAGTTCCTAAGCACTGTACTAAATTTAATCCAAATCGTTTGACTAGATCATATAGCTCCCATAGGAACAATCGGTCCAAAAACACGTTTTTTATACAAAATTCGATGTGTTTTGTTTGTTTGTAAAGATATTTGAAATAAATTTGGCATTCGGTTCTTTTTAAGGTATTTAAGCATTGTGTCAAATTTTATTGAAATCGGTTGACTATATCATATAGCTCCCATAGGAACGATCGGTCAAAAAAAAAATTTTTGCTTAAAAATTCTTCTGTTTTTGGTTTTTTGGGAAGAAATCGGACTTTATTACAAGCTAGTGGTACAGGGTATCCTAAAGTCGTCCGCGCCCGACTTTACGTCCGCCATTTTTTAATTTTAAACCGCCTGAAATTTTTCTTGGAACAACTCATCGTTTCTGATTAAAAATGGGCCCATTCCATATGTTCCATATATTTTAAAAATGTATTCAACAATTCGGGCATGTAATCTTCGATTGAATGAGTAATTCTACAACCCTATAGAAATATTTGCTTTATATCAGATTAAAAATCTGAATAATATTTTACGTAGATTCAACAACTGATGTTTCTAACTCTAAAATGGCCCATTCCATATGTTCCTAAGTTATGCCATCTTATTTTATGGCATCTTTAACAAGAAGAGTGTGAAATTGTGCTAAAAATTAACATGCCGAGTTTTCTTTTTTTTAATAGCTGATGTTTCTAACTTAAAAGGGGCCCATTCCATATGTTCCGTAAGTTATACCATCTTTTTTTATGCCATCTTTAACATGAGGAGTCTGAAATTGTGCTTAGAAATTAAAGTACGGACAATTTTTTTTGGAACAACTGATACAACTGAACTCTAGTTTGGTACATTCCATATATGTTCCTAGGATAAATTATAATCGTAGCTTTTGTCGGTTGTTGTAAACTTAAGAAGTCTTCCCAATAATTTTTTTAGTTGGTCCAAAATTTGTATCAGTCTCTGAATTGAATCACTTTTTCGGGAACTTGAAATATAGTACATATGTTCTCGAAGTATTCCATTTTGGTACTCATGGGGACTTTAATTTAATGCAGGCTTAAGACCTTTTAATTTATTTGCCAGCTAATCCCCTCAGTTTCGTAAAAAATTCCTTTCTTAAGAAAAGATCCCATATTTCATCTATCTAAAACCAAGTGTAAATTGACATATGGGGGCCCCTTCATAAGTAGCTCAAGATATTTTTCAACTCCCACCAAAGAAATATTTCAAAAATTTTGATGAATGGTATTGGTAATTACACACATGCACAACTATATACATAAGCACATATGTACATATATGTATGTATGTGTACATAAGCACAATGTATGTAAGCAAATACAAAGTCATTGCCTTCAAAAAATTTTAGCGCATGGTGTGAAGAGCACAACAATAAGCTAGCTCGCTCGCTCTCTTCTCATAAGTCAGCGCTCTTTCAGCAAAAAAAAAAACAACAAAATCCAAAAACATAAAAACAACATAAAAAAAAAACTACTACTAAGCATACTTATTAATTTTAGCACTTCAAATAACAATTGAGGCAATTTTGTTTATAGTTAAATCAGGCGTGTCAATTGGTTATAAAATACAATATAAACAAATTACTGCAGCAGGTACCAAGTACCAAGTACATGGTAAATGGTAAATAGAAACAGTTAACAGCCAACAGTTAAGAGCAACTGTGGCAACTGTTAAATACTTTAAGATCTATTATTAATAAATTTGTTAACTACTCTTGACGTTGACGTGAATTTGTCACAAGTTGACGAACGGAAGGACGGACGGATTGACGGACGGATTGACGGACGGCCGGAACGACGTTGACAGCTGAGTCAAAGTCAACAACAACAAGAGCACGTTAATTGTTTAGGCCTACGCACAGTGCACAGTGGGACAAATCTGGCGAGCATCTGATGAAATTTGTTTGTTTGGTTTTGACTTTAACACAGATGTTGATTGTTTCTAAAATTTGTTTCATTTGTAACCTCATGAACTTATCACTTGTTTTGAGTGTAAGATTATCACAAGGTCACGGAATAACCTCAATTCAATGTTTTTCGCTGAAACATATCGATTGCGTTTATTTAAAAAAATGATGCAATATTTAACGCGTTCGTGAACTTTTCGATCGGTTTCAATTCTGATTTTTGAAGTAAATTCATTCATTAGCCTTTTGTCAATTATAGACGATACGATGATATAATTAGAGCGTCCGTGACATATTCGATCAGTATCAGCAGCAACCAAAAGATTTAGCTTACTGAGAGTAGATTTCAAAGCGTCTAAGGTTTCCCAGCCAGATGACTTATCCACGCTTTTTTCGGGCTTCAGCACAGAAATCCTTAAAGTGACTAAATATCGTTGTTCACATATTTAATGTGTAATTTATAATTCAAAATTAAAAAAATTATACAAAAATTGGAAAGTGCAAAATTTTCACAAAATTGTTAAGCTGGACCTAAACATTTTATTCATTATTTTATTTTGAAATATGCCATTATGCAGCTTTTCTTACTTCTTATCGGCAAAAATAGCTGAATTGGGCTACTTTTTTTTAGGCATAACTTCCGCAGTTTTACTCTGCGAAAAAAAATCAAGTATTCCGTACTTAAAACTAGGAAATCTACAATTGATATGGGTGGAAGAACGAAAATTCAGAATTGTAGAATTTCGATCTTACATCTTTAGATTTTAAGTCCGAAATTCTTGAATTAATAAAATAATTTCTTGTAAAATAAGGACGAAATATTTAAGGAATAAGCAAAATAATCTTGGGCGTCCAGAGCAAGGCTCGTCATTGGCATCTTCCCGGCCATCTTGGAAGAGTTTGTACCGCTTGTAAACATTTTTTTTACTCAGAACAGTTTCACCGTATGCTACTGTCAACATTTCAAGTGTTACGGAGCACTTAATTTTATTTTTTACACAAAAAAATCCGTTAATCCATATTTTTCGATAGCAAAAAATCGCCGAGCACGCAAAACACTTATAACCTTTACGCCTCTCACAACCAAACAAAAAATGTCATTCACTTAAAATTTGGTACAGATGTTCCGGAAGAGTGTACTAACACAACAAAACAAAAAAAATCGATAAAAGAAAGTACGTTGCCCGCGAAATTTGAAAAGTCGCCTTACTTTTTAAACGCACCTCGTATACTTTGAACTTAAATTAAGATAACAAAATACTTTATATGAGATTGGAAAATTCTTGAAACAAGTCCTCAAGATTTTGATCTAAAATATTAGCATCTTGAATCAAATCCATATTTACTCTTAAGGTAAGTACATAATGTACTCGAATCAAATCCGAAAACATCTTGATTAGAGCACATTCTATACTTGAATCAAGTTTAAACTGAAATTCAAAATAAGATATTTGTAATTTTGAAAGAAGATTTCATGATTTTGATCTAAAACATTTACATCTTAAATCTAGTTCATATTTACTCTTAAAGTAAGTACGTAATGTACTTAAATCTTGATAAGAGCACATTCCATACTTGAATCAAGTTTAACCTGAAATTTCAAATAGAAAAATGTAATCTTAAATCAAGATTTCAAGATTTTGTTCCAAAATTCCATTTTGTTCCAAAATATAAGAGTAATCATTCTTATTTCAAGTAAAACAGAATTAATATTTATTTTCCGTTCACTTTTTCTTAATTTAACAATATTCGTGCTTATTATTAGATTTTTCGGACTCATCTTCGAGTAATTAGAAATCTTTTGAACATTATAAATTAAAAATTTGGATTTTAATGAAAATTTAAAAAAAAATAATTTGATGGCTTTTGTTTTAAAACTTATAAGAGTAACGTCAGTCATCAAAACATATAATTTCATATTAGAAGTTCTAAACTGTAAACATTTCATATTTAAAGTTTGTCCAAAATTGGTAAACTGTTTCATATAGTTACTATACAAATTTGAACCAGTTATCTGAATCAGCGAACAAATTTCTTTACTGCACTTTGTAAAATTGATTGCATTATTAAAAAATTAGTCATTTCATTTAATTTTATTTTTAAGAGTTTTTTAATGACTTTTGAATGCCCAAAAATTATTCACCTTGAAATAAAATTACAAATTTTACGACCTTTTCTGGGGAGCAAGTATTTTTATTGTGCTTATACGATCTTATTGCTTTAATATAAATAGTGTGGCTTTTTATTTTATTTTCATTTATTTCTAAAATAATTTTTTATAACAATCTCTAACCGAAAATTTGTCTCTTTTTTAATTTCAGGTAAGCATTTTAAATGTTAACGACGACTAAGACGTTATGGATAGACAAAAAAGTTCTCCTTAATAGATTTGAGTAAGATTTCAGGTGACTGCAATTTATTGTTTGCATTTACACTACCCTGCAAAAGTTTGGGGTCAGTTGAAAAATCTCATGTTTTTTGTATTTGTCGCCTTATTTGTCGGTCTTGGACCGTTTTATTTTAAATGATACATTGAAAAAACATTATATATAAATGAACTACAAATAATATTCGCCAAAAATTTCGATTTTTCTTCGAAAAAAAAAGAAGAATGAAAAACATCAAATCAGGTGGTTTTCGTCAATAAGGTTTCCTTTAGATTTGATGATGGCTGCACAGACTCTCGGTATTCGTTCGACTAATTTTTGAAGCGTTTGAACTTGTATTTGTTCCCAAGCCCTCTTCAGACACTCACTCTTCGCGCTAGTTGGACGGAGTTTTCGCACCTCTCTATCCAGTTCATCCCATAACAGCTTAATGGGATTCGCGTCCGGCGACTGGGGTGGCCATTCCATGATTTTGAGTGCCCCAGCTGTTTCTTTGGATTTTAAGTAGTTAGTACACAATTTTGATGTGTGTTTATGATCGTTGTCTTGCTGATATACAAATCCTTCTCCTATCAATCTGGTACCCGACGGAATAGCGTTGTACTGAAGTATTTTGTGATACTGTTCTTTTCGCATAATACCCTCGATTTTCACCAAATCGCCAACTCTGTCGTAGCAAAAACAACCCCACACCATCATTGAACCACCTCCGAACTTCACTGTGGGCTTCACACATTCAGGCTTGTGCCATTCACCATGCTGTCTGCGGCAGTACGCTCGCCGTTTACTCCCGAAAATTTCAAATTTGGACTCATCCGTCCAGAGCACTTTTTTCCATTCGTCAATCGACCATTTAACGTGTATTTTGGCCCAATTAAGTCTTTTGCGAATATTTTGTAGCCGCAGTAATGGTTTTTTGGCAGCAACTCGACCATACAATCCGATTTTATGCAATCGACGTGTCACTGTTGTGTCGGAGATTGGGTTCGGCAACGATTCATTGATATCAGCTCTGATATCTGGCACTGTTTTAAATCGAGAACGCTTGCTTATCATTTGTATCAGCCGATCATCACTTTCTGTGGTCTTTTTGGGTCGACCCGTTCGATTTTTGTCTGCATAAGATCCAGTTTCAGCGTGTCTTTTCAAGGTTGTGAAGACTGCTGAAGGAAGTTCAGGTGGAATCTAATTAGATTGTAGATTATGTTTTCTACGATTGTTACTAAAAAACAACAGTAATTTTATAAAAAATTTAAAATACAGTTCGTATAGTTTTAAATTATGATAATATTTTCTTAACACTACCAAGATATGTCCAAAGACAACATTCAAATTTAAATTTAGCATAACTTTCTTCATTGTATTATAGAAGCATATGTTACTAAAAGTACCTATTTTTTTTTAAATCAATCCAGGGTTAATAGGTAAATGATTTAGCATAATTCATTTATATAACAGTATTAAACATTACTTAAAACAACAAATTTTAATTATAGTAAATATATAAAACTTAATAAGATATATCTAAAATCGGTAGGGTACCAAAAGAAAAAAATATTTATGGATAAATGATTACATGAAGAAAATATCGTTAAGTTAAAATTTAAAAGGTATCTTTTAAAACCTTTTTGTTGAAATAGTGTTTATATATATGTAATTTTTTTGAAAAATTCTAAAGCTTGAAAAATTGTAATAAAAGTAGTTTTGATGGTCTTCTGGATATACATTGTGACAAAGTTTTTTCCGAAAATTGTACATAAAACTGTCCGCGCTGAACAATTTCCAAGAATTTTGAGGTTTTTAAGTTGGCAGAACTATACTCAGTTGCTATGTCAAAAATAGGAACAGAAAAGTCAAAGAGAGATTAGAGCATTGGCAATATGACTTAAAAAATCCTTCCTTTGCAAACTATGAATTACATATCAGAAAGACACTTTCTTATGATACCACGATAACAAAGTCAACTGATCTTATTTTAGATGGGTCTGTGTATAGCAATATTAAATAAGATTTACTTAAAACTATATTTTTTTTTTGAATTTAATGGTAGATAATTTATTATTTATTCCACTCCTTTCTAATAACTATAATAATTATGCCACAAAATAGCAAATCAATTCAATAAAAAAATGGGAAATTAAATGGTTTTTTTTGTAATTTATGTGGTTGGCCATAAAAACTTGTAAAACAAAAAATGTAGATAATTCAAATTGGTTAACCTCAAACCTCATTGAAGTTACGCAACATGAAGTCAAATTTGTAACTCGCAACTTCTTGAAAAATGCTTAAAAATGTCTGTAAAGTTTTTTTCCCCATATTTTCTTATTAATTTAATATTAGATAACAAAAATTGTTAATTAATTTTTTAAATAAAAATATCTTAGTTGTGAAGATGTTAAGGCTTAGCTCTATATACATCCTGAAATTTGTCAGTAAATGAACCTTAAAATATTGAAGTAAATAAATATGTATATCTGAATCGTTTTAAAATATTACAAGTATATTTGAATAATTTAGTTTACTTTTTATTACAAACAAATTATACACGAACAAAAAATTTAAATGCTTTATAAATTGTTGCACTTTCATACACACCTTCGTCCCACTGTGCGTCCCATGCGTGTGCGTTTCTGCTTCGCTTTGACAAGCTGTTCTAAGTACACAGCCCAGACACTAGATGGCGCTTTGGTGTTGCAAAATGTAGAACAAACAACAACAAGTGGAACAAGCAAATAGGCTTTATTTTTTTTTTTTGCTTAAACTTATGCATAAACATTTAAATTCTAATTATGAATTTATTATTTTTAATATTTATGCCATAAACACAGTTGGTGTGTTTATAGTTGTTGCTATTTCTCATTTTTTTTGTCAAAACATATCGAATACTGACCGATATATTTTCTAGATTGCAACGTTGTTGGCGCCTTGTTATTGTACAATTAGTTTTATTTATGTTGTATATATAGTAAGTAAATTATGTGTATATAAAACATATGTGTGTTGTTGTTGTTGTTGTTGTTGGTGTTGTCGTAGTATAATTAAACGACCATTAGGCGTATTTAACGCACACACACACTGACACAAAAACAAATTTGGGTCATTACCAAAGCAAAAAAGCCACAAGAAAAAAAAAACAATTTGTTTTATATATATATAACACACACGTGCTGCTTCTCTTAACGTGGCTTGGACATTGTTTATTATGATTATGCTTTTTGGCCATATACTTGTGAGCCCCGCTGTCTGCTCTGCTCTGTATAAAAATTTATAACAATTTCTATTATGAAAGGCCGCCGCCGCTGCTGGCGTCGCTGCCAGCGTCGCTGCTGACGTCTTCGTCGCATCTGTTGCTCATAAATATATCACAAATAAATTAGAGTCTTATAAAAACGAAAGTTTTTTTTGTTGTTTTTTGCAAAGTTGTTGCCACAAGTTGCAGGCAGGCGGGAGGCGTGCGTATATAATTCCCAAGCGTGGGAATTTCAAGAACTCCAAAGTTTTTTCAAGAACTCCAAGTTCTGTTGTAGTTGGGCCCGGGGCGCAGTTCGTGTTTTGTTTTGTGGGTTCACTGACAAGTAAACTCAATTATTGCTTAATGAAATCCGCAAAACTAAGTAATGAAAGAATGACTGAACGAATATTCGTTTGTACAGAGCGCGCCGAGTGAAATAAAAAAAGAAATATGGAATTGATTGTTTAACCGTAACAATTTTTTTTTGGTTTGGGTTTGTTTGCAAAACCTGCCAGGCATATGTCAAGGAAATTGGGTCAAATCGTATCGCATTGCCAAAAGAATTAGACAAACTCTTGTAGTTTTTTGCGCGAAAACTCGTTTTGCCTTTTTTGCGATCTGTTTGCCATGTGCTTGAGTGACAAGACATATACGAATATATCCACCCACAATTGTACTTACTTCTTATGCGAATTTGTCACGGCATATTGGAGCAATAAAATCTAAAAGATTGGGGCGAAAAAAACCAAAAACACAAAACAACTAGAAACTGGAGCAATAAAATTTAAATTGAAAACGAAAACGAGACAAAATTGCGAAATGAAATTGTTGTAAATTAGAACCAAAGTTAATGAATAGAGATAAAGATTGGGGGAATGAATAGAGTTGGGTAAACCTGACTAGGAGATGCCCTGAACTGATGGCAGATCTTGTAACATTGTTGGTAAAAAAGGTTCACTACTCTAAGTCCCACTGCCTGTAGGATCAAGCTAAAAAAAAATCGATATATCGTATCACATCAAATTACGAACATGTAGCCGGTTTCTCGGATTCGTCAGCTTCTCTACTGCAGACTTGTTCAAAAAGCAGTTAGGAGTCTAATATTTTGGGAAAAACCTTACCCATCGAATTGCAAACAGGAAGGTGTTAATCCGCCTCGTAAGCCGAATATTAAGGAAAATTTGGCTCCTCTACTCCAAGTCCTACTGCCTATAGACTCAAGCTTGGCTCAGACAATGCAGGTAGAACTCTAATTATTTTGGGAAAAATCTATAGTAGATTTATCGAACTCGTAAGCCGAGTTTTAAACAAAATTTCGAAAGTTCTTGAAATAACGCTTCTCTACTCCAAGTCCCACTGCCCATAGGATTAAGCTTAGCTCAGACATATTCACAAATCAGTTAGAACTTTAACTGCTTTTGGAAAAAATCGATGTGTCATAACATATCGAATTGTGAACAGGAAGGACGTTTCTCAAATCATAAGCAGAGTATTAAAAAAAATATAGACAGTTCTTGTAACATTGTTGGTAAAAAAGCTTTTCTACTGTATTCTACTCTGAAACTAATGTCCCAATTCAATTAGGCCAAGAATAGGCCCGTTGTGATGCCGCTACAGTGAGCCATTCACCATTCCTCCTCACTTTAGAGGTCCCCTATATGGGGTGAGACAGCCAACCGGCAGCCTGGATAAACTTTAAGGTCATTTTGGACTCTGTTCGAAGAGCTGAGATAATTCATCTAGAAAGTGAGACTTTAGGAACAGGAATCTTTTCCTGCTCATTCCTGGGCAATGACAGAAAAAGTGTTCGACTGTCTCCAGCTCCTCCTCTTCGCCACAGCTTCTACAGAAGTCATGGTGGGGAGCATTCAGACTGGATGCATGATTTCCCACCATCCAGTTTCCTGTGATAGCACGAATGACAATTTAGCACTGCGTTCTATTCAGACAGTAAAGTTCCTTAGTTCTTTTACTGCATTATGTCGGCCAGGTTTGCAGCGAAATCCTGCAAATTTTGGATGCCTGATTCCTCGTTTGGTTTGCACAAAGAGTGAAAAAGTTTCGTATTCTCAGTTTGCAGCTGGTCATAGGTATACCCAGGCCCTCCTTGCCTGGAAGGAGAATGCTGGTAGTTCCTTGTCTAGCCAGTTCATCCGTAATACAGTTGCCTTGGATATCCCTATGTCATGGGACCCATATGAGATGAATTGAAAACTGCTCCAGAGACAAGCGACAGTTTTTCACTGACTTCATGCACTAAGTTATAGAAGCTAGGGACTTAATAACCGCTTGGCTGTCCGAGATGTTCTTATTCCGTACTTGTAGGTTTCTTATTGTTGTCAAAGCATCGAGGATTGCAGTGACCTCTGTGATCCGGGAGTCGGATAGCAGTTCTAACGTTGAGTTCCTCAACATAGACGCCTCCGCGGTCGTCCATCTTGGAACCATCCATGTCAAAGCCTCCTATATTGCAGTGACCTCTGGCCGAAAGACACTGCAGTGATCCGTGAGTCGGAAAGCAGTTGAAACTTTCAGTTCCTTGTCGTCCAGCTTGGAACCATCCGTGTATATCTTTCCCTGCTTGGAATATGTGTTCTGAATTTGGTTGGAAAATGTTTCTGCGGTATGCAGTATTCTGTACTCTTGGGAATAAGTGGGTTCCCCATAAGAATCTTTGCGTGACCAAAATCTTGGTCATTCCATTTTTTCGCCTCTCTCATGCATAATGCTGAATCGTAAATGGAGTATTAAGGAAAATCTAGACAGTTCATGCAGTATGGGTGGTAGAAATGCTCTTTTACTCCAAGTCCCACTGCCTCAAGTATGGTTCAGACATATTTACAAAGCAGTTAGAAAACTAATTATTTTTGAAAAAATTATTGCATCGTATCATAACGAATTTTGAACAGGAAGCCGGTTTTACGAACTTGTACTATAAGACGGGAATTAAGAAAAAAGATCTAAGACCAAATCCTAAAACCGTACCTAATATATCTAACAGGTGGGCTTGAAAAGTTCGTAGGCTAACATATAAAATTCCATTTTATTTTATTATTCCACATAGTTGCCATCAAGGGCGATATACCGATTATAGCGATCCTGTAACTTTTCGGTACAATTTTCAAAATACGATTTCTTATTAGCCTCAAAATGGGCCTCCGTTTCGGCGATCGACTTTTTATTGGAGCTAAATCTCTTTTCAGCGAGTGTTTTCTTGGGGTCTGAGAACAGGAAAAATTCGCTGGGGGCCTGATCTGGAGTATACGTTGGATGAGGAAGCAATCTTTTGAAGGATTGTAGTAACTAAAACTCAAATGGATTTAATTCTAGTAACGTCATATATGGGTCCCACGAACTTGTCATGGGATCTTATGGGATCTTCTTTTAAGTGTGTAATAATTTATGTTGTAAGCTGTAATAGCCTCTGGGCCTTTGGTTGCAGTGTATAGAATTCATAGAAATAGGCAGATGGCAGATTGTGGGATACGTCCTGAACTATTATAGCCTTTTGGATCTTTTTATACGGTGTATACATATATATTATTAGATTAGACTCATGGTAAACGTCATGGTAGCAACATATTCGCAAACTCATAAACGCCTTAAGTCTTTGCAGATAGGGTATAAAAGTCATTGAAACTGGATAAACATAAATTGATTCCTAATTTCGCATCTACATTTAATGCGTATTTTGAAAAAGTAGCTAAAAACAAAAGACTTTAGTTCCGCATTTGGCTAGATACAGCTATAAGATACAAATGTATCTCTACTCTATAATTGGTTTTAGCTCACTCAAAAAAGAACCTCCATCCAGTTCGTGAGTAACTAAGCAAACATTATGTCGTATGTTGGGTTAGATATTGCGGCCAGACAACTTTTGCTTTGTTTATCTTTTGGTTTCAGAGCATAAAAATTGATTTACAGCGCTTTAAGCCAAAAAAACAAAAAAATATATGAAAAATAAAAACTACAACTATCAAGTTAAAACTCAAGTACAACAACCTCAAGAGGCTCTCATATTAGGCAACCAAAAAATATAAAATAAATAAATAAATATACAGCTAAAATCAAATTATTACTCATGCTAAACATATATAATTAAAGTGATAAATATTAATGTGTGTATGTCTAATACTTAAGCCTTATATGGTGCCATGTACTTGCCTTATAGACGACGAAAACCCATAACAATAGCCAAAGAATTCCTCATCACGAATGCACTGGTTAGCCCACACGGACATAAATGGCAAGACGACCGTGTCCGGGCCCGAGCCCGGGCCCATTAACCATTTATTTGTTTAGGAGCTATAATAGAGGTAACAAAAAATTCATATGAAGCGTGTGGTTCGCTCCTTTTTAGCGATAAGCATTTAATAATTATGAAACATTTAGAACAACAAATTTATGGATAACTATTTATTAGGGGCTTTTGTGGCTAGAAGCCGCAATGGAAGAACATAAATAAGCAATTTGGATACACTAAAATTTTGGTCGCAAGAGGGGCATATTAGTGAGAAGGCGGCTGATGGTCATCTCTTTGAAACACTTTGAACAAGAGAGCAACCAAGAGGAATAAGTGAACTCTTTCAGGAGATAGGAGATGTAGATAGGAAATACGAGATACGAGACGCGAGATACGAGATACGAGATACAAAATACGAGATTCGAGATAGGGATGAAATCAGATCAGCTCACATGAGATCAAATCAGATGAGACTATATTAAATAAGATCAGATCAGATGAGATGACACAGGCACATATGACACAGACGCAGATGTAACACCTGCTATGTGGTTGTTCTGCATTTCTTAAAGAGGCTCATCCGAATATCTGAGAAAGCCATTCTCTTGTGGTTCAAAGCTATCTAGAAAAATTGCTACGTCTGGTACCGGGCTCTGTTTATCGAATCCTTAAAAGAATTGAGCCAGGAAGGTCAAGAGACAGCCTCGGGTAATCTGAACTACTTACGCTCTCCTCTACAGTCTGCTTCCGTTTCCCTATTTATCTAACACTAGCCGGCCTCCGCTGCGCTCCGGCACGCTCGCTTCGCTCGCTCGTCTAGATCTGGAATCTTTTCGATTGGAAATCATCGTACGATTGATCGATGAGTGGATTAATTTCATCATAAAATTTTCAACCACTCGCCATCTTTACATTTTAAATATGTTTGATGGAGATTTGGTAGTTTTCTTCTCGGCATTGTAAGCAGTACTGATATTAATGTCTTCGTGCACTAATAATGTTAACCTATAATGGCGACAGGATGTCTTTATTTTTTATTTTTTCACGTTCAGTCAAGACAAACCACAGATTGAAAAATATTGCGTAACGCGCCGTCCGCGAAAGCCGCGAAACAGGAGTGTGGAAGGCTTCGCGGCTAACTTCGCGCCCGTGAACACACCATGAAGGTATAGTCGATAAATGAAAAAAAAATGTCAGGAGTGGCAACCCTTATCTCTTAGGGGTATGAAAAATAGATGTTGGCCGATTCTCAGACCTGCCAAATAAGCACACAAAATTTCAAGAGAATCGGTCGTTTCGGAGGAGTATGTTCACACAAAAGCCAATATTCACAATCCCACGAACCAATTCACACAAACTCATCGCAATAGGCTTAAAACTTCCGCATAGACCTCTAACACACGCAAAAATCAGATTCATCATGGATAGCAGGAGAACACCCATAATACGTAAAACCTAAGTTTCTTCTTATATACAAAATTCTAGTTTCACAATGTTAGTTACCATACTCCTCCGAAACGGCTGTACCGATTCTCATGAAATTTGGTGTGCCTCAATAAATAACGTTTATAATTTTTGTGTTTCCTTTCGACAAAAACAATTTACTAATAAATATTAGTTAATCTGACAATGTACACAATGCCAACCTAAATTAACAAAAAAAATGTTGTATTGGAAAATCAAATTGTCCTTTTTAGTAGTTTCGTCGCAATTAGCGGACAAAATTGTGAATCTAAACCATTCTCAGATCCCCTTGAACACAGACAAAAAATTTCATCAAAATCGGTCCAGTCGTTTAAGAGAAGTTCAATGACATACACACTCACAGAAGAATTATATATATAAAGATAACTAGCATCTTGGTTTAAGTTTTAAGGTCAAGGGACATCCTCTGTACCCGTTCTCGTAATTATCTGACATAGCCAGCCACTGGATCTAAATCTTAACAAAATTCCACTTAAGGAGCAGGAACTTAATGTTAAGTACGAAAAATTTCGATCTCACTTTTCCAAAAAAAATATCCATATCATTTGCCCCACGAGCAATTCACCTGAAGTTTTAGATAACAGTTGTTTTGTCCCAAGCTGTTATACATTTTCCCAATTTTATATTTTCCTTGATTTGAAAGAGAATTGTTGCTAAGGGAATCTCGAAAAATTATTCAAATTCCAAATACATTGATTTTTCTGAATCTCATAATTTTAATTTCTCATAATTGCAGGCATCCAAGTTCAGGAATACAGGATTTAAGTACAAGTGTATGAAAACAAATATAACCAAGAGCAAAGTAATGTGGGTCTCTAAAGAGGATAGGTCGACGGAGAATCTGCATATAACATGCAACGGCAGAGAAGTGAAGAGAGTTGAACCCTATGAATACCTCGGAACCATTGTCAGCTGTAAGGGAAAAACAGACCAAGAGGTGCTAAGCCGGACCAAGAAAGCGGTCTCAGCGTCCTATCAGATAAGTAACACAATAGTGGGTAAACGAGAGATAAGCACAAAACCAAAACTCAAGCTTTACAAGACGGTTATAATACCAATAACATTGTACGGTACCGAGTGCTTGTCGCTAGTAGAAAAACCATCTGAGTAAATTTCCGGCAACAGAAATGAAGTACGTACGAAGGGTCGCAGGAAAAACCAGGAGAGATATGGTCACAAATGAAAGAATACGTTCAGAAGTAGTGCAGAAGAAGTCGATTATAAACGAAATCGAGGAGAGTCAGCTAAAATGGTTCGGACATCTACATCTGATGGACGAGTCAAGAAAAGTCAAACAGGTACTGGAAATGAGAACGGAAGGCAATGCACCGAGAGGAAGACCCCGAAAAGCTTGGGAAAGTCACATCCAGGATGTGGGAAGGATGAGGGGCAGAACCCTAGCAGATATGAGAAGAGAGAGCCGGGACCGACCTGATTGGGAAGATGGATATCCCGAGGCTACCCCGACGCCTAACAGCAAATGGGGATTGAAGAAGAAGAAGAAGAGTACGAAAACAGTTGGAATGTTGCAAAGTCGCGAGATCGCTTCTGGAATAAACAACTTTTCGATTTGATAACCGACAAATTCGAGTATAGGTTTCTTGGACTAGGTATATTTGTAACACCTGTGCTACTTCCTTGGGCATTACAAAATAGGGTCAAGGAAACCGAAAACTATGTTTTGTGGACTATAGTACCAATTTCTATGGAATAAAAATGTATCGAATTAAGTCTCGATAAATTCCAAATTTCGACCTACCATTAAAGAGTATCCCATTGGTACCACTTATAGACTCTTACATTTTGCCGTCTATATACATTGTAATATGTTTTGAAAAATGCTTCAGAGCATCAAAGGCCAAAGAACGGAAGCTGTAAAGCACTTTGCCCTTAAACTCTATTTACAAATAGACCCAAACTTATGTACAATAAATACATAAGACGTGTGGCCTGTCAATCCCTTGGTCAATATCATTCTGTTTTTTACGCAGCGCAAAAGTTCCATGACGGAAAACAGCTGTAGGCTCTTCTGAGGGGTGCTTAAGATTCTTCTAGATCTAGTCTAGTCTGGCTAGTAAATGCTGTCTAGATCTCTGTAGACCATGTAAACATGTCAAAGTGAACACAAAAATGGCGAATTTGAAAAACGTTCAACAGCTGCAGGAATCTGTGCAAGATCTACAAGATACTTAAGTGTTCTAGTCTAGCTACATATACAGATACAAATGTAATATCTATCTAGAAACATTTTACGTCTGTCATTACAAGGTTAAAATTTGGCGCTTGTTTAAGCAATCTGCCCAATTATTTGTAATGTCAAGTACAATGTCTATTTTAACACATTTGTGGCAGATTCTCAAGAAATTGAGACGCAACTTACTCGAATGATGATGAGGATGATGATGATGATGAGCTCCAATTGTTAGCAAGAGGAACGGCATTTTAATGGAGTTTACAGATACTATTTCTCATTGGAAATTTTGGTACGTCATGCTGCCTGCCAAGTTGATAGCTTGTAAGTATCGTCGTCTTCGTCATCCGCGTCATCGTCTTCCATATAAACACAATAATAATAGCAATTTCAACACATTTTGATGGGGAACTGTCAAAAAACTTATCCGCAAAAAAATTCCAGGCACACACAGTGGCCATCCATCCATCCATTCACATAGTACACACATCGTTCGACCGACCAGTTGGACTTGGAGCCAATGTCAGAGCGCCGAAAAACTGCCCAACTTAATGAATATAATCTCTTTTGATGGATTGAACAGCCCGAACTGGCACCAAGAGTCCAAGTCCAAAATAAGTAATAATAAAAACCAAAGCTCGGGTTTGAATGAGCTCGCCAAACACTCCATTGCCATGAACTTTGTTTTGTTTTCGGGCATGGTCTTTGTCTTATTTTTTATCATGGGCTTTGTTTCTCTCTGTGCGTAATAAAATAATATGAAAAATTTATTAATTTTTATGGTTTATAATTTTTGTTGATTTCTTTTGGGGGCCCCTCTCCCTCTCAATCAGTTAGTTATGAGAAATGTTGACGCGATATTCATCAGCAGCTTTTCACAAATGCGTTAATGTTTCATTGCGTCGTCTACTTATAACTTGATAGATAGATAGATCCAGATAGCTGGTTAGATGGATACCCTACACACGAACCCATTACCTACCTACACACGGTTCTTCAGCTATTTCTAAATCCGTTTATATGCTTGTTAAAGCTGATTTCATTTTGGGCTTAATTAGTGAAACGATTCGAAAGGTGATAAGCTTGCTTATGTAATTCAATAATTGAATTAAGCACTTATGAGATAACATCATCTGCGCAGAATTGCAGCAATTCTTCAAGTTAACTCTTTGGGAGATTGTTGTATAGATTTTTGAAGTAACATAAACTTCAGTTCAGTTTGTGTATTAGATAAGGTAACTTAGATAATTCTTAATTGAATAAGCACTTAAGAGATAAATCAGTGCAAAATTGCGACGATTCTTCAAGTTTGGGAGATTTGGCTCAATTAAACTTTGCTTTTACTTTTTGACTACTTTTTAAACAGGACTCAATAAGAAAATATAAAGATGATATTAACTAAGAATGCCAATACATTCTTGATCAGATTCTACATTGAGCTGATCATCTCTATCATCATCACTACCACCTGTAGCTAAATTCATTTTGGGCCTAATTATTGAAACGATTCGAAAGATGATAAGCTTTAATCGTCCATCATCTCTTATGAGGAAAACAT
Source organism: Chymomyza amoena (assembly GCA_037043745.1). Lineage (NCBI taxonomy): Eukaryota > Metazoa > Arthropoda > Insecta > Diptera > Drosophilidae > Chymomyza > Chymomyza amoena. The sequence continues at coordinate 49,102 of JBAMAX010001543.1, forward strand.
TTTTTCAAGAATTGACTTACTCAAACGTAGTTCAAAGATTTTTAAATTTTAGATTAGCCTTTTTAAAGATTCTGCCTTCGGGAAATTTCTTTAACAACGTCTTTTATCATCTCAGACGAATTAGAACATTTTTGGAAAATATAATAAAATAATAGTACTAATACTACTACTCTCTATAATTTGAATCTTGAAAGATTTCTATATCCCGCCCTATAGCTATAAGCCTTACAGATCAGATAGAACTAAAATACATATTAATCCTTCTTTAAAAGGCTTTCATGAACTCAGATGAATGATCACGAGACGAATGATTTTCCTTTTATACTTAAATCCATATTTTATATGTGGGTCATTCTCTGAAAATGTTATTCTGAATCCTCCTTCAAATGTCTTCTATCATGCTCAAATGAACGATAATTCGTTCATACTTTATGCATAATTTAAACTTTTAATAATAGCTTAGCCGATTTAAGCATTCTTCTGAAAATTTGATTTTTTTACTAAGAATAATTCGAAGCTTTCTAGTAGCGTAACATCGTTAATGCGAGAACAATCTTTGAAATAATATTGACATATAATATCTTTAGAGTCAATTATCAAGAATTTATTCAAATTTTAAGCTCATAATGCTTGAGTAAATTGATTTTTATTAGGCTCATGAGCAAATTATTCTTTCCATGATATGATCATCTTTTATAGAAGATGATTTCCATTTAAAATACTTATTTAGTTTAAATTACTATCAGTAATAATCGGTTTGCATCATCTTTCATATGATATTTAATAATATCACCTAATTACATTATTTTGTTCTGAACCTGTGTGTCACTTGTCTTCGTGTCTTTTGAATTCCCAAAATATCAGTTATAAGCATTTTGCATCATCTTTCATATGAAATTTGAATATATCACCTTTACACTATTATTTTTGACTAATTCTGTGATATCTCTTGTCATCTTTCACATTCCTTCGTTTCTTTTGAATTCCCATAATATCAAGTAAACATTTTTTGTTCTAATTTTATATTGTTTCTTCTCATCACTTTTCTCTTTGACTCTTTCTACCATTTCATTTCATGATCATCTTTCCTTTCTCTTGAATTCTCAAAATGGCATCTTCTATGATGTCTCTTGTCATTTTTTATTTTGATTTCTTTAAGTGTCTTGTCTTCTTTCACATTCCTTCGTTTTTTTTGAATTCCCAAAATACCAGTTATTGGCAATTTGTATCATCTTTCATATGAAATTTAAAGATATCATCTTTACACTTATTTTGCACTGATTCTGTAATGTCTCTTGTCATCTTTCGCATTCCTTCGTTTTGTTGGAATTCCCAAAGTATCAATTGTTAAGTAAACATTTTTATCTAATTGTATATAGTTTCTTCTCTTTTCTTTCTTTTTCAGTAATTTCATGAAATCATCACTTTTTTTCTGTCTCTGGTCATCTTTCCTTTCTTTGGAGTTCCCACAATATCATCTTTTAAGTGAGCATTGTTCTCATTTCATGTTGTCTCCTGTCATCTCTTTAGTCTTTAGTTTGGTCTATAATTTCATGAAATCATCTTTTCACTTTAAAAGGTTTTGTTATTCAGTCTCTGACCATCTTTCATTCCTTTTTAATTTGCAAAATATCATCTTTTAAGTACCCATTTCTTTTTCTGATTCTATATTGTTTCTCCTGAACTTTAAGTCTTTGACTTGTTATAACATTTCATGTAATCATCTTTTTACTTTTTTTAAAGCTGTCTCTCCCATTTTTCCTTTCTTTTGAACTCTCAAAATATCAGTTTTTTTTAGTGAGCATTGTTTTATTCTAATTTTGTTTTTTCTCTTGTCATCTCTTCAGTCTTTAACTTATTCTACATAATTACCTGAAATCTTTTTAGATCTAGAGGATATTATACTCACAATATGTCTCTGTTGTCTTGAAGTTAATTGAGTTGTTTCCCTTACTATCTCAGCATTGTTATATAATTATTAAGATGTCTTGTCCTATCTGACTGCACGATCATCTTATATTATATAACTATATATATATATAATTTTTTTAAATTGCATGAGAAAAGCGTATTAAATAAACAATTAAGTGATAAAATCTTTTAAAGCTTGATGTATCTCTTGGGGGAACTGCCTCAACTGCTTCTGTGTAGCGCATTTTATTGTTTTTTTGTTTTTCATCTCAATCTACTTAGATCTTATCTGCTGTGATTTGCTGGATTCTAAGAAACCAGTTTTACATGCGTAACCCATACTTAAGGTCCGTTGTCGGGCACAATTTAATGAAGCGTTAATAAGTGTCAGTTTGGAGTACATAATATGGGAAGGTGCCCTTCAGGAAAGGGCTCTTTTGTTTTTTTTTTCTCTATAAAATTAAAAATTAAATAGCTTTTGATATGTATCGAATATTCGTGAAATAAGGCAAACATGTCATGTTTGTCGTTAGCTGGCTTATGAATATTCAAAAGCTGCCCCAAAATACAAAAAAAAATAAAAACTGAGCCTATCTCTACGTAGTGTGTAGGGTATTAAAAAACAAACCCTGTTGAGTTATGAGGTCGTCAAATCCGTTGAAAATTCTCATTAGTATTGGTACATTTGTTGTAATTAAAACAACAACTACAACAAGTAAGACAAATATTGCACAAACAATCAAAAAAAAAAAAAAAAGATCGCTTGTTGTTTATATAAAAAGTTGCCCCATGTTTTTGGAGTCTGACCATTTTCAGGGCACCGAGAGCTACGAAGAAACAAAAAAAATATCATTGACCATAAAGCTGCTGTAGCTCATTTTTCATTAAATTGTAATAATAATTCATTAAGAAATTAATTTTTTACAATGAAAATTGGTTTTACTATAAAATGCGAGGGCTGCTCTGCTTTTGTTGTGATAATTGTTGCTGGAGACGCCTGTCGCCGTTTGGCAGCCATCAACAGCAGCAGCAGCGTGCCACAGCCGGAGGCACAGTGGGACAAGATACATTTTACCCAAAAATAATTGCTGTTCGAACTTAATAAACTAAAAAAATTGATAGAAAAACAATTTTAAGATTAAATTAGTGGAAAAAAAAAGATGTTTAATAAATATGAGGACACGATTAAGATTCTACAAGGAGTAATTGAATTTATCCATGGGTTCTTTTGAACCATCAATTACACTTGTTCACACGAAATATGAATCTTCATAAAAAAGTGTTTTTTATGGTAATTTTAGGGCGAGAAACGCGAAAACTATAACCTTTTTTTTCTTAAGCAGCGTTTCTCATGTTTATGCCAACCTACCCAAGACTGTTGAAGAATTGTGATCCAACACTCAAGCCACTGTCTAGAGCTATTTTCTTCACTATTATCTATGAAATCTATCAAAGAGCCATAAATTTGAATTCTTTTTAATTGGTCCATCAAATCTAAAAAGGTTTCGTGGCGAATAATTTTTTGATGCTTGCTTGATTTCAGTAGGTAATTGAGAAGCTGAGATTCTTCTATCGTAACCCTTATAGCGCTGTTCAAGACGCTCATCCTGAGGCCAATCTTAAGAGGAAAATATAAGATCTTTGCCTCTTTGCACCTTGCTGGAAAACGAAACATTTGAGTTTCAGAGCTATATCGAATTTGTAAATCTCAATTAATTTAAAACATCTCCGTTTGGATTCGGCAATAAACTTTAGTTCCCTTTTGTCTTCGAACAGTTATTAATAGCGATTACCATGTTCCCCCTAGGAGTGGCTGATAAAATATGCAAGCCAGGGAAAAGAATTATTATGAGATAGTTAAGGCGTTGGGTCATGTTATACAAATGAATAAAGACGTTTTCGCGGGGGAGGCTCTCAATATGGCTGTTAAAAGAAACCGCAACAAATCTGTGTCTCCCTAGGAAAGAGCTGCTTAGCTACCAAAGATGTGGTGACCGGAGGAAAATTGTGCGCAACGCTTTTCAACAGCGAGTAACCAATTCACTACAAGACTTTAAAATAATTAATCCTTTTTCTATGGTCACAAGTTTGAAAAAAGGGGCTTGATAGCGTGTGATTTGTTTATTAGGTTTAGATGAAGCCGGATACATTCATCACTCTTATTTTAGTTATTTGTTAATATCCCGAATGCACATTTTTTATCGACATAAAAGGCGATTATATCGAAAAATATGGATGTGCTTTTTACAGACATATAAAATGTACAACTTATATACAGGATCCGGCACTCGAGGTGTAACCAATTAAAAAGGCCATAAACTCATTTTGGAAAATTACCTTTACTCAATTCAAGGTACAAAATGTGTAAAAATAATACGAAATTTAGAAACAATTTACTTTCGCTCAATATGGCCACCTTTTGCCTTCACTATGGCCTTGAGACGGTCCAAAAATGAATCGCAATCTGCCCGAATGTGACTTGCAGGTATTTTGGCCCACTCGTGGACAATGGCTTTTTTTCAGCGCCTCGAGACTGTTGTATCTTTTAGTTCGGACCTTGCTGTCCAAAATGGCCCAAAGAGAATAATCCATCGGATTCGCGTCTGGTGAATTCGAGAGCCATTGTGTGGACGTTATGAAGTTCGGAACGTTGTTTTTCAGCCATTCTTGGTTCACTCGAGCTTTGTGAGACGGTGCCGAGTCCTGTTGAAACGTCCATGGCTGCCACCGAAATGTTTGTGTGCCCACGGCTTCAAAGCAACCTCCAGAATACTTTCCTGATAATACTGCGCATTAACCTTGACGCCAGGCTCGATGAAAACGATTGGAGAGCGCCCATCTGCGGTTACAGCGGCCTAAACCATTATCTGTGGCGGGTGCTGCCTCCTGGTGGCCAATCGATGACTCAAATTCTCGTATGAACGGTCTCTCAAGTAAACCCTATCGTTTTGAGAGTTTACGAATTGCTCAATTGTAAAAATTGTCTCGTCAGAAAACACAATGTTCGGCAATTGACCGCTTTCGGCCAAGCGAAGCAACTCCTTCGCTCTCTCAACCATGACTTGTTGCTGCTTCGGTGTGAGATCATGTGCCTTTTGGATCTTGTAAGGCTTGACCTTGAGATCATTTTTCAGTACGCGACGGATGATACGGTCAGATATTTTCAGTTCTTTCGCCATTTGATTGGCACTTCGTCGGGGATTTCGCTCAAGTCGCTTCTTCACTTTTTGAACCATCTCTCGTGACGTTGCAGTCTTTTGATGACCACCTACATGACGTTTTGCGATGCTACCAGTATCATTGTAACGAGTTATGGTGCGATAAACGAAAACTTTATTTACTTTAAGGTGTTCGAGCTCACGAACAATCGCTGGTTGTGATTTTCCAGCTAAATATAATGCAACTACACTATTACGTTTGAAATCCATTACTGATTTTTTTTTCGCGTTTACTCACGGCAAAATGCTTTCGTGCGCTTGTAAACAATACTCTAAACTGTCATTTGGCTAACTTACAGACAGCTGATGCCCGTGCGTCAGCTGCGCGAGTGGTCTGAATTTGGTTACACTTCGAGTGCCGGACCCTGTACAAAGAACCAAAGTCGAAATAAATGTACTTTTCGAAAAATTTACAAAATCGCCAATTTCAGATTGTTTTTTATAATAAAAAAAATGTAAAAAGTATTATGTTTAGCTTTAAGCGGAAAGTCAATTCTTTTACAAGCATTTTGAGTCTAAGATCTTTAAAATCGGGTAAGAATTGTAAGTGTTATGGTAAAATGCCTGCAACATTTAATTTTCAAGTCGTACAAAATCGATTTTCGACCACTGTGCCCAGCAGCAATACCAGCAGCAGAAGCAGCAGCAGCCGCCTTCAATGTTGGACATAAATCATCTGTATTAAAAGCAGCGGCAGCAGCAGAAGTCACAACACAACAACAACAACAACTACAGCACGGGCTATACTCTGCTGCTGATGCTGCTGCGGCGCTGGTACTGCTGCTGCCCTTCCTTGCTGTTGATTTCTTTTACAACTTGTTTGTTCTTTGGCAGCAGCAGCAAGAACAACAACAAAGCTCTGCAGCTGCGCAGTCTTGGCGCTGACGCGTCGCAGTTGTCGCAGCTTGAAGGCAGCATCAAACATTATTGCAGATCATTCGTTCGTTCAGTTGCTCTCTCGCCGACGAGCCAGAGCCAACAATACTCGCTACTCCAACGCAAGCGACACTCACGCACACTCACACTCGCATACACACACACTCGCACACACATAACGCACTTGTATGCAAAAAAGCGCAGGATTCATCTGAATTTAATTTACGTTTTATTGCCACGCTCAATTGACGCTCCTTCGTCTTGGTCGACTTAACTTAAACGCCTTACAAATTGTTAACGTCTGTCTACGTTGGCGTCGTCGTTAGCTGCGCAGTCGGTTCAAGTGCAAGGCGCAGGCGCAGGCTCAAGCGCAGTTTAGTGAACTCGCGACGTCGACGACATTTCTTGTTTGTATGGGATGCTCCTTTTTTGGTCTTTAAATGTTTGCAGTTCGCGTTTTCGTGTAGGTTTCTACTGGGCATCAGTCGTCGTCGTCGCTGCATTCGTCGTCGTTGCCGTCGCTGCCGCCTTTGGGTTTTTGGTGTCGCCAACGCGTCGCGTTTTTCTGCCCACTTTTGGTCTCTATTGGATCTGGGCGTTGGGCCAGCGCGCATTACATGTTTTGGGTTCATGTTGTTGGTTTTGTGCAGCAGCGGAAACTGCATGTTGGCGTTGCGTCTGCGCTGTACCTAAATATTTATACATCGATCATCGCGAATCATAAGCAAATTATGGTGAAAATGTGAAAATCTTTCAATCAATACTACGCAAAATTGAGTTCATGTGAAATTGTTTAAACAAAGTATAAAAAAAAGTGCAAACAAATTGAAGTATTTGATAAAATCATGTCAAGTGTTGTGCGGAAAAAGCGGCAGCGGATTATGCCTGAAATTGAAAGTCTCAAAATGGTCGAGTTTTGCAAGGTAAAGCAGCATTTTCTAGTTGAAAAATTCTATGAGCTAAAAATGCTTAGCTAGCTGGAAAGCGATTTAGGGAAGTGTTCCAAAGTTAATCAAAATTTTCAATATTTTTTAAGCGAGTTAAGGAAGTGTTCTAAAATGGATCGAATTTTTCATATTTTTTAATTTATGTGGAATTTTAAGATAAAAGAGTTTATCTAGACTGTTCCGGATTTCGATTTGCCGATTTTAAAAATCTCAAATTTGTTTAAATCATTATTAAGACTTAGACTATATTCTCCCGTGGGGTTTTTGGTTCCGGACTTCGACCCACGAAAATTAAAAAAATTTCTTCACAGTTTTTTGTGTTTTTGTGGCATATATTTAATTCGAAGTGAAGAACCCCTCTTATGACCAAATCCTGGAACCGCGCCTGATGATTCTTTAAGTTCTGATCCAAGCAAGCTGAACAGGATTTTAAGCGAGTTAAGGAAGTGTTCTAAAATTGATCTGAATTTTGCATATTTTTTATGTGGAATTATAAGATACAAGAATATATCAAGACTGTTCCGGATTTTGATTTCGATTTTGATTTAACAAGTTTACAATCGACAAATCGCAATACTGAATAAATATTTTTAAAGTCTACAATTTTTTTTAATTGCTGTGAAGACTTTGACTGATCCTATGTAACAGTGGCTTTCTGTTACGTACTTCGCTAAACGAAAATTGAAAAAATTTCTTCACCATTTTTTTTGCGAACTCTAGTTTATATAATGCGAAGTGAAGAACCCGTCGTATGACCAAATCTAGTGAGAGGATTCGTAAAATTGATAAGAATTTTTCATATTAATTTAATTAATTTATATCGAATTATAAGATAACAGAATATTTCATGCCTTTTTTGGATTTTGTTTTCGATTTTAAGCTTTTAAAATTGAGAAATCGAAATACTGAACTGGGTCTTTTGAAGTCTACAATTTTTTTTAATCGTTATGAGAAAGTGTCTATTAATTAAAGACACCGCCGTTCGGATTCGGCTATAAACTGTAGGTCCCTGTTTTGTTCGAACAGTTATTAATAGGGATCCCCATGCTCCTTCCAGGTGTCAGTCACGGCATTATATTGTATTATTATGAAGACTTAGACTATGTTCTCTTATTAGGGATCTTATGTGACAGTAGCGTATCCATGTGGTGATTTCGGTTCAGGACGTTACTCTCCAAAAATTTAAAAATAGTTTCACTGTTTTTTGCGAATTCGGATATACATACAATTTGAAGTAAAAAGCCACTCTAAGACCAAATCTGGTGACAGGATTCGTTATGTCCCATTTCACGGCAAGCTCTGTTGTCTCTTTTACGTTATACTTTCTGATCAGCAGAAAATTTTAGAACCATTCCTTTCTTAGATTTTGGCTTAATATTATAAATTTAAGATCTCCAATTCAGCCTGTTTAAGACTTTACCTATCTCCAAAATTTTGCAGCCACCCTCAGTTTTTCATGGAAATGAAAATTTTTCATGGATAATAATCATCGATTATAAAAAAAAATTTCCATTTCTAACTAGCTACTAGCAACTATTCAACACACTATAAAATGGGCCAACCCAGACAATTTTTATTTCCAAATTGCCTTTTTGTAATTTCTTTTTTCCCATTAACAATCAACATAAAAATTTCTTAAATTTGATTCAGTTTTTATCAAAGTCATAAGAATTACGAAAAATGTAGTTTAACTTTCTCCCAAGGACTTTTCAAAATAATCTAACTATTTGCTCAATGAATATTATGATATTTTAATTGCAAACATAACGAAACATAATTCTAATTGTTGTCTTCATTAGCAAAATTAAAACAATAAAAAATTATGTTTACAATTTAAAAACAAAAACTTTTTATGATACGCAATTGTGAACATAAATTTTATGGTATTTGTTACACTTATATCATATTAAAGATAATTGTAATTTTTTATGATATGTGTGAATCATTAAGGGAATTTGAAAAACCACAAAAAAGAGCCATAATCACTCGTTTAATTGTGTTACAATTGGAATCATTTTTGAAGTCATGTCAAAGAGCACTCGGGGTTGTGCTGGAAATCATTTTTTTGCGCTCATTGCCTCAAATTTCAAAAAATTAATTTTTAAAAGCTCTTTTTATAGATTTCCAAAAATCTTTAAACAATTTTGGAACATGTCAAAACCTTTGGGCAGAACTTTAATTAAAAGCGATTTCTGGAAACGTATTCTACTTCTACGTAGAATTAGAAGCAGTTGAGCTTTAACTTAATCATCCAACTTCTTAGCAAAGCTTATGCTTCATATAGAATATTTCACTTCGAAATCCTGTTTTTATACTCTGTACCGTATGGTACCAAGGGTATATTAAGTTTGTGCAAGCCGAAAATGTATGTAACATATAGAAGGAGACGTCGGAGACACCCCAAAGTTACCTAAAATATGATCAGGGTGAATAGAGAAGTCGATATACCCATGTCCGTCTGCCCGTCCGTCTGTCCGTGTGAACGCCTAGATCTCAGAGATGGTAAGAGCTAGAGTTACCAAACTTTCACATTAGATCCCATATTAATCCATAGGAGACAAGTTTATTTTATTTTTTTTGATATCGGGGATAAATTATATAGCTCCCATGGGGGTGTTTGAGACGACCTCGACAAAAAAAAAGCGTTTTAGATGAATAATTCGTTTGTTTATGAAGATATCGAAATCCAAATTTGGTATTCGAAAGTTTTTTATAGTTCCCAATCACTGTACCAAATTTGATCGAAATCGGTTTTAAAGAAAAATTCGCTATATTTCGTTTTTTAATAAAGATATCGTAACCAGATTTGGCGTTTGGAAATTTTTTAGACCACTTAAGCAATGTGCCAAATTTGAACAAAATCGGTTGACTATATCATATAGCTCCCATAGGTCAAATCTTCCAAAAAATCGATTTTTGAACAAAATTTGTTGTGTTTCGTTGTTTGTTAAGATATTGGGACCAAATTTGACATTCGTGAGTATTTTATAGTTCCTAAGCACTGTACTGAATTTAATCCACATCTGTTGACTAGATCATATAGCTCCCATAGGACCAATCGGTCCAAAAACACATTTTTTAAACAAAATTCTATGTGTTTCGTTTGTTTGTAAAGATATTTGAACCTAATTCGGCATTCCGATCTTTTTTAAGGCATTTAAGAACTGTGCCAAATTTTATTGAAATCGGTTAACTATATCATATAGCTCCCATAGGAACAATTGGTCAAAAAAAATTTTTGCTTAAAAATTCTTCTGTTTTTGGTTTTTTGTGAAGGAACCGGATTTTATTGCAAGCTAGTGGTACAGGGTATCCTAAAGTCGTCTGCGCCCGACTTTACGTACGCCATTTTTGAATTTGAAATTATAAAAATTTATCGATAGCTCGATTAATAAACGGAATGCTGCTCTTAAAGTTGGCGCGTTTATTAAATATGATCAAAAGATGGCGCTTCACTTATTTTTGGAAATATATCTGAATAAAAATTTTAATTATAGGCAAATGGCGCCTCAAAGGTAGATGCAACAAATATCGAAATAATTTTATATTGATAGCTCGATAAATAAACGGCATGCTGCCCTGTCTTTATTAAATATCATTAAAAAATGATGCTCTATACTTAATTTTTGCCGATATATGTATGTAAATGGAGATTTTAATGATCTCAATGACAAAGTTAATATACCCTTTGCAGGATTATAGCCAGAGATGTAGAATACTTCATCCAGGTAAATGCAAATTTGGCATTGATTGAGTATAATCTTCTTTATTAATGATATGTTGTCAATGGAATCTTCATGGAATCATACAAATATTTTTTGGGATTGGCTTGAGTAGGCATGAAATGCAGCGGTTTCTTGGTTTTCTGACTAAGTTGTTAGCAATTTTTTATTTTAACCACAAAAAATAAAAAAATCCGCTAAAAGTCTTAAATTCGTGTGTAATCTTTTTGGGCTACAAAACGCCGATGATTTTTCATCGAAAGCCGGCTCTGGTTTGGCAAGTTAATAAATGTCACTATCAATGACATCGAACATGATTTCACACAAAATAAATTATAATTATTATTTAAAAAAAATTTAATTTGTTGCTTAGCAAGAATTATGCAAAAAATTTGCTATACTTCCTAGAGTTAAAAAAAAAAATGAATCTAAGTGTTAAAATCGAAATTCCAAAAGCTGAACGCACTTTAATGTCATAAGATGCACCGGTTTTTATTTATGACCGAGTTATCGAATTTATTTATTGCATAAGAATTGAAATTAAAAAATTGTTTATCTTCATTAGCAGTGGGTTGGGCAGGTTTGATTAGCGATGTCTATTTTCTGCAAGTTTTAATGCACATTCGTCAAAAAATTCCTATATAAACTCACGAGATATTAATTTCTCAGCTAATATACGTTAGTATCTTTAAAATAACTTTACGTACAAGCATTACGTAATAGTAGTAACAGGATATACCTAAAATTTATAGAGCCACTAAAAAAAAACCAATTTGCAAATTTGTCTGGGCTTAATTGGCTTTCATGACTCGACGGCTATTAAAAGTTCAAGTCGTGAAAAGACTTTTAAATATTTTTGCTGTTTTTCCAGTTTTTCAATTTTCTCAAAGAATAAATTTTCCTTTACTTTTACGATTCCCCCAAGTCGTAGTAACCCAAAAAGCAGTAATTGGCGAATACTAATCAAAAAATTTTTAATATGTTAGTGTGTAAAAATTGCCATAAAATTTATGCTCCAAAGTGCGCAGCATAAAAACGCCCTATTTTTATTTTTATTTTTAAAGTTGTAAACATATAAAACATTTATATAGAATATTTTTATGAGTTTATTTTAGAAATGATACAAACAATTATGATTCGCCATGCTTGTAATTGTGCGAAAACAAAACATATTTACATATGTGGAGCAAAGAGCGGAGCAAAACAAAAACATAAATTTTTCGGGCATGTTCCGGATTTCGTTTGCTGGTAAAGAGCTAGGGAAAGTGAATGTGAATGGGGCAAGCGAAATTATTTCATTGAGAAAGTAATGTCTGGTTAGGCCTTTTAATTTAAAATTGATGTGTTCCGAAAAACGAATCAATGTTCCAAAATAGGTGAAATCAAAAAGTATTAAAGTTCTGGAATTAAATTTTAGCAAACCTTATGTTAATATTCACGATTTTGATTTTGAGTAAACGTAATTATTTTGAGAAAGTAGGAAGACCTCTTATATAAATTGTTATCCTGCTTAAAATATGTATGTTCGGCATGTTCCGAAAACGCATCTCTGTTCTGGATTTCAATTGCCAACAAAATAAGTGAAATCGAAATGTATTAAAGTTCTAGATTTCGATTTTGAGCACACCTATTGTTCCCAATAGTTGTATCTAGTTAGCCCCTATAAGTAAATTGTGATCTTGAAACGAATCTATGTTCCAGAATTCGATTGTCACAAAAATAATCAAAATCACAAAGAATAAATATTTTTGATTTTTAGTAAACGCATTTGTTTGAGAAAGTAATGTCTTGTTAGACCTTATATGTAAATTGTTATCCTGAGGAAGAAATTTACAATCGGCATGTTCCAGGATTTCAATTGCCAACAAAAATGGTGAAATCGAAATAGATAAAAGTTCTGGATTTTCAGCAAACCTATTGAGAAAGTGATATCTAGTTAGTCCCCCAATGTAAATTGTTATCCTGTCTGGGTCGGTCGCGTTCCGGAGAACGAATCTATGTTCCGGATTTCAATTGTCGACGAAATATGCGAATATACTGAATCACAATCAGTAAGTATTTTCGATTTCGATTTTTAGCAAACTTATTCTTTTGAGAAAGAAATGTCCTGTCAGACCTACAATATAAATTTTAATCCTGTCTGCAAAATCTATAATCGGCCGAGTTCTGAAAAACGAATTTATGTTCCGAATTTTAATTGCTGATGGAACAGACGAAATCGAAATGGATGGGCATTTTTATTTAAATTTGAAGAAAACATATTTCCAAACATTTTATCCACGTAATGTCTGGTTAGACATTATATGTACATTTTTATCCTGCCTAAGAAAATTATAATCAACATGTTCCGAAAAACGCATCTATGTTCTGAATTTTATGTTATTTGCCAACAAAATGGATGAAATCGAGTTCTTGATTTAAATTTCGAGCAAATCTATTGAGAAAGTAAAGACTAGTTAAACCTTATACATAAATTGTTATCCTATCTGCAAAATCTATAATCGGCAGCGTTCTGAAAAATCAATCCGAAGTTGAATTGGCGACAAAGTGGGCGAAATTGAAATGGATTAATGTTTTGTACTTATTTGTTTGAGATAGTAATTTCTGGAAAAAAAAATTAATAATTGGTTGTGTTCTGAAAAAATAACTCCGAAGTTTGATTGCCGATAAAATGTGCGAAATAGAAATGGAATAATGTTCTGGATTTCGATTTTGAGCAAACGCACTAATTGAAAAAGAAATCTACAGATAGCACGGGAGATGAAAAATAATTCGGAAATAGTGTCATATAACTTGCAATTCCCTCTTAGATAATTATCGATATTTACACTAGCTTACATAAAATATAGTATATCTTCAACATGTTTTACGCATTACCGTAGAAAAATTACATTTTCCCAAGGAACGGATTTTGGAATATTTCGAATAAACATGTTTTCGAAATTTAAAAAAAAAATGTCTCTTACTTCAAAGCAGGCTAAAACTGAACAGATTTTGATCATTTTTTAACTAAACTATAGAAAATTGAATTACCCATGGATTGGGTCATAATTTTTGTAAAATTTACGGTTTGGTCATTATTTATATATTTTTCGTAATTTTCAGCAAACTTTTGCGAAAAATTCTATTTCGAACGTAAATTTAAAAATTTGAAAATATTTTTACATTCAGTTTTATTTATGGCACATAATGGAATATCGATTATGACAAAAAAGTTTTTTTTTTATCAAAATCGGAGAAATTATTATGGAATTTTTGTAAGAAGTACAAAAAGTCCATTTTTGTTTTAACATAAAGTTTTAGGTAGATAATTTGTTTGTTTATGAAGATATCGTAACCAAATTTGATGTTTGGTAGTTTTTTATAGTTCCAAAGTACTGTGCTAATTTCGATAAAAAACGCTTCAGAGCTGCGGCAACACTGTAGGGGAATTTGAGAAATTAACAAAAATAGTGACAGAAATATGAGAAGTTATCATTAACACAAAATAAGAATTGGAAAATTTGGTAAACATCTGTTGAGAGCTGCGTCAGCAATTTAGAGGAAATATGAGAAATTATCAAAAATCGTAAAGAAAACAGGCGAAATTATCGATAACAAAAAATTTTAATTGGAAAATTGGGTGCACATCAAAGGAAAATGCTTGGAATAATTTGTTTTTCAAAGCAAGGCCGAATAGTCCAAATGTGAAATAATAGATTTGGTTAAATAGGGGTTGTCCAATACAAATTGCCAGTAGTGCAAATAAGTAGTAAAAAATATAAAACATTCTTAGACTTAGAAAGGTACAAAATAAAATTTATTTTTGAAAGCAAAATACTTTAACGATTTATTATATTCACCTATCATTCATAATAACTATTGATTCACCAAAAAAAAATTGAAATGTCACCTAAGTATGGCGCTAGATCTTATTTGGGAGTATCCTTCAGCTAAAAATAAAAGAGTTCGAATGAATTTCGGAATTCAAAAGTTCTTAGATTAAGAATACTGCTCTCTGGCGGTTAAAATAAAAATGTTTCTTCTATAGGTAGTTCGAAAGTCTTAACCAAAAATACTTTTTATTAGCTCGATTGAGCTAAAAAATTTTAAAATTTTTTTCAGTGTATGAGATTATATACTGCCTCCTTGTGTAAAGACAACCCTACAATAATAAAAGCCCCTTTGCTTCTAAAAAATATATCTTATATTTAAAGTAAGCTTCAGCGCTGCAAACTTAAAATCTATCATAATATTTTTACTCTAAACTTACAAAATAATTCAAGTTCGAACTTTACTGACATAATATTTTCTTTCTTATTCCAGGTAACTACAAATCACTACCCATCGATGATGCCAAAATATTCTTATTAAAAAAAGATTATGCCATGAACACTTAATTAAATTAATGCCAAAATTATGGGCTGGGTTTGTATAAAGTAGCCTATAAAATGCACCGGTTTTCCATTTACGACTTGAGCCGAAATTTTAAAAGCGATCAAAATAATTATGCAATTAAAATTCAAAGCGTTTTTTTTCTATTTTGTTGTCATCATTTTTATAGTGGAATTTGGTAATTTTTCATTGAATGCCTCGTTTGGGGGCAGGTTTAGCCAGTTCAAGTGGCAATAAATTTTGGAAACACGCTGCCTAGCTCTGCTCTATAACTAATAATGACAGCATCCTGATTTCTTAAGAAACGAAACGCCAAAATTGTATCGAAATTGAGCGTATTTTTAAACAAAAAACATTTGGCAAAACAAATTGCATCAACTTCCTAGAAGATTTCAAAGAAAAAACGCAGAAATGGCACGAGCAAGCCCTCTCTATAGAGATCAACGCACCCACAATGACATTTTTCTTGTTTTTGTTTCAAAAAGATTTATGTCACTTTTGCAGCAAACGAGGGAATGCCTCGCCTTGTCATAGACATGCGCCAATTAGCGCCCAAATAGACAAATCCGCGTTGAGGGACCGACCACAGATATTTTTTCGGAAAAATCGCGTAATATCTAAACGCAAAAACGCCGACAATTTGTGGGCATTTTATGTGGCCATAAATTCATTGGAAGAAGGCGTTGGTGCATGGGGCACGTAATGCCGCCAATGGCTCAGTCACACCCACGCCTCCAGATACCAAGCTTGAGACGGAGGAGGAACTCAGCGCGCTGGGCGCAGTCGCAGCCAAGTACAGTCAGCACATTAATCGTTCTTTCGGACTGTTCCAATTATGTCACGGCACGCACAGACAGAGACACATGAGACGATAAAAGTATTTTGACAAGACGTGGATACTTCTTTTTGTGTCACAAAACTTTTGCCCTCTACTGTTTATACCGCAAAAAGCTTAACGGTCAGTTTTGCCATAGTAGCGCGCGTTTTACGTGCGGCTTTAAACGCATTGATCGATGTTTTGACAAAAAATGGTTACCTCAGACACTTAATGTCCTTCCGCATCTTTTTCTGTCGCAAAACTTTTACTCACTACTGTTTATACCGCTAACGCTTAACTAACGATCAGTTTTGTCTAAGTCGCGCGCGTTTCGCTTGCGGTTTTTAAACGCATTGATCGACGTTAAGGTCAAGTGCAAAAACGCGCAGGGCGCTTGCATTTCTTTCGGCCATACGACAAAATTAATACATAGAAATTTTAATTTAATTCTTTTGACAAATTTCATGCCGCATGACGTTAACGGATTGTTGCAATTCTAAAATTATTATAAATTTGGCACAGCGCGACGCGTCTAAATAAAATATATCTCATAGATACAATATATAAGTATAAGTAGTTAGAGTGTTAAAGAAATAAGCAAAATTCGCGAAATTAGTTTTCGCGAGATAGGGAAGGAAATTCTAAATTTAAAATTTGGCGCCGCTCAAAAAAAAACTGAGCACAAGCGTTTGGACCAATTGGACCTAGAGCTGAGTGCGTGAGCGTGGGAATTTTTTTACTCACGCACATAGATATATGTATGTAAAGCAGCGGGGAGTTGAATTTTAGCTTTTTTGTTTTTAAAATTTTTATAACAATAATTAGAGCCTAAAATAGCTACGCTGATTTAAGTCTATTCTATTTTATAGCTGATTAATTAAGAAAATAAATATTTTGTTTTTAAATTCTATAATACTAATAGTAATGATCAGCCTATTTGTGAAACGTTTTTTTAAGTGCTTTTTATTTATTCTTTAACAACAATAATTAAGGCCTAAAATAGCTACGCTGATTTAAGTCTATTCTGGAACATGATTTGATTGAACATTTATAGCTGAAATGAACCAAATAGGTTTTTTATTTTTAAATTCTATAAAAATAATCAGCTTATTTGTGAAATGTTTTTAAGTGCTTTTTGGACGTGTTAAATTTGTATTTCTTATGAAAAAAAAACTTACTCAAAAGTTCAAAATGGGAAAAGATATATGAAAAGGCGATAGGAAAATTTTTTTAAGGTAGTAATTCTTTAATACCAACCCAAAGTTTCATTTCACTTTCTAAGTCGTCAGAAGTATATTTCTCATAAAATCAATTTTTTACTCGAAAGTGCTAGATTAAAAAATATTTTTAAAGTTGTAGACATTTTTGGGAAAAATTTATTTTTTTAATACCAGTTCCTATTTCACTTTCTCTATTGTATTCCTTAAGAAAAATGTCTTACTTAGAAGTTCAAAATGAAAAAAAATTGTATATCGTTAATTTTTTTTAACACCAATCCAAAGCCCCACATCACTTTCTCAGAAGTTAAATGTATATCGGCGAAAATAAGTGAAGCGGGGTACTTTTTTCCCCGAGCTTTTCGGATTTTTATGATTTTTAATCGGCTACCAGTCGTACACACTTCAAATTATAATGCAAATTCCGATCATTTTTCGAGTTATCGATAACTGATTATTGGGTTTTTCATTTTTAGACGATTTTTTTATAACTTTTTATTCTTAACGAATAAATTTATTGACACGAATTTAATGCCATGACAGATAACATTTTAAAACAACGAAAACAAAATTTTTTAAATTTCGTATTAAAAAAAATTAGAGTCAAATGTGCTAAGCTTGGAAAGAAAAATTACTTAATAAAAATTCTAAAAAGATGGTAACATTTTTTTGGAGACCGTTTTGTTGGCTGGAATAATTATCTTTGTATCTTTGTTCAGATAAATAGAAAAGTGTTGAAATTTTTTAAGTTCCAACAGGAAAAATTTTTTTTAGTAAATTTTCTAATATATAATCATTATTAGTTTTAGTATCAATCTAAACCGATCTTATTGTAATTTCTAAAAAGTGTTTTGGTTCATCTATTGCTGTAACTTTTGTATTTCTCAAGATAAACAGCTTACATCGAAAAAAAATTATATCGGGCTTACGTTATATAGTTCCCATAGGAGTATTTCATAGTACCTCGAAAAAAACAAAAAGTTTAAGTTGGGTAATTCATTTGCTTTTAAAGATATTGTTACTAAATTTGGCTTTCGGTAGTTTTTTAGTGTTCCTAAGCACTGTACCAAATTTTATCAAAATCGGTGAAATATCATTTAGCTCTCATAGGGCAAATCGGCAAAAAAATCGAACTTTGTACAAATATCGGTGTATTTTGTTAGTTTATGCAGATATCGCAACCAAATTTGGCACTCGGAAGTTTTTTAAAGTTCCCAATTTTGTTAACATCGGTTGACTATATAGCTCTCATAGAATCAATTGGCAAAAAAATTGATATTTGCACAAAATTCGGCATAATTCATTTGCTAATAAATATATCGTCACCAAATTTAGCACTTGAGACATGGATTTATCGACTTCTCCAGTCACCCTGATCATGCTTTAGGTAACTTTGGGGATCTCCGATGATTCCTTCTGTATGTTACATGCATTTTCGTCTTGCACAAACTTAGAAAATTAAAAATGAATACATTTTTTGAAAAGATGCTAACATTTTTTTTGAGCAATTCGGAAATTTTGTTGGAGTAACCCTTTATTTCCCAAAAACTTCCATTGCAGCGAGTGATGTCAGGAGGGGAATTTTTCTCAAGATAAAGAGATTACTTAAAAATTGAAAATGGATACATTTTTTAAAAGACGTTAACTTTTTTTCCAAGCAACTCGGATATGATGTTGGACTTCAGAACTTTGACTCTATTTTAATATCAATCTAAATATCTACTTCATTTACTCAGTATACATTAAAATTCTCAAAAAAAAAACCGTAGAAAGAGTTCCACACGGAAATTTTTTTAAAATATGTCAAATTTTTTTCCATATCACTTTTGGCACGGTCCTTTACTTTGTTGGTACTTTTTTTTTGAAGAAATACTGTTTTGTACTACCCAAAAACTTCCTTAGCAGGGAACAACGCCAGGTAGGGGAATTTAAGCCAGACAAGATGGTAAGATAATTATTTGATCATGCCTGATGCTTGGAGCTGACAATGACTATGATTTAACTAATCGTCAAAGTTCTAAAATTTTGAGCGATATTTCGTACTAGCGATTACTTATAACAAATAAATTCTTTCAAAAAAATGCATCGAAAAATTTTGAAATTTTTTGCCTCTTTTGGCATATTTCTGTTATGGTACTTTGTTTAAAGAAATACTTTTTGTATATCCCAAAAACTTTCTTAGAAGAAAAGGAAATCAAAAGAGAAATTAGGCTAGATAAGACAAGACGGCCATTATTTGATTACTTCTGATATTTCAAAATGAGCGTTACTGACTGTGATCGGAAAAGTTTTTAAATTTGGCGCGATTTTTCGCTCTAGTAACTTGCGTGATCTATCAATTTATAATTTCCCCAACCATTTCCCAAAGTTAGCATCTACAGGTAGATTTCAAGACATCTTTTTTTTGATATTTTGCCGCTGCTCGCAAAAAAAAACCGCTCATCTACCTCGCTCACGCACTTTTGTTTACAAAAAAAAAGACGAAAAAAAAAAACATAAAATAATTTTACCGAGAGATATTTTCGCTCAACTCAAGAAGTGTGGGAAAATTTAATGTTTTCACTAACATGTGCCTCAGTCAGCTTTCGAATTTCGAAAAATTTGCAACCTCCTGCGCGGAAAATGTTTCAAAACATTTTCATATTAGCGATTTGTATATGTCGGGAACGTTTTTAGCCAAAAACCGAAACCAAAAAATACTTAAAGTGTAATGCAAAAGTAAAAGCCATTAAAAATTCTGTCTGAATATTCGAATAAATTTACATGAGTTTATATTTGGAACGTGGAAAATGTCATTTTATGTTTTACGATAACGAAAAGTGTTTAAAAAATATTAAGAAAATTGCAAAAAATTACAAAAATTGTTTGTGTGTTAATTTTTTTTGGAAAAGTTTTGTGAATTTTCCAAGCAACGGTTGCAAGTGGAGTTTTCGAGCTAAAAATTGAAAGGTGAATATGAAATATAAAAAAGTGATATCAAAAATTATCAGAAATTTAAAGTTTTTAAGGATAGAATTTTTTAAAGTACCAAAAAGACTCGCTTAACGAAAGTGTTATTAAAATTGAACACCAATTTTGAATTTTTTTGAAGGATAGCATTTTGGAAACTTCCAAGTTATCAAAATTTATCACTATTTGTTACAATTTTTTAAATTTCCTACTCGACTCTTATAACAAATCTATTTTTAATGAATATCTTACAAAATTGTATTGAAATTGAAACAATGTTTATGCCGAACTTTCAGCGGGAAGCTAAAAATAAAAGAATCTGTGAGATTTTTTTTTCGTAACTATAAAAATCGAAAATAAACTAAACACGCCCTTTGCTAAAAATACTTTTTATTTAGTTTAATTTTTGCAGCCCGCCCTGAAAGCCAAACAAAACGTGCCAGCAAAAACTTTAGGGAAAATAAACAAAAAAATTAAAAAAAATCAGTTCGTACCCCTAAAAAAAATTTAGACAAATGATGAGTGAGGGAAGGCTTTGAGGTTAGATTTATGGCTGAAATAAAATTTCCAAAAGGCATAGAAACAATCGAGCTGTATACTAATTAAAAATAGCACAATTCCGTGTTTTTATTTTTATTTTTATTTCTAGTTTTAGTTTCTTTTAATTTTGTTAATTTTTTTATTTACTTCAGTGCGCTTGGAAGACTGAAGCGTGTCAGAATTTTGATATATTTGTTAGATTTGTTTAAAATTAATCTGAACTCGTGTGCACTGAGTTGAACGGCTGCCGGCTAGACAAAGTATATACAATATATATATACATAGTATATATATACTATATACTATGATATAATACCCAAAGTAGCCGCAACAGCAAGGAAGCTATAAAAATATTTATTAATTTGCCAAAAAGCCAAAAATTGCAATAAAAATAAAAACTATGAGATATACGAAAAATAAAATTATGAAAATACAATAGACAAATGACAGCCAAATGATATACCAAATAAATTAAATAAAATATACATATATATGTCTGTCTTAGAATGTGTAAAATTAAATTTAAATACTTTGACTAAATTAAAAAAAAAAATGTAGCACATGTGGCATGGAATTGGGGAATTGTCTGTGCGGCATTTGCCAAAAATGTGACTCGAGAAATATTTTATTTTAGATTTATTAACCGCCACTAGACATGTTCAATTTGATCTAACATATAAAAATTTATATATGCAAATAAAAAATAAATAAATACACTTGACAAAAAATATGCCCCATATGCTCCATATCAACATAAATTTGACGAAAAATTTTGAAAAATATTCCAAGTGGTAGATAGCGACATTTCTCGAGCGAAATTCAACTGAGGAATATCTGCGGCTTACGAAAACTCTCATAAAGATTTTATTCGAATTATTTAAAAAAAGATTTTTAATTAAAACTTTGAAATTTACTTTACTTACCTCTGACTATGTCGCTTTTTGCGATTTCGCTTCAAAATCTCGAAAGAAACATTTCCGCTTGCAAATGTACTGAAATTATTGAACATCAATGTATCAGAAAAATCATTGGGAATTTAAAATGTAATAGGACAACATCCGAACTTCTTATTTCTCAAGAAATTTTGAATGAAAATGTAGTTATTTCGGGATTTCTGGCTTAACCCTGACTGTGCCGCTCTTCGAGTGTTCTCTTCATAATTTCTAAAGAAACTTATCCGCATGCAAATATGACTAATATTATTCAACTTCATAGTATCTGAAGAATCTTTCAGAACTTAAATTTATTAGGACAATATTCGATCGTTCGATATTGAATTAAATTGTTATTATAAACTTCTCACTATGCCGCTTTTCGCGTTTACGCTCCAATATTTCAAAAGAAACTTCTCTGCTTACAAATGGTACTGAGATGATTGACCTTAAAAGTATCAGAAGAATCTCTATGAATTTAAAATGTTCTAGTGAGCCCGGCAGTCGTTGTCCTGCACAAACTTTTTGAATACCCTTAAAGTGTATAGACATCGTAAGATTCTCTAGATATCTTATCTTGACAATTACATGATTTTTGGATTAGTTGACTTTCATGACTCTCTAAAAAGCCGTATAGACGAACTTAAATACTCTTAAGAGAGCTCGTATCTGTATTAAATTCATGCCCCACAGAAGCTACATTTCATCCTCAATACCCGGTGTTGAACAATTTTCTACAATGCTATATTCGCGATATTCACAAAAATATGTATATCTCACGAATAAATACACACAAACACATCGCAATAGGCTTTAAACCTCCGTGTTGACAATCTCTGACACACGCAAAAATCAGATTTGAAATTCATCGACGAGTTCATGAGAACACCCCTAACACGTAAACAAAAAAACATCTTCCCATGCAAATGGCACTGAAATAATTAAACTTAAAAGTGAGCTTAAGGTGAGCAGAAAGTTAAAGTTCAGTTCTAAAGATTTTTTCGAAATATTATACATCAAAATTTTCATAGAAATAAAATAATAAAAAATTAGCTAGGAAGTACATACTAGGTCCCATATATTAAGCAAACTTTGCTAGATATCTTTATAAGCTTATATATACTCTATATAGCTGTCCATCTATCTGAAGAATCTTTGAGAACTTAAATCCATTAGCACAGCATTCGCGCGAATTTTTTTTAAAAAAGATTTTGAATAAATTATATCAAGTAAATTCTGGCTCACTATGCCGCTTTTCACGTTTTGGCTTAAGTATTAAGAATGTAAATTTTTCCTATAAAAATGGCTCCCAGATTAATAAACTTAAAAGCGAGTTTAAGTTAAGAGGAAAGCTAAATTATGAAAATATCGTAATCAATTAAATACAAAAAAAAATTTGTCCTAAAATTTAAAACTAAAAAATGGCGGACGTAAAGTCGGGCGCGGACGACTTTAGGATACCCTGTACCACTAGCTTGTAATAAAGTCCGATTTCTTCACAAAAAACCAAAAACAGAAGAATTTTTAAGCAAAAATTTTTTTTGGACCGATCGTTCCTATGGGAGCTATATGATATAGTCAACCGATTTCAATAAAATTTGACACAGTGCTTAAATACCTTAAAAAAGATATGAATGCCAAATTTATTTCAAATATCTTTACAAACAAACAAAACACATCGAATTTTGTATAAAAAACGTGTTTTTGGACCGATTGGTCCTATGGGAGCTATATGATCTAGTCAAACGATTTGGATTATATTTGGTACAGTGCTTAGGAACTATAAAATACTCACGAATGTCAAATTTGGTCTCAATATCTTAACAAACAAACGAAACACAACAAATTTTGTTAAAAAATCGATGTTTTGGAAGATCGGACCTATGGGAGCTATATGATATAGTCCACCGATTTTGTTCAAATTTGGCACATTGCTTAAGTGGTCTAAAAAATTTCCAAACGCCAAATCTGGTTAGGATATCTTTATTAAAAAACGAAATATAGCGAATTTTTCTTTAAAAAAGTTATTTTGGCCGATCGGTCCTATGGGAGCTATATGATATAGTCAACCGATTTTGATCAAATTTGGTACAGTGATTGGGAACTATAAAAAACTTTCGAATACCAAAGTTGATTACGATATCTTCATAAACAAACGAATTATTAATCTAAAACGCTTTTTTTTTGCCGAGGTCGTCTCAAACACTCCCATGGGAGCTATATAATTTATCCCCGATATCAAAAAAATAAAATAAACTTGCCTCCTATGGAATAATATGGGATCTAATGTGAAAGTTTGGTAACTCTAGCTCTTACCATCTCTGAGATCTAGGCGTTCACACGGACGGACGGACGGACAGACGGACGGACAGACGGACAGACGGACAGACGAACATGGGTATATCGACTTCTCATTCACCCTGATCATATTTTAGGTAACTTTGGGGTGTCTCCGACGTCTCCTTCTATATGTTACATACATTTTCGGCTTGCACAAACTTAATATACCCTTGGACCATACGGTACAGGGTATAAAAATAGTTAGCAACTGTACCAATTTCAATGTATTTGACTAACTTTGCTAAATATTTGTGAAAACTAAGAAATAACCTTAACCCATCAGAAAAATCTTTCAGAGCGTAAATCTGTGGAAAACGATTAATAAATTTTTCGCTGGAACTAAAAAAATTCGCTTAAAGAGGTTTTTACAATAAATAAAATAATAATTTAGTTATTTAGGAATTTCTGTTTTGTCCCTCTTCGCTTCAATATTTAAATATATTTAGTATTTGCTAATTTCTTCCCATACAGAGCTGAAATCTACCAAATATCTGTAGAAAAGAAATAAAAATTTGTATGTGGAGTTTAAAAAACATTCTCTAAAGCATTTGAGCGATGTATTCTTCAAGGCGTTTATACAATAAATACAATAAATATTTAGTTTTCTGGGAATTTCAGATTTGTCACTTTTCGCTGCAATATTTAGATATGTTTAGAACTCAGGAATTTTTTTCCATATAATTTTTATACCCTGTATACCGTATGGTACCAAGGGTATATTAAGTTTGTGCAAGCCGAAAATGTATGTAACATATAGAAGGAGACGTCGGAGACACCCCAAAGTTATCTAAAATATGATCAGGGTGAATAGAGCAGTCGATATACCCATGTCCGTCTGTCCGTCCGTCCGTGTGAACGCCTAGATCTCAGAGATGGTAAACTAGAGTTACCAAACTTTCACATTAGATCCCATATTATTCCATAGGAGGCAAGTTTATTTTATTTTGATATCGGGGATAAATTATATAGCTCCCATGGGAGTGTTTGAGACGACCTCGAATAAAAAAACGTTTTAGATGAATAATTCGTTTGTTTTATGAAGATATCGTAACGAAATTTGGCAATCGAAAGTTTTTTATAGTTCCCAATCACTGTACCAAATTTGATCGAAATCGGTTGACTATATCATATAGCTTCCATAGGACCGATCGGCCAAAATAATTCTTTAAAGAAAAATTCGCTATATTTCGTTTTTTAATAAAGATATCGTGAACAGATTTGGCGTTATGGAAATTTTGTTGACTACTTAAGCAATGTGCCAAATTTGAACAAAATCGGTTGACTATATCATATAGCTCCCATAAGTCCGATCTTCCAAGAAATCGATTTTTTAACAAAATTTGTTTGTTTCGTTTATGGACTATTGACCAAATTTGCATGCGTAGTGTTCATGGGTCGCTAAGCATTAGCCGCGAAGCTTAATCCACATCTGCCTGATTTCGCGGCTTTCGCAGGACGGTCGCGTTACGCACATATTTTTACAAATCTGATGTGTTTGTCTTGACTGAATGTGAAGATAATTGAAATAAAGGCATCCTGTCGCCATTATAGGTATTTAAGCACTGTATTAGATGCACTGAAAACGATTAATATCAGTACTGCTTACAATGCCGAGAAGAAATACTTGTTCCAAATCTCCATCAAACATCGGACTTAAAATGTTAAGATGGCGAGTGGTTGAAAATTTTATGATGAAATTAATCCACTCATCGATCAATCGGACGATGTTTTCCAATCGGAAAGATTCCAGATCTAGACGAGCGAGCGAAGTGAGCGTGCCGGAGCACAGCGGAGGCCGGCTAGTATTTATATATGTAAAATGTCATAAGATAATAAGTAAATTTACTTCCCATAAGTTTTTCCTTTAATTTGGAAAAAATCTAAATTCTGTTACTTTTATAAAGTACGAAAAACGAAAAAAATATTGTCATTGAAAATAAGTAGTAAAAATTTAATACGTTTTTTACATTAGCCGATTTTGTTGAATTTCAGTCCATACTGCTATATAATTTTACTATCTATTACCTAATATCCCTTGATAGATTAAAAATAAAATAGAGTAAAAAAATTCAAAATAATAAAAAATAAACTGCATTGTAGAAAATAAAAACAACTCCATTCTCATCACAAAAAAGTATTACAAAACGAAAGTACAATATCGCTTTAAATCATTTATATTTTACAATACCTTTTACCAAAGAATATAGAATTATTAGTTCTATAGAACCATTAGTTTTTATCTGTTGATGTTAACGAATGTTAACGTACAATTTTTTGTAAATATCAGCTTATGGTTCACAAGTGGTTTAATCACGCTTTGCTTTAAGTAGAAGCGTGTACTTCAAGGATATAAATTTTTTGGCTTGATGCTTTATTTCATTTGTTATATTTAAGATATAGGAAAGTTTATTAATTGATTGTTGTGTTATATCGTAAGTTATGCCCTTAAATTTGGGTCGTTTGGGTTTTTCGGTAATATGCAAGGTTTTTGCTAAATGTGTTTAGATAGCCAAATTCGACAATGTAAATTGGCTCATATTTTAGCGCATTTTAAGGTTTATATTCTTTACTTTCACTCTAACTTACGTATACTCAAAATTGAGTGTCACTATGCATGACGTCACTATTGCTGAACCGATAACTTTACTCACTAATGCATTTGTCGAAAGTTTTGTTATCTTACTTAACTATAATACAAAATTTTCGTTATAATCTCTAATTTTTAAAAAGAAATTTTCAAAAAATTTACTTTTGCCAAAATGCACTTATATAGTAGCGATCTAAAAGAATAAAAGGAAAATAAATTTTCGCTCAGCTTTTCCAAGACCCACAATTTCTAGGAATTGCCAAACTTAATTTATTTGACTGTGAGCTAATAGATATTTGCATATACGAAAAAATAATATCAACTTTGAAACAGTTTTTAATTATAATCCCTAGAAAGAAAATGCAACATTTATTTATAGATATTGAAAAAAGCAGCAGGTGCATTATGTTAGAGGTGGGAAGTTTTTCAGAACTGTCATGAAACAATTGTTTCCTTCTATTAAATGTAGTTCGAATAATTACAATAAATAAATAAATTTCAAATATGTATTGAAAATACACTAATTGAAATCATAATGGGGTGTATCTATTTAGCAAATGTACAATAAAACTGCTTTGTCAAGCAGTTGTCAGCACACATCGTTAATTAGCCTTTCTTTACCAACACTACTTCCTGACAGCATTAATGTTTTTAAAATGCAAACGATCTCTTATTTGATGGAATTAAATTTGGAAGTTTATTTTTGGTTAAATTAGTCTTTCGAAAGACCTATAATTTCATAAGCTTTGATTTTGCCAACACTGCTTCATGACAACATTAGGAAGATAATGTTGGCAAGATGCAACGAACTTTTTATTGGGGAATTTTATTAGGAAATTTATTTTTGGTTTAATTAGCATTCGAAACACTAATAATTTTATAAGCTTTGGTCTTTACCAACACTGTTTCGGGACTTTTATTCTAGGGAATAAAATTGGCAAATGTATTTTTGGCCTAAATTGTCTTTCGAAATACTAGAAATGTTATAAACTTTAGTCTTTACCAACACTGCTTCCTGAAAGCATTAAGAAGTTAATGTTTATAAAATGCAAACGAACTTTAATTTGAGGGAATTAAATTGGGAAATTTATAATTATTAAATTTATTATTTTATCTCGAAACACTAATTACACAGGTCTACAAATACAGTGGTCATGTGAGTTGTTGGAAAGCTAAGAGTCATTTCCGAAGTAATTTGGTGCGTAGAATCTGAATCCGGCATCAGAACTGCCCCATCACTTCAGGATTTTGAGATATTTAAGGTTATGTACCCAAAAAACGGCGTTTTTTCCTACTTTTGAGGTTATGTACAGGGCGCAAAAAATTGTTGCGGTCTTTCTCTCCAGTTACATAATTTAGTACAACTCTTACCCTTTAATTTAAGAGGATTCAAGAGATCAATTACGATTTTTTTTCTACAAAGCAATTATGGCTTTTCGAAGTTACGAGATATATCCCTTAGCATTTGCAATAAGCCTTTGAGATAACACAGGTCGAATGTCATTTGTTATATAACAGTTTGTTGGAAACACCGTCACGTTTGTACATCTCATCGACGTCAAGATTTGAGATATTTGAGGTTATGTTAATTTTTGGGTACATTAAAATCTCGAAAATGCTTAAGTTGACGGACGCTTAGTTCTGATGCACGGAAATTCGGATTCTATCGACACCAAATTACGTTGGGAAATGGACTACTTAGCTTTCCAACAGACTGAACCATGTTGAACTGTGCTATGTAAATGTCAAAACATTATGAAGTTAAATGTGGGTAGTTCCATTAAACACGAAAGATACGATTATCGTAAAAACTCAAACTAATAAATGAATTTTAGTTATCAATCCGAATTTTGCATGGACAGAGAAGCAGAAATTAGCTTAAATTATTTCGGATACTTTTCCTTGTAGACTAGTGTTATTTAATAAACTTTGGTCTTCATGGAATCATTATGAAGGAAATGTTTATAAAATGCAACGAACTATTTTTAGGGAATTTTATTGGGAAATTTATTTTTGGTTTAATAAATCTTTCGAAACACAAATAATTTGATAAGATTTGGTCTTTACCAACACTATTTCCTGACTTTTATTTTACGGAATTAGATTGGGAAATTTATTTTTCGTTTTTCCAAATTTTTTCCCTCTAAATAGTTTTTAGTTGAAACTTTTCTTATTTTTGCCTGAACAATTTAGAATTAATTTCTATTTCATAATTATGCATATAAATAAACATATTATTTTTTTTTATTTCGTAATGATTACGATTAAAGGAACTTGAGTTTTTGTGAAAAAATGAAATATGAATAAAAATGGAAATTTTTTTCAGCAAAACAGATAAATTTGCTAATTTTTTTGCTTGTGTCACGTATTATTCTCTCAGTGTATTTGGCCCATTATTATGGAATTTTTTTGGTTAAGACCAGTTCCGTCTACTGTGTGCGAAAACAAGTCGCTTAGTCTCAAATCCCTAAACGTAAATAAACAACTAATAAATACTAAAAAAATACTCAATATTAAGTGGGTGGTATTAAAATGATATAAATATGCATTAAAGTATTTAAAGCGAGTGAAGGGGTTGGACATGATCATTTTGACATGACATACGCTCTATAAAAACCAGAAATTATGTGAAAATGGATTTTCAAATGGTATTTATAATTTTATATAGTAGTTTCTAAATATACTCGATGCTCAGCGGGTGGCATTAAAAACCTATAAATATGCATTAAATAGTTTTAATGAGTGATACCTTTGGGCGGTGACTATTTTGACAAGTTGAATGTACTCAGAAAATGGGTGATTTTTTTTTTGCAACAAAACGATTTGATTGATTTTAGAGAAGTCATTAAAATGGCATTTAAATAAAAAAAAATGTTTAATGATTTTTCGAGTGATAAAATATTAATACGCTACTTAAACATAAAATAGCATTAAGAGTGACAAATAAATCATTTGAGCAGATGATTTGTTTTGGAAATGACTTTTGATGACATCTTAAATGATCTATAGCACGTTGTCTAAAAAAAGTATAAACTTTTTTAGGTATTTCCAGAATAAATATAATTTTTAAGCTGAATTAATTTGTTTAAACTAAGCAGATTTCAAGATAGCTTCGTTCTGCTCATTTTTCTCTATTTTTAAACAATTTAATTAAATTATTTCAAGGTGGCATTTCCAGTTTTGCCAGAGCTACATTTATGATTATGATAAGTGCTTAATATTTTATATATATAATTGCTTAATTTTTTTTTGAGATAACCAAAATGTTAAATGCTTAAATTTAGATACAGAAGCAAGTTCATAACAGAAATGTGCATTCAATAAATAAATATATTTAATTTTGTTTATAATAAACAGCTAGTAAACATTAAAAACAAATTCAAAATGTTTGTTAAATGTTTTGGCAATTATTTATAAAAGAATTTGAATATTACGATACAAAAATAGCTTTAGCATAATTATCACTTTAGAAGGTCTAAAACGTGCGAGTTTTTGGCTCAGTTGGAAACAATCGATAAGAATGCGACTGAAACGACTTAAACTAGTCGAAATATTTTGAATATATATTGATTACAATTATTTATCATTAAATAGCACATTGAATATTTCTGATATCGAAAACAGATTTCATCATAATAATTCGACCTAAGATGATCCAGAACTTATGAGTTTTCGGCCCAGCTACAGATAAGTAAAATCTGATAAGAATGCAAATGAAAACGACTTGAACGTAGTCGAGGAAAGACTTCAAGATTTATCAAAGTAAAGCCATGATTCGAAATATTTTGTATTTCAAATCGTCCCAACGTCAAAAGACAAGGAATCTTTTGATTTAAAAACAGACTTGAGAAGAATTACTAATCACTAAAAAGATTCACTCTAGTCATAGTACAAGACCAGAAAATAATGCTAGTTGAACTGAAAAACTTAGAGTCGTCAGTAACACTCAAAACGTTTCCAAGAGTCAAAAGATTTGCAGAATTCGATCTAAAAATAATTTGAGACTGGCGCTTTAGAGTACAAGATAATAACTCAATGGAGATAGAGTGAGTTTTTAGCTAGTTATTAAAAGGCTTCCCACAACTCAAAAGAATGAACTTTTTTGGTCCGATAAGCATAGTTACTTCCCTCAGCAAAGTAGAATTTAGCAGAATGCTACCCTACGAAAGAGTAAATTTCTCCGGTAGTCAAGATAAGAAGAATTCCATTCAACGACAACTCAGCCCAAAAGAGACTTACTCTGTAGAGTACAAATGAGAAGAATTTGACTAGGAAGGAAAGGCTTCAACAAGTTAAAATAAATCCATTATCAAAATATTTAATATTTTTCATCATCCCAAAAGTCAAATGCATGGAATCTTTCGATCCAATCGGAACTTAAGCAGAATTACTCGTTACTGTAAAGAACTTACTCAGTAAAGTACAAGCCAGAAGAATGCTAGTCAACGAAAGACTTGGAGTTCATTAGTGATACTTAAAATACCTCTCAAAAGTCAAAAGATCTAGCAGAACTCGATCCAAGAGTAACTTAAGCGCATTTAACCCAAGAACAGACTTGCTCTGTAGAGTACAAGCGGGAAGATTGCTAGTCAACGAAAGACTTGGACTAGTCAAAAAAAAAAGTCCTTATCGTAATATTTAGTATTTTAAAATTACTAAAAAGACCGACTCAGTAAAGTACAAACCAGAATAATGCTAATCAACGAAATACTAGGATTTATTAGTAATGCTGAAAATCTTTCCGAAAGTCAAAATATTAGAAGAATTCGATCCAAGATTAAGAAGATATTGAAATATTTTAATTAAAAAAAATGGCGGACGTAAAGTCGGGCGCGGACGACTTTAGGATACCCTGTACCACTAGCTTGTAATAAAGTCCGATTTCTTCACAAAAAACCAAAAACAGAAGAATTTTGAAGCAAAAATTTTTTTTTACCGATCGTTCCTATGGGAGCTATATGATATAGTCAACCGATTTCAATAAAATTTGACACGGTGCTTAAATACCTTAAAAAAGATATGAATGCCAAAGTTATTTCAAATATCTTTACAAACAAACAAAACACATCGAATTTTTGTATAAAAAACGTGTTTTTGGACCGATTGGTCCTATGGGAGCTATATGATCTAGTCAAACGATTTGGATTAAATTTAGTACAGTGCTTAGGAACTATAAAATACTCACGAATGTCAAATTTGGTCCCAATATCTTAACAAACAAACGAAACACAACAAATTTTGTTAAAAAATCGATTTTTTGGAAGATCGGACCTATGGGAGCTATATGATATAGTCAACCGATTTTGTTCAAATTTGGCACATTGCTTAAGTGGTCTAAAAAATTTCCAAACGCCAAATCTGGTTACGATATCTTTATTAAAAAACGAAATATAGCGAATTTTTCTTTAAAAAAGTTATTTTGGCCGATCGGTCCTATGGGAGCTATATGATATAGTCAACCGATTTTGATCAAATTTGGTACAGTGATTGGGAACTATAAAAAACTTTCGAATGCCAAATTTCGTTACGATATCTTCATAAACAAACGAATTATTCATCTAAAACGCTTTTTTTTGTCGAGGTCGTCTCAAACACCCCCATGGGAGCTATATAATTTATCCCCGATATCAAAAAAATAAAATAAACTTGCCTCCTATGGAATAATATGGGATCTAATGTGAAAGTTTGGTAACTCTAGCTCTTACCATCTCTGAGATCTAGTAGTTCACACGGACAGACGGACAGACGGACATGGGTATATCGACTTCTCTATTCACCCTGATCATATTTTAGGTAACTTTGGGGTGTCTCCGACGTCTCCTTCTATATGTTACATACATTATCGGCTTGCACAAACTTAATATACCCTTGGACCATACGGTACAGGGTATAAAAATGCTAGACAAAAACTAGTCAGAATATATTACGTGGTATATAATTGTCTTGAATTCCACACTAAACTCCAAATATTTCTCAGATCACTGTGATCACTATGACCGAAAGACATTAAAATAACACAATTTTCTTAATAGCAGTAACATCTGGTTGAGTGAGTGTCTTAACTAGACAAAGATTTATGGAACATGCTGTGGAGTAATATGCTCTATAAAAACTTGAAAATAAATGATGTGCAAATGGTTCTACATTTTATATCGGATGTAATCCGGGTAATTCATTAGCAAGTTCACAAAGCGTATAGCTGCGGTGTGGGGGGGTGTGGCTGTCATATGACCAACAATGGCCATAAAAATGTTGTTAATAGACTTGTCACTACATAATTCACTCCACCAACACATTTATGTATTTATTTATATTTTTTTTTATATAATATGCATATAAAACGTGTCGGAAGTTGCATAAAAAAAAGCATAAAAGACCATAAAAGCTCAAAAACAAATAATATCACGATAAAATTCCCAAGCGAAAACATTTTTACGATTAACGATTTTATTATTATAACTGTGAGACATTTTTTTTTGTTTATTTGTTGTTGTTTTATTTTAATTTCTTTGTTTTATTTTTGGTTATTGTGGCGCACGCCTTTCAATTGCGCTTCCTTGCTGAACCGAAAGACCTCTCCGCGAACCACTCCTAACCCTCCCCCGCAGCAGCAACCATTGTTACCGAGTATTTTGCTTCCGTTTAACGCTACAGTAAATATAATTGATTGATTCCGATACTTACGACTACATACAAACATATCGATCGATAGTCGTCGTTTATGTCGATCACACTCTCTCTCCCGCGCTCTCTTCCACTCTCTTGGCTGGCCAAACTAATCAATTTTAATTATCGTACAAATTAATCAGCCACAACTTTTGTATCATTAAGATTAATGATGTTGGTGTTGTTGGACGTTCGCCTGGGTTGGCTGGTTGACGGTCAAGTTTAAGCTCGTTCCATATTATTGAAAGTCACTTCGATGTGTCGCGCTTTGGGTGGCAGCGGAACTGGAACTGGCACTTGGTTCATTGGTTATCCCCCGCATTGAGTATGCTCCAGTATCTAGTGCCATTCACTTGCATATAATATATGCAAATGATTCTTTAAGAGAGTTCTTTCTGGAGACCCTATCTACCCGCTTCCTCAAGCGATCTCGCGACCCTAATGAGCCATAGTAAATTTGATTAGAGCTTGCGTGCTGTGTAGTTTTTTTTTTCTCGTGTCTTTTTTTTTTGTTGTATTAATTGTTTGTGTTTTTTGTTTCATTAGAGTACTGATATTTCCGAATTGTGGCAATAAATAATTGTCAAATTACCGAACGACTCAACAAAGTACACTGACCCCATGTACACTGAGCGAAAAATGCCTACTGAAGTCCGAAAATTTTGAACTAAAATGGATATGTAAATATATATTGGGAATGTTACTGAATTCGAACTGCTTCCATAAAAACAAGACTAAGATGGTGATAGTCGTTGTAACGGGGCACTACACCATAGGCAATATGGGTGAGAGGTTGCACGTTCCCCATCACGATGAGGAAGAGGCAGAAA
Source organism: Chymomyza amoena (assembly GCA_037043745.1). NCBI lineage: Eukaryota > Metazoa > Arthropoda > Insecta > Diptera > Drosophilidae > Chymomyza > Chymomyza amoena. The sequence goes on from JBAMAX010001543.1 coordinate 83,028, forward strand.
GCATCCAACACTTGCTATGCGACTGCCCGGCGCTACTTAGAAGACGAACTCCGTTTCTGCGTAAGCCAGGAGTATCTGGGTAGTCTAGTCTATGCGCCCATAACGGATCTGGCTGCTTTCGTCGAATATTCAAAATGTTTCTGCAACATGAGTGACATAGGCGATTAGGGATGTACAGTACAGGACGAGGAGTAAACCACCTTTTTCGCTCTTCTACGACAATAACCTTCAGTGCTCTGTGCTCAGACGCTTCTATTTTTGGATGAGCTCCAAAATCCATTCCGTCGGCTTCTCTCCAGTCCTAGGGCAAAAGATGATGACTTTATGCGACGGTATGTCGTCGCCCATCTTCGCCTCAAGTGGAGCTCCTTGGGGGCTGCCAACCGCAACCACTCAGCCGACTCTTCGTCCAAGCAATCTACGACCAGATGGCCCACCCTGAAGTGGATCCCATCAAACGAAATTGGGGAGTCCCAACCCGATGATACTAGTTCTTCCAGTATCGCTTCCTCAAGCAGTGAGAGTTCCTCACTGTTTCGGATCTCCTGAGAATACTCCTCAGGTACAATCGCTACCTTAAGTGTCTTGGCAACGGCCGCATTTGAAGGTCCCTCCTTCGTCTCTAGGGATGTCGAAGGTTGGTCCTCGACTTCCAAGGCGGCTTTGGACTCACGCTACTACCGTAAATTATTCTCCACCCGCACTCTCTTCGGGGTGTCGGCGTGAGAGTATTGCTCAGCCTCTTTGGAGCAGGCGTTAGGCGCTGTTCTTCCTGGCTGCTTTGCTAAAGCCAGTGCCTCAGCAGGGCAAGACCTGCTGTGGGTACCTTATGTACCACTTCACCTTTGCATCACTCAGCCCCTTAAGGTACGGGACATCCTGGCCAATGGGTTGGCCGAGTACCGGTAACGGGGTCTTCCCCTTACCGGCAATAGTGGTGGTTGCAGGTGCCGGGTGTGATGTAGCTCCCACTACACGGCCTCCTGAACCCTTCATGCTTTCGTATAATGTTAGGAGCTCTTTTTGGTAGTCTCACCAGTTCCCGCAGTGACATCCTGCGGTGCTTTTAATACTGTACTGGTTTTCTTACTCATATCCCAGAAGTTGCGGAGAAGTATACAGTCCACCCGGGCAGAGATCCACAATACCCGATCGCAACTTGCCTAGACTCTCTGTTAGTGACTGTGCTGCTTGTTAACCGGGCCCCCACCCAGGCTGACTCTCGGCACGGGTCGTATAACACCTTAGTCCTAGCCGGAGATGTGGAAATTTTGGGAGTTGCCAGCTCCAACCCGACTGGTAGATGTTTATCCCCCAGTTGGGGATCTCGGCAGGCGGCCGATGCTTTCTCTGTATCCCTAATTCTTATTAATTATAAATACTTTTCTCTCAGTGTACTCATATGCTCAAAAACATTCGCTGCATAAGTATCTGATTCATAAAGAAGTGAAGCAAAACTTGAGACGACAATCAATTTTATAATGCCAACTGCAGTTGACTCGGGTCACTGACGTGCCTGTCGTACCCAAGACCCCAAAGGGGTACAACATATCCGACAGCTCTACGAAATTTTAGCATGCCATATTGAAATATGTTGTTGGTTCGGTTTCTTTTTTTTTTTGACAATTTGAAATTGGTACCGAGACCTTTTACTGCAGTTCTGCATAAATTTTTGTTTAATGAATAATTTATGTTGGGTTGTATGTGTGTGTTTTCTGAATGAAACCCATATGGGGATGGATGTGTCGTATAAAATGACTCTGACTTCTTGACAGCCAGACAGTTGGACAAACAACCAGTCAGTCAGGGAGTCAACCAGTCAGACAGACGGAGTAACTTACTGAAATATGAGTACAAGTTCGAGTGCAACCAACAACGATGATGACGATGACTGCGAGTTCATGCAAATTTTTTAGCGATTAAAAAGCCATAACTTATATTATCAACGCAAAGCTCTAAGGTTAATTGACAGACAGTTGGACGGACGGACAGGCTGACAGTGGGACAGAGGACTGGGGAGGGAACCCCCAGAACGAGACAAACAAACAAAAGAAATAAATAGCCTGACAAAGTCTGCCTCTAGAGATCGGGTCTGGGCACTGGGTCTGTCTCTGGGTCTGGGGCTTGGCTGCTGTGTGTTGTCGCTTTACTTAAGCTCTATGTTTGTATACAAAAAAAAAAATGAAAAATAAAAAATAAAAATAATAATTAGAATAAATGAAACCATGTGAAGGTTTTGCATAAAGCTTTTCCGCATACAAATGCCAAGTGACGACGAGTTTGTTACATTTTATGCACTTTTCAATGTCAAGTAAAAATATTTCATTTTTTTGTTTTTCGTTTTTGTTTTTATGAGAAATTTTATGTGGTGCTCCGAAAAGTCGTATGTTCATTTAGAGATTCGAATTACTGCATTATAGTCTATGCAAGCGCTTCCGCGAAACCGAATTTAATACACTCATTGTCTGGTCTTAGGAATGGTTCCAGCTGCCTGAATGCTTCTTCTGGCTAAATCAACGGACACGTGATTGTCAAATGTTTGAGAACTCAAATTTCCCACAGGAACTTGTTGAAAGCAGAATGGGGAAAACTTGGTGGTAGAAGCGGATTCGATTTTTGAAGATGAATGATAAATTTGAAAGATTGTATTAGAGTTCCTCAGCAATGCTAGCCCACACAAGACTCTGGGTAAAGGTCCTGAATATTAGCTTGTGTCTTACAAAAATTCCCCAGTTGGCTCATGAACATTACTATAAATAATACCCAAGACAGTATGAAAAATATAATTTTCATCGTACATATTTTTACTGCACTCTTTAGGGTAAGAGTACCCCACTGATTGTTGTGAAGAATCTGAGTGGGGCATAAATTCCTATTTTTGACATTTTACCATTATGCCTTTATGCCCGACAACGTCAACATCCTATATAAATATTAAACCAATCTTCGAACTCTGTAATCCGTCTGTCCTTCCAGTAGTACATGGACGAAATTGTTGATTGATGTCTAATAAAATTCCTTAAAATTAAAAACCGATTATTATCGATTGTATGGATGCGATGAGTGCAGTTTAAAAGACATTGACCACAGCTTTGGTCTTCGAAGTTCCGCAAAAAATGCAGTGAAATTAGTGCAAAATGTGGTGTAAAAGAAAAAAATATGGAGTACCTTAAAGTCAGGGCTGCTTAAGAACTCAAAAATTTGCTAAATTTGGGTGGGATATCATCATAAACAAAAAACATCCAGACGAATTTTTGCACTAAAACGGATTTTGTAACTCCTGAGATGCAGCTATATGATATAGTTAGGCGATTTTAATCAAATTTGATACAGTGCTTGGAAACTGAAAATTACTTCCGAATGTCAACATATTTTTTTCAACTTTGTTTTTTTTTTAGAAGCCCTCTGAAACTCCCTAAGGAAGCTGTGTTATATAACTCCGATGTCAAAAAAAAAACAAAATAGGTTTGGGTAGGTTATATAGACTGAGATCACCCAGAGACCATGAAGTCCATTATACTGCCTACCTTAAAGAAGGGAAGAAAAGGAATTGAAGAAAGGGAGGGATTGTGGAGGAGGATCAAAAACTGTACATCCCTAATTGCCTAAGTCTCTCATTTCGCACAACCATTTTGAGGATTCGACGAAAGCAGCCAGAACCGCTATGGGAACATAGGCTAGACTACCCAGATCCTCAAAAAATGGTTTACCCAGAAACTGGGTTCGTCTTCTAAAAAACGCTGGGCAGTCGCATAGCAGGTGCTGGATGCTTTCTGTCTCCCCCTCATCGTGATGGGGAACGTGCAACCTCTCAGTCATATTGCCTATTGTGCAGTGCCCCTACGCCTATCGGCATCATAGTCTTAGTTATTATGGAAGCGCATGAGTTCAGATGTTCGCTTTCGATCATAACTCGGCTAGAGTGTTTGGGAGATGTCCCATTCTCTTTCCGCCAGAGCTCTAGCCGTCTTCCTAAAACAACATAATAAGTCTTCCGTATTATAATGAGGGACCTAATCAGAAACGTTGGTTGCTGTCGATCTCTGAGATCTAGGCGTTCATACGGATGGACAGACAGATAGATAAAGCACATACATTTGATACAAAGAGTAATGATTGTTTATGTGGCTTCATATGTTTGCAAAGCTTCCACCTCTTTACTGTGTGGAATGACCCCCCAAACAAATCACATGCAACACTTTCTTCAGTCGTTCCACGAATGCCAACTGCACCGATCCCACCTCGTTGATGATTAATAATGCACTCAAGCTTGGCTGGCTGTCAGTCAAGTGACATCTTCTTTATTAAATCCTTGAGCAGTGATAAAAACTAAATATTTTAATGTACTTTTAATACGATGATTGATGTGGCGCCATCAAAACGAACCAACGAACGTTCCTCAAAATCACACACAGAAATGCATCGTCCATTAACCAAAGAGTAAATGTTTTGCGTTCATCCCATATCATAAGCAAAGATCTTCAAAGTCAAGTTCTCGGATAGAACACACAATGACAGTGCCGAGTTGGGAAAAAAGGCAGTCTAAGCAGACTGACTGTCGCGTTCAGCGAACCGTAAAACAGCAGATGATGGAAATCTGCAGGCTGAAAAGAATTTCCCTTGATCTTTGTGCGATTATGATGTGGGAATGATGATGATGATATATGGGGAATGTTATTGGTTATGCTCAAGTTGTAGTACAAAAAACATGCCTCTAATCAAATTCAAATAAAATGCTAGCTAGCACTGTAAACAAACGTTTTAGTTTTTTTTTTTTTGGTTTATTTGTTTTATGCGAATAGTACAGATCCCAACCCCAACCCAACCCTGGTGGAAAGTATTTCTGCACAAAATCAAAGTCCGAGAAATGAAATCCGTTGCCTGGCAGTAGAAACGAATGAAGTGAGCACATAAAATAAATGATGCTCACCTGTATATTTTATTTTTCGCGTTGAAAATTTTAATTACCAGCACGAATTTCTTATATATGTTATGTATAGTATATATATTTTTCGAGCTCATAATTTTCTATTTGCTTCTTTTGCGGCACATTCAAAAACTAATTTTTCGGAATCTTTTTCTTTTTCTGGTTTTGCTCTGGCATGAGTCAGTGCCATTAGTTCTAGGGTTTGTTATTTCTGGTTGCTCTTCTTTTAGGATCTTAACTGTGAGTAAGTTTTTTAAAAACAGCGGGAACATTGCAAAGCGCATTCCGGCAAACATTAATGTCTGACTATTTTTTAGAAATTTAATTGCTGGCCATATTTTAACAGTCAAAAGTATATATACTATCTATATATATTTGTAGCTACTTCATATTGGCTTAGTCAGAGATGTGCCAAAAACTTTGTACCACAGCGGAAACATGATTTATCTACGAAACACGACGTTCTTTTGCAATATTTTGCTTGTCATTTGTACATTATAAATGACATAATTGGCAATGCCTGTACACCACGCCCTAAGTCTAATGACGCCCACTAAAAAAAGACAAAAACACTTCTATCTATATTTATGATTATTAAGCATTTTGTTGTCTGCCTTGGCCAGTTTTTCTTGGCGTTGCAATCCATCAAACTGTTCATTTCTATCAATTAAATATTTCTTTTCATTTTTATTAACTGTCTGTCCGTCCGTATAACTGTCTGAAATTTGACATACCAACCAACAACAACAACAACAAACATCTAAGTTAGTCAATTTTATGGCCGCCATTCAAAATGCAATGGATTGCAATGCCCCGTCCGGATGACTGCAATAATATCTCTGGTAAGTGCATCAAGTGGCATTAAGGAAAGCCAAACAACGGCACACGGTGTTCTAAAAATACTAAACAAAATGGGCAAGGAAAAGAAAGTGGTGGGAAATCCGATTTTTCTATACTCTAAGTGGATTTGAAGATGCACCAGTTCAATATTTTCAATTACGAAAAAACACCCTATATTGGGATATTCTTCATATTTTGGGACTATATTTCTTTAATACATAGTAATAAATTAACTTCCCATATTAAACATTTCAATTGAGCTATCGATTGGTGAAAAAACACCCTTTATTAAGTTTTCATATTTTGGGAAAATTTTTCGTCAAAGTAATTACTTAACTTCTCGTTCTATACATTGATATCGATTGGTGAAAAACATTCTCTATATTATCTTTCTCTTCGTATTTTAAGACAATATTTCTTAAAGTCAAAGTAATAACTTAATTTGCCATTTTATGCTTTTTTATTGATTGGTAAAAACAACACCCTATATTATGTATCTCTTCTTATTTTGAAACTATACTTTTTTAAGTCAAGTCAAGTCAAACTGAGCCTCAAACTTTATACTTTAATATCGATTTGTAAAAACACCCTATCAGGGGTGCCACAGGAAACCAATTCGATTTCAATTCCAATTCTTGGTGCCACATACATGACTATGAGCGGTTTTAAAACCGTTGTTAGCCATGTCTGTGGCTCCAAGAATTGGAATTGTATCGAAATTTAATCGAATTGGTTTTCTGTGGCACCCCTGTATATTAAGTTTTCGTATTTTGAGACAATTTTCGGTCAAACTAATAACTTAACTTTCCATTCGATACTTTGTTGTCAATTTATAAATTTGTTACGATGACTTTATATTATGTTTCTCTTCGTATTTTGAGGCAATATTTCTTCAATTTGTATACTTTAGTATTGATTTATCGATTGGTGAGAAGACCCTACATTATTATCTTCATATTTTGGGATAGTATTTTTTCAAGTCGAATTAATAACTTAACTACCCATTCTATAGCTTGTTATAGATTTATCGATTGGTGAAAAAAACACCCTGTATAATACGTCGCTTCGTATTTTGAGACAATATTTCTTCCAGTCAAGCTAAAAATGTAAATTCTCCTTTTATAATTTATTATCGATTTACCGATTGATAAAAAAACGCTCTACGCTGAGGAAACATCCTCAAGTCAAATTAATAACTTAATTTAATATATTCTATTTTTCGATATCGATTGTTGAAAAAACCACCCTATATTATATATGTCTACATGTCTACATATTTAGAAACAATATTTATTCGAATCAAACTAATAACTTACTTTGTTATCGATTTATCGATGATTCCGCAACGCTGCTCCCTTTTTATACCCTGTACCGTATGGTCCAAGGGTATATTAAGTTTGTGCAAGCCGAAAATGTATGTAACATATAGAAGGAGACGTCGGAGACACCCCAAAGTTACCTAAAATATGATAAGGGTGAATAGAGAAGTCGATATACCCATGTCCGTCTGTCCGTCTGTCCGTCTGTCCGTCTGTCCGTCCGTCCGTCTGTCCGTCCGTCCGTCCGTGTGAACGCCTAGATCTCAAAGATGGTAAGAGCTAGAGTTACCAAACTTTCACATTAGATCCCATATTATTCCATTGGAGGCAAGTTTATTTTATTTTTTTGATATCGGGGATAAATTATATAGCTCCCATGGGGGTGTTTGAGACGACCTCGACAAAAAAAAGCGTTTTAGATGAATTATTCGTTTGTTTATGAAGATATCGAAATTTGGTATGCGAAAGTTTTTTAAAGTTCCCAATCACTGTACCAAATTTAATCAAAATCGGTTGACTATATCGTATAGCTCCCATAGGACCGATCGGCCAAAATAACTTTTTTAAAGAAAAATTCGCTATATTTCGTTTTTTAATAAAGATATCCTAACCAGATTTGGCGTTTGGAAATTTTTTAAACCACTTAAGCAATGTGCCAAATTTGAACAAAATCGGTTGACTATATCATATAGCTCCCATAGGTCCGATCTTCCAAAAAATCGATTTTTTAACAAAATTTGTTGTGTTTCGTTTGTTTGTTAAGATATTGGGACCACATTTGACATTCGTGAGTATTTTATAGTTCCTAAGCACTGTACCAAATTTAATCCAAATCGTTTGACTAGATCATATAGCTCCCATAGGACCAATCGGTCCAAAAACACGTTTTTTATACAAAACTCGATGTGTTTTGTTTGTTTGTAATGATATTTGAAATAAATTTGGCATTCATATATTTTTTAAGGTATTTAAGCACTGTGTCAAATTTTATTGAAATCGGTTGACTATATCATATAGCTCCCATAGGAACGATCGGTCAAAAAAAAATTTTTGTTTAAAAATTCTTCTGTTTTTGGTTTTTTGTGAAGAAATCGGACTTTATTACAAGCTAGTGGTACAGGGTATCCTAAAGTCGTCCGCGCCCGACTTTACGTCCGCCATTTTTTTTTTTTTTTCTATTTTTTAATAATAAACGAATATAGTTATCAAAACCGGAGGATCGTATGCCTTTTATATTGTACCACAAAAATAATACAAACTTTGCCTTATTTTTGCTCAAATCCTGGGGAGCCTTAAGTCTCATCTTAAACGCGATTTTTTCGCAATATACTAAAGTAGGCCCCTGCTTGACCCATTTTTAAAGACATTAATAAGATTACAGAAGCCCACAGAAAAGCATAAAAATTGTTATCTCAAAAACAAAAATAACCTCTCGTAAAAATATTTAATTACTTTTGTGAGCGTTGTCTTCCGCAACGGTTTATATGCAAAAAAAAATATTTTAAATATTTTATTTTTGACATAAAAACATCTTTGCAGCTAAATATTTAAAATCTTGTCAGTTTGAAATAAAACCATTTTCCTCAGGATAAACGTAAATTTAAGTTTTTTATGGGAAACTCGCTGTGAATGTCTAATTTTACATACTTAATATTCAAATACATTTTTAATCATTACCCTTTATTTTAAGCTACGAATTTGTTTTCCTATAGGTATATATAAGTTCCTCTAACTCCGTGTGGAGCGTAGGGCCAAAAGCGATGCATAATTATCCTTTCTTCATAGCGATGATTACACAGGTCTACAAATACAGGGGTCATGTGAGTTGTTGGAAAGCTAAGAGTCATTTCCGAAGTAATTTGGTGCGTAGAATCTGAATCCGGCATCAGAACTGCCCCATCACTTCAGGATTTTGAGATATTTAAGGTTATGTACCCAAAAAACGGCGTTTTTTCCTACTTTTGAGGTTATGTACAGGGCGCAAAAAATTTTGCGGTCTTTCTCTCCAGTTACATCATTTAGTACAACTCTTACCCTTTAATTTAAGGGTTCAAGAGATCAATTACGATTTTTTTTCGCAAAGTTATGGCATTTCGAAGTTACGAGATATATCCCTTAGCATTTGCAATAAGCCTTTGAGATAACACAGGTCAACATGGTTCAGTTGTTGGAAAGCTAAGAGTCATTTCCGAAGTAATTTGGTGCGTAGAATCCGAATCCGGCGTCAGAACTGGCCCATCACGTCAGGATTTTGAGATATTTGAGGTTATGTTTTTTTTTGGGTACATAACCTCAAATATCTCAAAATCCTGACGTGATGGGCAGTTCTGATGCCGGATTCGGATTCTACGCACCAAATTACTTGGGAAATGTCTCTTAGCTTTCCAGCAACTGAACCATGTTGACCTGTGCTATGTAAATGTCAAAACATTATGAAGTTAAATGTGGGTAGTTCCATTAAACACGAAAGATACGATTATCGTAAAAACTCAAACTAATAAATGAATTTTAGTTATCAATCCGAATTTTGCATGGACAGAGAAGCAGAAATTAGCTTAAATTATTTCGGATACTTTTCCTTGTAGACTAGTGTTACTTTTTTTTACTACTACAATTCGAAAAACAATCCTCTAGTACACTTTCAATCGATTTCTGAAGTTGTACGCAACTTATTTGTAAAAAACTTTCTTGAGGACAAAAACTTCTTTAAAAAGCTATTCCCATTATAATGACTTTCAACGTTCTCCTAACTCTCTACCAAACTTGTAATACTCTATAAAGAGTATTTAGAAAAAAAATGTTTTACATTTTTAATGGCAGCTTTGAAATGCTTCTCAATTGGAATGTCAGACGCGCCTCGGTGCAGACCATAAATCAAATGCATAATCAGAATCAATTAAAAAATTGCACTGACTTTGGCATACAAAGCCTTATAAGAAAGAGAAGAAAGAGTATAAGAACAACAACACAAACAACAACATAAACAGAAAAAACAACAAAACAACAACCAAAAAAGAAAAACAAAACCAAAATAACGAAACAAGACGGCGTTGTAGAAGAGGAAGCACTAACAAAGCCGATAAAAACAAAAGAAGCACATAAATACACTGAGAGAAAAATCAAAGATCATTGCACTCAAAATTGAGCACTTTTGTGCATTGTAAATAAAAAAGTGAATTCTTGAAAATTTTAAAATACGCAAAAAAAAATTTGGAAAAAAAATATAGGGATCTATGCTTAGGCTCAATGGGAGATACAGGAATTGTTGATGATGTTGAATCTTTGCCAATTAAATAATTTTTCTTACGATATACATATATGTATGTTTTTTTTATCAATCTGCTCGATCTGAGCTATATGATACAGTCTATAAATTTTATCAAATTCAGTAGGCCTCTTGAAAACTCTAAAAAAATTTATGAATGCCAATAATGGTTATGATAAACAAAATGAATTTTACACAAAAGCATGCTTTTTGGACCGAACCCATAGGACCGGGAGATATACTGATCAATTTTCGCAACATTTTGTCTATTTAAAAAAAAAAAGCACTAAAGCGCCCTCGGGTGGCGCTCAAAATTAAAAATATATAGTATGTCAAAAATGGATTCCTCGACCCCAAAACCCCCTGAATAAATAACGTGATTTGGCCTTGTAAATGCAATGTCTAAGTCGCCTTTTAAATATAGTGAAAAAATCCAATTTTGAAATAGTGGGCGACTCGAAATTCATTTTAGATCCATAGTTTCTTGGGCAAAGTCGCTTAGAATGACGCAAAGTATAAAAATTACTGTCTATCACTAATCCTTTGTAGCGAAAAAAATTGGCACACCCTTATATATATCCAAGCGAAAATCCACATCTTGGAAAAAAATTTAATATTCAAATTGTTTTAAAGAGATTTGGATGCATTTTCTGGCCTTTGTAACGAGAGAGTAGAAGGCATAAAATTAATATTTAAGCAAGTCAAGCTTCCTCAAAAATCTTTAAAAATACAAAAATAAAAAAAAAAACAATATCTCAGAAAAAACTTAACTTTCTTAAGATAGCTGAATGCATTTTCTGGCCTTTGAACCGAGAGAGGAGAAGGCATAAAATTATACTCATTTTCCTAATCATGCTTTAAAAAATTAAATAAGCATTTTGTATTAAATATGAAAAATACCAGCCTGAAGACCCATTTCGATTTAGCTAGAAATTCTTCTATTACTGAGTATTAAAACCTTCTTTATAATTATAGCCGTATCTGGATATAGTGAACTAATTATTGCTATTTAGGGGTTGTTGATTGTTCACTAAATAGTGTACTCTATGTAAAAATTTTGGTGTTCACTATATGGAGGCCGGGTGGTCTCTATATCCAACTGTATTCTAATAATTCTTAAAAGTCAAATATATCACAAATTTATTTCTTATTTTCCATGGTTCCCTAGACCTCATCATAAAAGGTCAAATTAGCAAATAAATATGCTCAAACACTTTTGCTGCTTTTTAGAGTGAAGAATAATTTCCCGTCTGTACCGTTCCAAAGTACCCATAAAGTATGCATCTCTCACGTTATATTAATTTTTTCCTACAATAAAATCTATTCCCAGAAGTTACATTCAATGTTAGATTTCCAGCATGCAGTTCAATCCTTAAAAATAATCGAAATATAAAGAACCGCTTATAAATGCCCACACCAATTCCTCATTACACTATCGAACAAATTCTAACTGCATCTTTTCTCTCAGTGTACATGCAAACATTTACACCCCAAATGCCATAGATGTAGATGTAGCTGTACAATGTGTACATAGCGTGTCAATGAATTTTCGTGGCGTTTCAAGTTTATTCACATTTCCTTGCAAAACTACAAAACGGTAAATTAAGCATATTGTTTATTATTTATTTATTTGTTTGTCTGTCTGTCTCTACCTTGCATCTTACTCTCCCTATCTCCGCTACATCTTCTGTCTCTCCGTCTGTTTGTTTGTTTGCCAAAGCAGCCGTCGAGAGTATTGCACATGGTCATTGAGGCAAAGCCGGCCGGCCGGCAAAAAAATCATCAGGCAATGAACCTTCTCCTATGGAGCACACACACACACGCACACAAACTAGCGAACATGCATCATCAGACTGACAGACCGACAGGGAGACAGACGAACAGAGCAACATACAACAACAACAACAATTTGAAGGCGATTGCGACAGCGTCGACAGCGGCGTAGTGTTTAATGGTCCGAACCGGCGCAAGCGCATGCTAATGAGCTAGTGCAAAAAAATTCTCTTTAAGCCACAGCTCGTTAGCGACAATAATGGCCATGTCATGCTCATGCAGCGACATGCAGCAACATGCAGCGACATGCCATGTAAGTGCACGTACGAATACCAACACCTACGCACTGTTTTGATTGCAAGCGGCAGCAGGAACAACAACAGTGCTGTCAAAATAATGTTGCATACACAAGGGCGCACTCTAGCGGAGAGTATATGAGTTTGCCGTTAGCATTGGGGACACTTGGGAAATGGAACAACAGGACGCTGAGTAGCAGTGTAATAACGGACTACAGCAGTTAAGCAGTGGAAGAGACAGAAAGAGAAAGTATATGTAATGTTAATTAACAGCTTGTTAATAAAGTTCATTGCATGCAAACAAGCGAGTGCGATAGAGACTTTATGACTGCTTCAGCCTGAGTTCTGTTCCAATGTTAAAAATAATTGCACTGTTAAAACTGCATCAAAGCTCTCTGCGTCTAATTTTAGTAGAGGTTTTGTAAAAATGAAAATCATGAATTAAAACATTTGATTTATTAAAACATTAAAATACAGATAAATCAGAAATTAAATAAACTTTTCAAAAATGCAAAAGTTTCTTTGAATAAAATTGTTTTTATTGCAGAATTTTATGATATCTCGAGCAAATTTAGTAGAGCTGTTAAAACTTGTTAGTCTATGTTCTGTTCCAATGTTCAGCGTCTCTGCGTCTGATTTCATTAGAGCTTATGTAAAAATGGAAATCATGAATTAAAATATTCGATTTATTACCATAAAGATATACAGATAAATTTGAAATTATATAAACTTTTAAATAAGTAACAATTTCTTTCAATAAAATTGGTTTTATTGCTGAATTTTACGATATCTCGAGCAGTTTTATTAGAGCTGTTAAAGCCTGTTAGTCTATGTTCTGTTCCAATGTTAAAAATAATTGCACTGTTAAAAATGCTTGGTATCAAAAAAGCTCTCTGCGTCAGATTTTAATAGAGGTTTTGTAAAAACTAAAATCATTAAAATATACAATCTATTACCATATAGAGATATAGATTAATTAGAAATAATAAACCCTTTTTAAATAAGTAAAAATTTCTTTCAATAAAATTGGTTTTATTCGTGAATTTCATATTTTAGTAGAGCTGTTAAAACCCCCTTTGAAGGTGAGGCTGTGACAACGAGAATTGATAATAAAGAGAAATTTAGGAGAAATGGATTTCTGTGGCATATGTGGCACTACACTTTACTATGTTCTATATATACAGGAAATTGTCCAGTATCTGGTTTTTTTTTTTCTATTCCACTCATGAACGAAGTATTGCTCAATTGCTGTAGAAATACATAGAGCATTTGATGGAATACGTTTACCATCGGTAGCTCCTAATCCAGTAACTTTCATAGGATCTGTTCCCTCAGAATTATATGTTATTATTTTAAAAAACCCCAGTAAGTGACGTTCTGAGGTTCCTTAGATTTCGAAACGCATAAATCAAATAACTGAAAATAAAATGATATGCATTTTTTTAAGATTTTCTCAGAGGCCTGTGCTACGGTTTTTTGAAACTCAAGAGCAATCCTGTCACATGTAAGGTTCAAAGCGTTTTTTCGTTTCACAGCGACTTAACAGTGGAGTGATAAAAAAAAAGTCTTATATTTCCAAGAACTTTATTTAAATACCAAAATCTGGAACAATGTCACCTTAATTCCGTTTGTTGCGCTCCAAATGCGTTTTCCCTCTAAGCAAAATGCCTTTTGTGCTAGTTCTACGCTCTCAGCTACACAAAAGATCAGGAAGTGTATGCAAAATTTCACTGCCTCAGATTTTTCTTTTCTTTGCCAATTTTTTGTTTTTGTCAGCTCAGTGAACTGCTTTAAAAATTACGCCTCTGATTTCTTTGTTATCGCCACAATCTGCGTAATTTATGTGCTTAAGGAAACTCATTTACAGCAACGCCTCTGCAGTACGACAAAAAAATACTAGAATACGGTCACACAGACAAGAACGCGTTTTTAGCGCGTTTTTTGTCGCGTGGTGTTCAGTTTCAGTCAAGTATTTGAGCGCGCAAGTTTAAAAAACGTTTCAGATAATAAAACCCGCACACTCTAATATAATATTTGTTTAAAATATGTGAAATATTTTAAACAAGCTAACTTTTGTTTATACAATTATAATAACTATGCGAGCAGAAATAGTATTTTTTTGCGGCACATTAAAAATAAACAACAATTAAAATGGTTTGTTTTTAAAAATCAATTAGAATTTAAGGCAAGTATTTGCCAAAATAAAAAAAAAACGAATATAGTGTATCTAGTGAGTGCTATAAAGGGCCATCTGTTCCAGAGCACCACCCGGCGGTACGCACAGTTCCGAATAAGCCTTTGAAGTGGTGAAATGCCCACTCGCCAGTTTTATGCAAATTAGTGCTCGAAATTCGAGTTAATTTTGTTAATTTACAACATTTGCGGCAACAAAAACAAAAACCAAAAATCGCTAAAATCGAATTTGGAATTTTTTCGTGTCCATAAGTACGTGTATCTTAAACGCTTTGCCCGCCTCGAGCGTCTGCGGGGCACTTGCGCCTGATTTGTAATTGCTAAATTGTTAAATTGTCTTACATTTTGTGCACGGCAGGTGGCACAGCCCGGGAACCGATCCCCCGACCCACCGACCCCCTACCCAACCCAACCCCATACAGACCTCATTTCGCGTCTAAAGCTGTCCAAATAAACACGCAGACTTTGTAAGCGGCGAAAATAAATAAATATCATATTTGTAATTTATGAGCTTTGGAGGCTGTGGGCAACAATTTACAGATACCAAATATCCAGATATATTATATGCGAGATATCGCAATAAATACTTTAAACGTGGGAAAGTTTTCAAGCGCTGCAAGATACCAAAAAAAATACCAAGTTTTTTTTGAGTACTTTGCATATAAAAAGTAATTAGTTAGTATTGTAATGATAATTCGAACTATTACAATTAATCAAGAGCGTATAATGGATTTTTTTATCTGTAACATCATCATTGCTTTGCTCTTTTTTTGTTTATCGATAAATTTGATCGTTTATTCATCAAGACAACTTTATTTTATGCTAATTAAATATGCATTGAATCGTTTATAAACTAGTCTTTGGAGTATTTTTTAATATATTATAAACTAAACGTCTGTCTATTTGCGCCCATCCAAGTTATAAATAGTCTAGCTAAATGTATCTGATATTTAAATTCCCTAATAATGTTTTGGCCAAATTTGTGATAAAAATCTCAGCCTATAAATCAGATAACAATAAAAAGTCTTTAATCAACTTACTAAGCAGCGCGTTTTTTGCTTGGAAACGGAGATATTTGAGGATTTCTTTGGGGGAAAAAAACTAATATTATTAATTATGCAGCATTGGCTTATATTATAAAAGAAACAATTTTAATTATCTTTTGTTTAGTTTTGCTGAATTTTAGAAAATAAAATGAAAATTATTTGGTTATTGAACTTAAGAATTGTCGGATCCTAATATATAGCAAATTTTGGGGAGAAATAGCTTATCTTAAAACATCCTGAATATTAGTTTAACTTTTTATACCCTGTACCGTATGGTACCAAGGGTATATTAAGTTTGTGCAAGCCGAAAATGTATGTAACATATAGAAGGAGACGTCGGAGACACCCCAAAGTTACCTAAAATATGAAAGGGTGAATAAAGAAGTCGATATACCCATGTCCGTCTGTCCGTCTGTCCGTGTGAACGCCTAGATCTCAGAGATGGTAAGAGCTAGAGTTACCAAAACTTTCACATTCGATCCCATATTATTCCATAGGAGGCAAGTTTATTTTATTTTTTTGATATCGGGGATAAATTATATAGCTCCCATGGGGGTGTTTGAGACGACCTCGACAAAAAAAACACGTTTTAGATGAATAATTCCTTTGTTTATGAAAATATCGTAACCAAATTTAGTATTCAAAAGTTTTTTATAGTTTCCAATCACTGTACCAAATTTGATCGAAATCGGTTGACTATATCATATAGCTCCCATAGGACCGATCGGCCAAAATAACTTTTTTTTAAAAAAATCGCTATATTTCGTTTTTTAATAAAGATATCCTAACCAGATTTGGCGTTTGGAAATTTTTTAGACCACTTAAGCAATGTGCCAAATTTGAACAAAATCGGTTGACTATATCATATAGCTCCCATAGGTCCGATCTTCCAAAAAATCGATTTTTTAACAAAATTTGTTGTGTTTCGTTTGTTTGTTAAGATTTTGGGACCAAATTTGACATTCGTGAGTATTTTATAGTTCCTAAGCACTGTACCAAATTTAGTCCAAATCGTTTGACTAGATCATATAGCTCCCATAGGACCAATCGGTCCAAAAACACGTTTTTTATACAAAATTCGATGTATTTTGTTTGTTTGTAAAGATATTTGAAATAAATTTGGCATTCATATCTTTTTTAAGGTATTTAAGCACTGTGTCAAATTTTATTGAAATCGGTTGACTATATCATATAGCTCCCATAGGAACGATCGGTCAAAAAAAAATATTTGCTTAAAAATTCTTCTGTTTTTGGTTTTTGTGAAGAAATCGGACTTTATTACAAGCTAGTGGTACAGGGTATCCTAAAGTCGTCCGCGCCCGACTTTACGGCCGCCATTTTTATTACTCTTAAAGTGTATAAACATCGTAAGATTTTCTAGTGAGCTTATCTAGACATTCATAAGATTTTTGGATTAGTTGACTTTCATGATCTCTAAAAAGCCGTATGGAGGAACTTAAGTATTCTTAAGAGAGCTCGCATCTCTAATAAATTCATGCCCCACAGAAACTACATTTCAACCTCTTTGCGACTACGCTTCTGTCTCCACTTAATGTCCAATACCCGGTGTTGAACAATTTTCTACTATGCTATATTCACGATATTCACAAAAATGCGTATATCTCACGAACCAATAGATACAAACATATCGCAATAGGATTAAAACCTCCGTGTTGATAATTTCTAACACACACAAAAAGCATATTTGAAATTCTTCAAGACGTTCATGAGAACATCCGTAACACGTAAAACATTAGATTCGTTTATATATATAAAAGATAGTTATGAGACATAAAATTCATAACGATTCGTAACAGCCAAAAATTTGAAAATTGTAAACATAATATTTTGGATTATTTTATCAAATTTCTTTTATCTCACGAGAGCCGCATGATCCAATATTTCAATATCGGTAGAAAAATGCGACAACTGTTCGATTCCTGCATTTTATCAGAATCTTATATATGCATAATTATCTTATATACAAATCGCTCCAAGATCATGTAAACTTAAACAAGGTTAACTTTTCTCCATGTGGTTTCACTCAGCTGAGTTTTACTCTATCCAACTATATATACTATATATATTTATGCAGAGTTCAGAAAATATTTAACAAATAAACACTATAATAAATCAGTTTTATGAGTTTGTATATATTTTGAAAGACAATAAAATTTATACCTTGACTGTAAATTGCAAAAAATATCTTTAAGCACATAAATAGTAAATATATCTATGCAGCTGAACACCGCCCAGCCCAGCCCAGATTCCTCTATATCTATTCCACAAACAAATCACACTTAATAAAACACTTTGACAAACTGTCCGCAGATAACTTTATATAAAAATAATAATAAAAATAAAAATGTGTAATCAACGTATACGACATGTGTACATATCACTCATACGCCGTGCGTGACCATAAAATAAAACACGAACTACAAAAAAACAAAAAAACACGCAGCGAGTTTTACAAGCCATTAAAAGTGTGCCAAATAATTGTAAAAATAAAGCAATAAAATTAAGTACTATTAAATGTAAGTAAAACATTAGAAAAAAATAAGAAAACATACAAAAAAAGATCATGTAAAATGGGAAACTAGTAAACGCATACTAGCGACTATAAGATACGCTCACGCGATTTCAATGATCGTGATTATTCAAATCTAAATATAAAAATTTTTTTTTACTAATTTGACTTTGCCTTTAATTTTTTGGAGTAGTATTTCTGGGAATGCACCTTTTTTCATATCAATAATCGTCCACCTATCGATTCTGGTTAGCCGATTAATATGTGAGTTTTAAATGGGTGGATTTTATTCCGATATTTTTGCCCTGTTGAGCAGCTTATAACATATTACATTATATTACTAGAAGATCCGATCTGGTGTGCCTGCTAACTTAACGATTATTTATCGAAATTTCTGTAAACTAAAAGCCAAGCAATATTGCGACTGTAAGATACGCTCACGCGATTTTGATAATCGTGATTATTAAAATCTAGACATACAATTTTTTTTGTATTACGTTGACTTAGCTTATTAACAGGGGTAGTATTATATTTTCTGGGAATGCAACTTTTTTCATATCAATAATCGGCCACCTATCGATTCTGGTAAGCCGATTAATATGATAATTTTAAATGAGGGGTTTCAATTCCGATATTTTTGCCCTCAGGTGTTGAGTAGTAGTATTTCTAGGAATGCAGCTTTTTTCATATCCTATAAGCTGATTAAGATGTTCGTGGTTTCAATTTCGATAATTTTGTCCTCATCTTTTGCAGTTCCCAGCATATAAAATTAAATTAATATATGATTTGGTCGAGAAAGTCCGCTCAACTTATATTTTTCCCGCTAACTTTTATCCATTATTTCAAGAATTTTCAATAAACAAGTCCCTATTCTTATCGATTTTTCGATAAATTGTATACCAAGCAATATGTGACATCGAATTGAATATTTTTTTTTATATTTTAGCTTTATAATAAAACACTGAAATTTTTTTAGTCATAAAAGCCTTAAATGGCGTTTACCTACACTTAAAAAAAAACGATATACATAAGCGGAAAACAGAAAATAAATGACCTGTTTAGATTTATATCAATTATTATTTGAAAAATCTATTAGGGAGCTGAACTGAAAAGGTGTGAAGCCAAAAACAAGGATTTTTTTACCAAAGTGCGTAAAACTAGAAACTTCTTTTTTCTATTCTGATATTTTTGCCATACTACTTTCGTACTAAGTGCTAGTACCGATTATCTTTTGAATTTTCGATAAACAATTAACTTTAAATTCATTATTTAAAACATAGAGGAAAAGATTTTTTATAAAGCTTAAATTTTGTTTTTGATTTGTTATAATTTTTGTAAATTTTTTTTGGTCTAATATGTAAATTAAAAAAAGGTCTAAGTGAGGTAAAAACTATATAAATAAGTGGTTTCAAAAGATCCGATTATATGATAGAATTTTCATTCTTATAAGTTAGATAAAAACTTACAAAAAAGTGGATTAAAAAGATCCGAGTAATTGATAATATTTTCATTCTGCTTTTGACTTTTTTTCATTTTCGTAAATTTTGTTAGGTCTAATATGCATATTAAAAAAATAAAGGTCTGTCTAAGTTAGTTATACAAAAAACTGGATTAAAAAGATCCGAGTATATGATATAATTTTCATTCTATGAGGAAAAGCAAAATATATGAGCCACTATATTATAGTCGCAACTTGTTCCCAAATCTCAGGCTCTTTGCTTTCGATATCATCGAATCAATTTCTTTTGTTGTTTTAACGATTTTTTTTTTCTTTTTAACCATTTTCCTCTCAGATTTTGTTTACTCATTACATTGTTTTCCACTAATTTAATGTACCCTTAACCTTGTGGTTACAGTGTATAAAAAACCAAATAAACAATTTGGATTTGAATTATTCGATAACTGAAAATTGCATTTGCAGTTGTTGTTGAAAGTGTGGCCAGATCGTAAGTCTCGATGAGTCATGCTCAATGTTTGCGATTCTACAATTTAAATTGATTAAAATAAATAAATAGAGAATAGAGGAAAAAAAATAACCCCACATTAGGCATAAGGCGGCCTGCTGCCGAAAAACATTTTTTTTTGCCTTAATTTCTGCTCTCATTTTTTTGTGCTTTTTTTTCTTGTTTCTAGTTGCGAAAAACTAAACAAAGATGATTATTTTATAGCTTTAAAACGATCGAAACATAAAATTCAAGGTTAAACACGCAATAATTAACTCAGCGAAATTGTTGCCGGGGCGTTCGGTCAAATAGTACTGACTGGACTGACTGGACTGGGCCATGTGCCTTGTCTATATGGCAAACACATGTCAGGCATTGACCAGCAGCAGAGCAGCCGGCTTGGCTAGACCTCCATAGACCAATAGACCAAACGAACAAACGGAGCAGACAGCACCCATAGATGGTACATGGTGCATGCACTGAGAGAAAAGAAGCGTGCAGTCTTTAAAAAATCTCTAAGGTGGAGTAGCAGTAACTTGAATAATAAAATGAGTCGGATTTTGAAAAGTTTTAGGTAAGATGACCTTTTGGTACATTAAGCTAATCTGACCCATAAAACTGAGACACTACAAAGTGTGCTAAAAAAGAAGCTAGTGAGGTTCTCAAATTACTCTCCTAGGAGCCGAAAATTATTTTTTATCATGGGTGTCAAGTATAGCAGAAAAAGAAGAAGAAAGGCAAGTGTGCATGCACTATATGCTATAATAGTTGTTTATAATGATATTTGAGAAAAAATATCATATTTGGATGATCCTGATAGTAACTAGAAAGATTAAGTAGACTTCAGCTGTAGGATTGATGTCCCGAGATAAAGGCTTCGTTTATTAGTATATTCGAATCATTTGTTTGTGGGCCTGAACAGTTTGTTTAAAATAATATGATTGACTTACTATACTTTATGCAGGATCTTCTCTTATATAGGGCTTCAAGCCATTGTGGCACAAATTTAAACTTTAGGATGCAAAATAGTTCTTTCCTGGACTGACCCTGGCCTAGATATCATTGAGAATGTGTTTAAAATACCATTTACAAAAACCATATACGAATATCGGATGACTCTTAAAAACAACTTAATTCCTTCCAAGAGATTCCTCTTAGGTGATTTATACCAAAATTGACTTAATGCTCCTTGGCTTAAATTTGTATATAAGTTAAATTGAGAAACAATTAATTCGATCGATTTAAAAGTTACTACTCAAAGCTCAAAACATATAAATTTTGACTCTTTAGACGATATCTTTTTTATATTTTATGCCATTCTTAAAAAATTAATAGGACTATGGAAATAGTTATGCAAGCTTTATGGTTGAGGCAAAAGTTTGCTTATATATTTAGACTCGCCGAATCGGAATTGGTTATCAAAATGGGCTCAGTGCGTCTTAGTTTTATTCTAACCTTAAAAACATCCCAAATCGAGTGATTATCTCAAAAGTCCAAATTGCTAGTTGATAATGCATTGGCGTTGAACCGCCCCAAAAAAATATTAAATATTGTATATAGTCCGAGATAATATCATACACCTACACAAAAAAAAGTAAGTCGATTTTCAACTTCAGAAAACATACCATATCTTCTCTATGTTTTTGGACTCGCTTTGGGGCTTAGAACACCATATCAAGGCTCTAATAGAACTTCGAAAAACCCACAAAACGAGGTATTTTAAAGGAAACCCGATGCGCTAGGGAATTTTTGAACTTCGGATTGAAGTTCGGTTAACCCTATACCCATTAGAGCAATTCTGCTAGCATATACCGATTTAGTTTTTCCAGGTACATAAGAAAAAATATGCCTGGTCACCAGATCAAGACATCTTTTTATACCCTGTACCGTATGGTGCAAAAGGTATATTAAATTTTTTGTGCATGCTGAAAATGTACGTAATATAAGAGAGGAGACGTCGCAGACCCCTAAAAGCTATCTAAATACCTTGGATCACAGCGACAAGAGAAGTCTATATACCCATGTTCGTCTGTCCATCTGTCTGATCTCAGAGATGGTAAGAGCTACAGCAAACCAATTTCCAGATTAGATGCTTTATTATGTCAGGGGAGGCATAAAAGTGTTTCAGAAGACCTCTTAAAAAAAGCATTAGATAGATAACACTAGTTTAGATATATAAGGGTCATCGAGTGAACCTTCACAAAAAAGGGGTTTTAAGGTAATTTGGGGTCGAGAAACACGAAAATTGAAAAAAAAATGTTTTCTTAGGCACCGTTTTCGAGTTATCTTCGAACAACATGTTTTTGGGCAGTTGTTTAAGTGTTTCGTTAAGATATATATCGTAAATTTGGCAATCGGAAGTTTTTCGAGTTCCCAAGCATTGTGGCACATTGTATGAAAATCGGTTAACTATTTCATACATAGCCTCGTGCTATAAACACAATTTTGCTCGTTATCAACATTAGACATGTAGGAATCGGTTTAATATCTCAATCAACCTTCAAAATATCACTATCGCATATTTAGCATCGATTCCGAAAGGTTCGATATTCAAAATATCGGTAAGGTAGTGCATCAGCCTTGTCTATCTACAGTTGCCGATCTCTTAAATCCTTCTTTTATAACGCTGCCCAACACTGTCACTCTTGTCACAACTTCACTCTCAGCTAAGCAGTTTTATTACACATTTTTTTTCGATTAAGCCCGATCAAAAAAAAGTTTTTCGATTGGAAATTTAATGAATAATATTTTTATTAATCTCATCTTTTAAAAAATTAAGTGTGGAAATGTCCAGTCCACTGCTGCTTAAGCAGTTTCTTCATGCCTTTTATTACATTGTTTTTTTCTGGCATCCATTCGTTTCTCTCAGTGCATGTACATAGTAGTTATCGGTAATGCGTATAGAGAAGGCCTCGTGCGTGAGCTCGTTAGTCCAAATGGAAGCGAGTCAATTTTGTTTAATGCATTTTTCAATTTATTAAGTATTTAGTTTGTTTTTGTTGTTGTTTTTTTTTTTTGTTGCTGCTCTTTACAAGCCGCATTTTTGTCAAGGTTAATTGATTTATATGCACTGTGCATAGTTGTTGTTGTGGTTGTTGTTGTAGTGTCCATTTGTATTTAATCATTATGGGTGCGTTTTGCATTGGGAAAACATTGTTGGATCGATTGGATTTGAATTGTTTGTTGACGTGAAGTTATGAATGCACTTCAGATGCTTTTCTTGCTTGAGAGATTTCAATTGAGATTTCAAATCTCAAGACACAAATCGCCAATGTAAACGAATTGGGAGGGATTCACCAAGCTGTTTAGATTTTGAATTTGTATTTGAATTCTGGGGAATTACAAATTTTATTGCTTTGTTGTTCGCCTACAGTTTCCAGGCAAAAACAATTGAACATATTGGTATGGTGACCATGTTTGTTTTCAACTAAAAATTTGGGAAACGCTGCAAAACATTTCTAGCGAAATGCTCAGATGCAAAAAATCAAAATATTTACAAATACTTTCACCCCCGATACAAACAAAGAAGAAGCAGCAGACGTGTGAAGCTGATAATGTTTGGCAGGATTTGGCCGATTTGGCTGACTTGGCTGACTTGGCCGATTTCGGCTGTTTGGGTATTTAAGAGTATGTACAAACTTTGCATATTCTCAATACTGTTTTCGATTTCGATCTTTGCTAGTCACGCGTCTCTGCACACTTTTAGGTGCATAAAAGCGGCAAGGCCAACAAATCCGAAAAAAATTAAATCTATAAAATTTACAAATTTATTTATCATTTATATTCCTTCGTAATCTTCTATAAATATACATTGCCAAATTGCTAAATAGTTTCGCTCTCTCGGTGTGTAAAGTGTTTTCGTTTGCTGCAGTTTTTCCAAAAAGGCAAGTCTTATAACCATATAAGTGCACAACTATAATAAACCGTCTGATCTCACATTGTGGAAATTCGTTTGGGGATCGCCTTTGAAATCGTATCGTATACCCCTAATGTACGGTAATTAAGTTGATTATTATTGAGAACTTAATATGGCCAACTAATAGCTCTAGCTGTTAATGTGTTAATTCGAGGTTTTGGTTTTTTCGATATTCGTTTTGATCTAACCAAAAAATGGCGCGCCTGCGCAGCATTTAAACATTTAAAAATTTCAAAATTATGTATACGCCGCATTGGCGCGCATTTACTTAACAGCTAAACGATAATTATAATTAAGAATTCAGCACAGTTTAAGCATGGCATAGCAATTAAGTCATTAAATACAAATTAAGCAACAATTGTAGCCAAGCAAGCTGGCAATTAAATGTGCGAGGGTTGCCATCAACATTAAGGAAATGCTGACAAAGTGATATTTAAAATTAAATGCTTTGGATTAGTGCAGTGTTGAAATAACATTTTTTTAAATTTATTATTGTTGGGCCAGAATATATATAGGACATAATCTTTCAAATCAGCCACCCTCCTACACTTTACTTTTTAAGATAAATTAACGCTTATGGGCTTAAAATTTTTGTCTTCTCGTCTTTGATGATTTTTGATATTTTAAAATGGCGGCGCTACAATGGCCGCTAAATCAAAGTACATAGTTGCCTAATTTATACTCAGTTTTTAATCTCACTCTCAGAAAAACTTAATTGCAACCCCTGTTATATGACATTCAGATATTCAGGAGAAAGCTGCTTATGTCTGCCTTATTAGTCTTTTCAAAATCCAAAATGGCAGCCGATAATAGCATAATCATTTTTGGGATTATAATTCAAGTTATGTTTTTGAGACCGCTGATCATGAATCTGGATCTCGAATTTTTAAATGGCGGAGCTGCCATCTTCATATTTACCTGTATCATATAAACAAGAAGTATCAGGCCTATAAAATATTAAATAAATGTAATACAACTTTTAACATCATAAAAAAAAAAAAATTATATATATATAAAATTAAAGAACTTAGCAACGAATCTAGTTACTTCTTTCGATTAAGGATATTAACTTAGATATATTGGAGTGGACTGGACCCCAAAAGAGCTTCTCCAAGTAATCAAAAATCAATATATTTTTTTGAACGCTTTCTCTCTATCAATTCCTGCGGTCCCCAATGGGATAAAGGGTTTTATTTTTACGATCTGTATATACTTTTTAAATACAATTGCCATTCCAGTCCTACAAACTGGATCCATATTTCAGGTCAAGAAACTTATCTCCAAATTTCAAAAATTTATGCATAAGAAAAAATTCAAATTTTATTAAAGAAAAGAATAAGATATTGTCGTAAAAAAAAGTTTCCCGCATTTTAAAAGTATTCTCGAGACGTTTTCAGACAAACGAATAGCAGACAGAGTCCTTACAATTGAGCGTGTCCCTAAAAAAGAATCCGAAGATTTTATTCGGATTCATTTTGAAACCGAATGTTTGCAGCTCCCAATTTGACCAAACCTCTATTTTCTTACGATGAATAGTTGCAATGGGAACTAAACCGAATGTGCAAAATAGGTTTAAAAAATCATTTTTTAAAATGAAATAATTTTCAAAATATTCTTTGATAGATTATTCTAAATATTCTTAGATTAAAAATGTCAGCCGTATTGTACCAAAGAAAAAAAATTTCGTGCCAACACAACATGGAAAATTATCAGAAGAATAAGGGAAATATGCGAATTTTTCGAAATTAGAAGAGAAATATCGAGAAACTTTTGTTGTATTTGTTCAATATTGTTCATTTTTGATATTCGGATGCACGAGCTCTCACGATTCATCGCTCTGTAAAATTACAGGTACAATTTTGGCTAAAAGCCGCGAAAATCTACTACGAGGGCACGGGCAAAGATATTGATATGATTTAACAAACTTCATCTTCTGAGGAAATATGTGCGTCAGCTTGTAAAGTTTCGTATCTCTAGCTCTTATAATCTCCGAGATCTAAGTGCTCATACAGACGGACGGACGGGAAGACGGACATAGCTCAATCGATATCTGAGTTTATGATAAGCAATATTGGTATAAAAGACTTGGGGTCTGCCACGCCTCCTTCTGTCCGTTACATACATTGCACAAATCTAGTATAAGCTTTGTACTTTTAAGTACAGGGTATAAAAATAATTTATCCGGAGCACGATTGCTTGATTTTATGAAAGAAAAGAAACTTCAAGCTTTATTTACAGACAGTTTTTTGCACGATCTCAATACCATAATTCCAGCTAGGGATTAGGAACTGTCGATAAACTCGAAGAATCTACTGTGGTCCTACGACCATGCTAAGTATGTAAGCCCAGATCTAAGTCTCTTTTGGGTACTGATCACATTTTGAGCACCTTTGTTCTATGATTTAGAAGCTATTTCGGTTTGATCTAATAGTATTAACCCAGATCTTTTCAGCTATGGACTTTAGACCTTTTTGGTTGCTACACACATTTTGAGTATTTTGTTCCTTATAATTTATGACTTCGATTAGAAAATGGGGCGCAATTTTGAGAGATCTTTAATTTTGTATGAGCTTTTGGAAGAAAATTACAGGTTCCTTAGAATACTTCGTAGCTGGGGCAATCGACCTGTGCTTCAGTTGTGTTCTTGAACGAAATTGAATGATTACTTAATGACTAAATTCTTGTATTTATTTTGTAGCAAATATTTAATATTTATTTTTTTTTCTTATTTGTATTCAAAATTATCATCGTCTATGAGTAACGTGCCTTAAAAAAAAAACGATTACTACAACGAGAACCTCAGACTACTCTCGCTGATTGCGCATACGCCACGTTAGCCGCAAGTAAATATTACGTACGCACTTATAAGTAGTTCTTGATGTGATTCTAACACCTTCAACTTGGAGCAGCTGTTGACCAATTAGCGACTCAAAGAATGCGCCTGGTATTTTACAACAACAACAACAACTACAACAAATCTGGCACTAAGGTTGCGGCTAAAAACAAAAACTGAAACAGACTGCTCGGCGTCGCAACCAAGACTGGGACAGACTGGGGGACGGACAGACAGAGTGTCGGCAAAGTTGAGGCAGAAAAATGTGGCCAGAGTTTGGCATAAATTATGGAACGTCGTTGGGTTGGCTGGACGGCCGGACGGACTGACACACAAATTGCTTGTTTTGTTTCAGAGTTGGCCAACTCAGCTCTGGGCCTTAAACAGGTTTTGGGTTTTTGGTTTTTGAGATTTTTGTATATTTCGTTGGTGCTTCTGCGGCGGCGCTGTTCAATTAGTCAGAACGCTGCTTGAACCACTTGATTTTAATAATAAATTAAATAAATTAAATGAAGTAATATTATTGGAATATAACATAAAACGGCACTCGGGCAGTCTATTTAGTCAGTTTGGCTTTGATAAAAGAAGGCACGCACTTATTTTGCATATTTATAAGGTTGTTGCTGAAACAAGTTAATAAAACTTAACGTTAAAGGCGGCTTAATTAAAGATATAAGCTGAAAATACTTCTTGTTGGCCATTTGCAATGCAAATGAACGACATTAAAAACATTTAAAGAAATTTATGTTGAACTTGGCAGTTACACACACCCATACACGTGTATTTTAATGTCATTTATATACAGTAAACATATCACATAAATTCCGTTAAAAATACAGGTAACAAGTGTTGACTACTTTTTTTTTCTTTTTTGCCACTTTCTCATATGGGGCGTATGCTTAATTTTTTTGGTAAGCTGTGAAAAAGGGGTTTGTTAAGTTTGTTAAGCTTTTAAGCGCATTAAATGCTGCTTTATGACAATTTGCTGTCGGATTCTTACAGCCTGCATATGGGATATATATATATATGTATATATACATATGCATATATATAGCAGGAATTGAAGTTAAGCTCGATTTATGAGCCCACATATCGCATATACGTTACGCACGAGTTCCTTACTTCTTGCCCATTACCATGACTTTTAGAGGGCAATAACTGAGGCGGTTTTTTACCTCTTCTTCTTCTTGTTTGTTCTTGAAATGACGCAACAAAAGATAAGCAAATTGTATGCAAAAAAATTGGATTATTTATAAACCAAGGCTGGAGGATTTCATTAGCGGGTTTCCTCAAATTAGATAATAATACCAAACTTGCATTTTATTTTAGCTAAGACTTTTATTTTTTAAGTCGGCTTGGATTTCTATTATATATTGTAGTATTTCGAATTTTTATAAAATTTTATTTGATAATTTCGTAAAAAT
This sequence comes from Chymomyza amoena, assembly GCA_037043745.1. Taxonomy (NCBI): domain Eukaryota; kingdom Metazoa; phylum Arthropoda; class Insecta; order Diptera; family Drosophilidae; genus Chymomyza; species Chymomyza amoena. The sequence goes on from JBAMAX010001543.1 coordinate 111,333, forward strand.
ATGAAAAGCTAATCTTTGGTTTATACACATGGGCAAACTTTTTAATACTTTACGAGACTTAAGGCAATGAACATTTTTTGGCAAATTATAATGATTCAAGGAACAAATAATTAGTTCATCTAAAAAATCTAGTTCACTGATTACTATTGTGATCCAAGGCGCAAATAACTAGTTCATCTAAAGACTCTACTTCACTGAGAACCACCTAAGCTGCCCCAAAAATAGCATTTAAATTTTAAAAAATAAAGATATGTCTATTATTTGTTTGTTAAATCTATCAGAACAAAATCTTGCACAAAAACTAACAATATAGCATATAACAAGGTGTTTAGTGATTAAGTTAAGAAAATAATTTGCTTTGGCTACGCCATTTTGAAAAAATACAAATCGTAAGGCTTTAAAAAAAACGTAAAAATTAAATTGTAAGGAGTCTGGGAGATTGATACAGGATGACCCATATATAGATTTTCCCTAGGAAATAATATAATTTTATTTTTTATCCTCTTCTATCTATAACACATATTTTTATACCCTGAACCGTATGGTACCAAGGGTATATTAAGTTTGTGCAAGCCGAAAATGTATGTAACATATAGAAGGAGACGTCGGAGACACCCCAAAGTTACCTAAAATATGATCAGGGTGAATAGAGAAGTCGATATACCCATGTCCGTCTGTCCGTCCGTCCGTCTGTCCGTCCGTGTGAACGCCTAGATCTCAGAGATGGTAAGAGCTAGAGTTACCAAACTTTCACATTAGATCCGATATTATTCCATAGGAGGCAAGTTTATTTTATTTTTTTGATATCGGGGATAAATTATATAGCTCCCATGGAGGTGTTTGAGACGACCTCGACAAAAACAAAAGCGTTTTAGATGAATAGTTCGTTTGTTTATAAAGATATCGTAACCAAATTTGGTATTCGAAAGTTTTTATAGTTCCCAATCACTGTACCAAATTTGATCGAAATCGGTTGACTATATCATATAGCTCCCATAGGACCGATCGGCCAAAATAACTTTTTTAAAGAAAAATTCGCTATATTTCGTTGTTTAATAAAGATATCCTAACCAGATTTGGCGTTTGGAAATTTTTTAGACCATTTAAGCAATGTGCCAAATTTGAACAAAATCGGTTGACTATATCATATAGCTCCCATAGGTCCGATCTTCCAAAAAATCGATTTTTTAACAACATTTGCTGTGTTTCGTTTGTTTGTTAAGATATTGGGACCAAATTTGACATTCGTGAGTGTTTTATAGTTCCTAAGCACTGTACCAAATTTAATCCAAATCGTTTGACTAGATCATATAGCTCCCATAGGACCAATCGGTCCAAAAACACGTTTTTTATACAAAATTCGATGTGTTTTGTTTGTTTGTAAAGATATTTGAAATAAATTTGGCATTCATATCTGTTTTAAGGTATTTAAGCACTGTGTCAAATTTTATTGAAATCGGCTGACTATATCATATAGCTCCCATAGGAACGATCGGTAAAAAAAAATGTTTGCTTAAAAATTCTTCTGTATTTGGTTTTTTGTGAAGAAATCGGACTTTATTACAAGCTAGTGGTACAGGGTATCCTAAAGTCGTCCGCGCCCGACTTTACGTCCGCCATTTTTTATACAAAATTCGATGTGTTTTGTTTGTTTGTAAAGATATTTGAAATAAATTTGGCATTCAGATGTTTTTTAAGGTATTTAAGCTCTGCGTCAAATTTTATTGAAATCGGTTGACTATATCATATAGTTCCCATAGGAACGATCGGTCAAAAAAAATTTGTTGCTTATAAATTCTTCTGTTTTTGGTTTTTTGTGAAGATATCGGACTTTATTACAAGCTAGTGGTACAGGGTATCCTAAAGTCGTCCGCGCCCGACTTTACGTACGCCATTTTTTATCTTCTTTTATCTATAAAACCTATTTTTAAATTTTTTATATTTTCATTTTTACTGAATATACGATTAAAAATAGAGATTAAATTAAAGAGTTACTTTGCTTTGGCGGCCATTGTAACATCGCCGTCTTGAAAAATAAAAAAAAATTAACGAAAAGGCACAAATTGTAATAATATTATAATAGTTTTGAAATTCGATGAATCTCGAATATTTTTCCTGATTTTGATGAGAATCGAAAGTTACGTCAAAAAAGTTATTTAAGTAAGCTCTATTGTTTTTGGAGGGTATGGGAGACAGCTTTGATAGATGTGGGGTCGTTCATTAGAAGCACATGAATAAACCTACCAATGTTGGTGTACTATGTAATCTTCTAAGGAAATATAATATGAACACTTCCCTGTAAAGTTTCATTTCTCTAGCATTTAAAGTTCGAACTCTAGATGTTCATACATACGGACAGAAGGACCAAAATATTAATGCACATCGCTAACTCGCTAACCGGGATTGTGATAAGCATTCTGCTATAAAGGACATGGTGTCTGCCACGCCCTCTCTTCATTGTGCAAATCTATAAGTATACCCTTTATACCTAAAGTACAGGCTATAAACAGGGTCTTTCATATAGAAGAATTTTGTAATCATAAATGTCGAACTTGAATTTTTTTTTGCAGTGTAAAATCAGCAATTATATTTTGTACTGATAAATATTAAAAAAATGCTCTTTATATTTTATTCACAAAAACCAAGTCATATGACATTTGTAAGCAGCTGATTGCTTTTACTTTGCAATTTTGCACTTTTGCCTTTCTGCCCTTCAAAGGGAATACCCTAAATTTAATTAACAATAAATTTACTTTTGCAAACTTTTGACTTAATAGAAGTTAGTATCGAGATTTAAGACTGCTACATCTCAAAAATGCACTCACATTTCACAAATACTCCTATTAGTCAATAGTGCTCCAGCCAATTCAGCGGTGACCTTCAGTTTCTCTCGAAATCTCTAAATATTTTGACATATTTTGGCGTAATTCTTCTAAAACTCATAACAAAAGAATATGATTTCAGTTAATGCGATTAAAAACATTCAAACTACGCAGACTAACCATATACAGTATAAAAGCTCTGGAATTTTTTGGGTGGTCCCATTATAAAACCATAAAAAATAAAAACTCTTAAAGTAGGACAATGCTGTCCACTAATAGCAAAGTTTATGGCACATCTTATTTATTTTTTATAGCACTTTTCAATATAAAGTCATTAATTTCGAGTCAGATTCAGATTCAGAGAGGAGGAGGTCGATCAATTGCCGCTCGTAACATTTTTGAAGGTTTACGTGTTCATAAAAAAGTACTTATGTAAATGCTTTGTTCCGAAATAATTATACTATCTGGTTTTCGATTACAGTGACCACAGAAACCGCATAGTTGGGTTTCGTTTGAAAATTTGAACGGAAATACAAAAACACGCGCCAAATCTATACCAAAAAGCACACGGCACGAAATTGCAGCTCTCAAAATTATATTATTAGCTTTAATTATGAAATATTAAAAATTTAAATTAAAAAAAAGTAAATATGAGACAAATGTGCGGTGCAGTCATGAATTAAAAATTAAAATAACATACCTAAAAAATAATTCACTTAATTTGCCAAGCATTAAATTAATTTATTTGCATGTTAGTTATTTTAATTTGTTAATTTGTCGATTGCACATATTTAATGCACTTAATTACAAAATTAAAAGCATTTATTTTATTATCTCTTATTTTTTAATTTTATTTATTTTACCAAATTGCCTTTGGCACACTTTACACCTTTTTGCATTTTAAATAAGCAAAAAAATTCGCCAAAAATAAAAATAAAATCGAGAGAAAAAAAAAACAATGTGCGAATTTGAATTTTTTTGGGTGAGGAAGTGTTTTCAACAGCTCGAGGCGGCTTCAAGCCAAAGGCCAGTCATCCGGACAAGTGCCAAGTGCCAAGAGCCAAGAGCTCCGACAGCCCCGACAGCTCCCCAATGACCAATGACCACCAATGAATGAGCAATGACCACCAATGACTATCGGTAATCGGTAGCAGGTGCAAATTGTTGTGCAAATCGTGATGGCAGCCATTTGGTGGTCAAGGTGTTGGGGCGTCCATTTGTCCATTTGCCGATTTGTGTGTGGCCTGTCAGTTCATCAATTATGCCTTCAATCACTCAAACAAAAGATTTGATGTATGGCTTGCAATAATGGGCCACTGTGTTCCCCCCACAGATATCTGACAACTCTGAGTAGCTTAAGATTAAATGAAAGCAAAAGTTTTGAAACGGGTGTTTTTTTTTTGTGGCTACGTGGGGTTCAGCAAATTGAACCAGTCAAAGTACTCAAAGTTCTTCAAGCTTTTTGTTCAGATACTCAGTAGGTTTGTTTTTTCTGATCAATCTCTTCTCTAATTTTGCGTCTAGTCTTTTCATTCCACTCTCTCTAATTTATATTACCTATGTCGTGATAGAGTTTCTGACCCATGCTGAAGCCGATGCTGTCCGACTTTAAGATACTCTGCATGAATGTCGATGTGGTTGCTGCCATTGCTGCTATTCTCTATATCTCTCTCTCTCTATTATGTTTCATACAGGGAGCGTCAACGAATGAGGGCACGAGAAAGAAGAAAAGTATCGTGGGTTCCATATATTTTGTGTTTGTCCTTTCGTCCTTTTCACCTGCATGATTTCAATGTATCGAGGTAAAACTGACTTTGTGCACATTGTATGGGATCTGGCTATCATAAAGTATAAGATTCAGATCAATACGTTTGCGACCACAAACACAATCGGTACCACACTGGACATAATTTTTAGAAGACTATGGCGAAGCAAAAAGGAGGCTAATATGACCTTTATCTATCTTCAGCTGTTTCTTTACAGCTTGTACATCGCTTATCCTATTTTATTATTGTTGTAATTTGTCCTTTTATGATATGAGTTTTCGTATGAGTTTTCCTCTGCATGATTTCTGCGTATTGAGAAGAAAGTTAATTTGTGCACATTGCATGAGGTGTTATATAGAATTAACTGAATCTGGATCTAAATCTTACTTTCATCTTGAGTGAATAAGATATTTATCTTTTTTCGACATAAATCGAAGAATAGCCGTCATTCGGGAGGATCTCTCTTTACCGAAACGTTAAAAACAAGGCAGTTTTAGACGAATTTCAAAAATACTATTTCGGTACAGTTGATCCAAAATATAGTAAGTGAATATTAAAGCCATAGAATACGTGAGAAACCGAGTACAGTAACTTTATAGCAAGGGTTACAGGAAATATGTACTACAACCATGTACTTCAGCTCTTGAATCTTGACCCAAGAAACACTTCTTAAATATGCCTACTAATTTTTCAAATATAAAACAAAACGTGCAAAAAGACTCAAAGTTGTTATCAGAAGCTTGGTTTCAGAACCTTACACCAGAGGCCTTCTGTTTGTGAGAGAATGCTGCAAAATTTAGGCACATCATTTGCTCGATGCCATTACAGCTCAAGACGTGTAAACGATAACATATATGTATAGTATATAGAAATCCAATCCGACTCTCGAGAATTAAACTAAGTTCTTTTATTCTTGTTTTAACTTACAGCTCGTACTGAAGAAGACCTGCGAATGGTGGCTTAAGAAAAAGTGCAACAATATGTCCACACACTGGCAACAACACGCCTGGCTCATATCCACCGTGATAGTGCTGGGTCTGGCCGGAGTCCTGATCTTTGTGTACAGCAGTGCAAGCAGCACTGGCCAGCAAGTAATTAAAATAAATGGTACGCCGCTGATAGCACCCACAAAATTTATAGATCCACCTACGACATTTGTCAACGATACGATAGTGGTGAACTGGAGTGACGAGGATAATATAGAGAACGATGATATAGGCGACTTTGAGGATATTGGCGATGATAATCGTAGTGATTTTGTTACGCCCATAAAGTTTTCCAATTTTAGTTTGAGTTCCGATGATTTGCTATACGAATCGAAACGCAACAGTGACGGCAATAGCAGTCAAAAGGGTGAGTACAAACGTAAACTTAGTTCCAACTCAACCATAAAACTTTGTCTCTTGCAGACTACTTTTCAGCCTTCAGCAAGACGGGCACTTTTCGCAGCAAGTCTAGTCAAATCTGGGATCCGCATCCGGAGTATATACTCAAGATATTCAAAAAGACGCTGCATTTGCGACTGCATCAGGATACATCTTTCATACCCTCGAATACGTTTCGCGTCATACGCATCTTGAACAATCGCGCCGAGGAGGCGGACAGCGAGGAAGAGGGTCACTATCTGGGCTGTTATTACAAGGGTTACGTCGAGGGTGACAGACACTCAGCTGTGGCGGTCTCGCTTTGCGGTGGCATGGTAAGGCCAACATTAACATAATCAGTTAAACTTGACTTATAAGCTGTATCCGTCCCACTGCAGACTGGTTATATCAAAACGGGTTTCGGCACACTGCTCATACAGCCGGTGAACCAAACTAGCAGCGATGAAGGCGGCAGCGAAATCTTGCACAGAGTCTGGCGGCATTCGAGTCGCAATGCCAGACACGCTGTCTCCGACTTTGAGCTGGACCTGGAGACGTTGGAGCTGGCGGAGAGCGTTAGGCAAAAGTTGACACGACGTAAGCGTCATAGTCAGGGAAATCAAGTGTACACGCTGGAGGTGTTGATTGCCGTGGACGGCACCATGGTCGAGTTTCATAAAAACGACCTCTTATCATACATACTCATATTGCTGTCGATTGTATCGAATATATTCTCCGATGCCAGCATTGGCAATTCCATACACATATCTTTGGTGAATCTGCTGCAGATGCGTGATCATATTACCACAGAACGCAGTGGGAATAGTCGCGCCAACTCCACCTCCGAGATGTTAAAGCACTTTTGTTCGTATCTCTCGAGGGAGGGTTACCACTATGATACGGCCATGTTGATAACGCGGTAAGTGACTGCCTTAGCACAACTTGGAACTCCAAGCTCATTTGTTTCTATCCACCCCCGCAGTGACCAAATCTGTGGCAGTGATCGAGAGAAAAAGTGTCATACACTGGGTCTGGCGGAGCTGGGCACTGTCTGTAAGCCACGTTCTTGCTCTATAGTGCAGGATAATGGTCTACCCGCTGCTTTTACCATAGCTCACGAGCTGGGTCACATGTAAGTATGGGAGTCCAAAACCCGAAATTCGAGTATGACTAGGTTATATCTCTTTCTCTGCAGTCTCAATATGCCACACGACGATGATGATCGCTGCCGGGCACACAATAGCAAGCATGGCAATAAGAACAATCTGCACATCATGTCCAGCGTTATGGGTGACAATATGCATCCTTGGTCCTGGTCCAAATGCTCGCAGCACTATGTCTCCGAATTTTTAGAGTAAGTCGGAACACATTCCCTAACACTTCATACATAACCCTCTCAATTTTACAGAAAAGCAGACAAGTCTTGCCTGGAGGATACACCCACCACGTATATACCAAATACTATGAAAACAAAACAACCTGGTGAAATCTATTCGCTGGATCATCAGTGCCAGCTGATACATGGCAATCAATCACTTTGTTGCCACATGGAGGAGGAGTGCAAGCGTCTGTGGTGCAAGACCACCAATCATGTCAGCGAATCGTGCCGCTCAAGCAATCTGCCTTGGGCGGATGGCACACCCTGCAATCACCATCGCCACTGGTGTCAAAAAGGCAAGTGTGTGCCGCGTAAAGGTAATTCCTTGCTGGCGGTGAATGGTGGTTGGGGACCCTGGAGCGCATATACACCCTGCAGCTTGACTTGCGATGGTGGTGTGCAGGAATCACGCAGAGAATGCAATAATCCATTGCCCGAGCATGGTGGCAAGTACTGTGAAGGTGCACGTAAGAAGTATAGATCCTGTAATGTGCACACCTGTCCGACGGGCACAATGGACTCGAGGGAGCAACAATGTTACGATATGAATGGCAGAAATTTGAATATTAAGGGCGTCAGCCCGGATGCCAAGTGGATACCCAAATATGGCTGTAAGTTGGGGTCGAACTGAATACGGGGAAATATTGCTTGTATGAATTGAGGGACTGTGGGAGGCTGGTGAGAGGGGAGGGGGAAAGGGGAGGTTGCGCCTGGTCCCGGAGTCTCCTCGGGGAGCCAGATTTTCACTCTACACCCCAGATGCCAGAATTCACTTGCTTTGAAAGTATTAGAATTGAGGGACTGTGGGATTCTGTCGAGAGGGGACGGGGAAAGGGGAGGTTGCTCCTCGTCCCGGAGTTTCCTCGGGAAGCCGGAGCTTTCTACACTCCATGTGACAGAATTCACTTGCTTTGAAAGTATTTGGTGTGATAAAGAGTTAACGAAAAATGCAGGGCCGGATTTGAACGTTGCTGGGCCCAAAGAACGGAAAATGTGGGGCCTTTAATTTAATGAACTTTCTTGTCATATTGGGGCCAGTGTGAAATACTTCCCGAAATACGCCCCTGAGTGTAGGGAGAGAAAATCAGCAATATCAAGCAATATTTCCTAAACTTCTCAAGCGTCCCAGATTGTATCTCTTATTTTGTTTACAGTATCCGAGCAGGACAAGTGCAAGCTGTTTTGCCGCGTGGAGACCAAAGGCCCCTATTTTCAACTGGAGGAGAAAGTCAAAGATGGCACCACCTGCTCGTTCGATAGTTTTGACAAGTGTGTCAATGGCATCTGCCGGCCGGGCGGCTGCGATAATGAACTAAACTCTCTGGCTAAACTGGGTAAATATAGATCAAAGAGCTGTGCCATGATTCAGCAGCCTCCAATGACGACAGCGTCGAAACAAAAATAAATCGATCTCTCTTTTGTAGACAAATGCGGTGTTTGCGAGGGACGCAACGATACCTGCGAGGAACTCACCGGAAATTTCTATGTCTCTGATCTGTTCAAGCAAAAGAAGTCTCCCTCGTGTTTCTACTATGTCACAACAATACCAAAAGGTGTGTACATCAAGACCCGCATGCCTATCTATGCCGGGTTTACCTATAATTTATTATTATGATTTAATTCTTTCCTATTTTTTGTTTTGCTAATGAATTAATCAATGAATGTTTCGAGTATTCGTTTGCTTCTTCGGTTTAATGTGCTATTAAAAAGTTTTTATGACTTCAATGAAATTTTTGGCTCATGCCATTTGAGTCATTCCAGATATTTTGGCTTCAATTGCTAAGTCCGCCTACAATTCTACGTGTTTATATGACAGCCGGTATATACTATATATATACCTACCTAGTAGTATATATGTACTGCCACCCACATATTTATGTAGCCATATATACAAACTAGAGATTTTATATGCATGTACGCACACCATGTGCGATCTGTTGCCAAGTTTGTATAGCCAACAAGTTGTTCCCTGTTAATTGCCTGATAATGAGCCGGAGCAAGGTGAATGCACTAAGGCGCCTCACGTAATCCGTAGAGCGTCCGTCGTCTTCCAAGCTATTTGGCATTCTTACTAGGCGCCAGCCCCAGACATTGATTGCTATTTAAACAAAAACAATTCTCGCACAAGTTATCGGAGCAGGCCATCGGTCATTAATAAATTGCTTCGTATCAAACAATATTATCAACTCGGCATCAACTTGGCTGACGAGGTGTCAGCCTCTCAGTAACACAAAAAGCTATTAAGATTTTGGGGAAATCCGACTATTAAATACGCTCACTTTAAGTTTGACATAGAGATGACTGTTTTCGGACTGCAAGTGAAGCTCTTAGATATAGGGAAGGGAATCTAAGGAAGTTAAGAAGGATGTGGAAAAATTTTCAGCTGGGTTCCCATGTCAATATCAGTGAGACTTCTGATATGTGAACATGGTTTATAATTGTGAGAGAATATCACATATTTCAATAAGATCTATCTATAGTTACCAGCCGTTTCCTTCAATTCCACTAAGGACTATGCAGTCTATGTGTGAGTCCCCCTAGGGTTCAACCGGTGTAATTTAACCTATCTATAGTTATATCGATACTAGATTTATTTTCGTTGACTCAGGCAACGAGAGACATAAATTATAATCTTAATAGAATAACTATAAATTTTTCGATATCTCAAAGATGTAGCCCGAACTATAATGGAAGAATCTTAAAAGTAATGGAGAGTGTACTTCAGTGACGTAGGAGGGCCTTTACGGGTCGGGACTCAAAAATTTGCAAAAATGGGTTAACAATTTTTTTTGATCTCTGATAAATACATACTTCGAAGTAAACAACCTCCTAACAAGACGAAATCCTAGCTGTTCTACATCCCCATTTTGTTTTTCTATTGAAACACATAAACGGATTTTTCTTACATGACTGCTTTAAGAGGATTCTGGGCATATTTGCTTTCGAGTTCAAGTTTATTTTCTTTAAAACAAGCTGAAGAGCACAGCGGGTAGCATATGAACTCTAATGGAAGACCTCTTTTCGAGTGGAATTTTCTTTATTGGAGATCATTAGCAATAGTCAACTGAAATATAATAGGTGCATGGTCTGATATGAGTATGCTCCCTGGGAAAAAAAAATCCGACTATTCATTACTGACATGTTTATACAACAATAGGTAATGATCATGTGCCATTTGCTGGATCCATTGTAGGATTTATTTTACATAGATCCAATATTACATGATGAGGAAAAGATCTGCTATGCGACTGTCCGATGCTTCTTAGAAGAGGAATCCAGTTTATGGGTAAACCATTCTTTGAGGTTCTGGGTAGTCTTGCCTATGCACAGCGCATCTGGCTGCTTTCGTTGCATCCTCAAAAGGGTTCTGCAACATGAGAGACTTACGCGATTATGGACAGTTTTTGATCCTTCTCTACTATCACTCCCTTTCTTCAATTCCCTTTGTACACTCATGGTCTCTGGGTGATCTCAGTCACTATTCGAGCTGCCTATATCTAAAATATCAATGCATATTGTTGCACCCAATAATAGCAATGTTTGAAAGTTCCCCAATATCTTTCTAAATTGTTGCACTCTTGTGTTGTCATTTCATCGATTAATTTCATCGATAATTCTGCGAATTCTACTTTGGCCTACTTTTCCCATAGAAAAGCAGTTTTCTTCTTTTATTTTTTGGTTTCTTAATCACTGAATCCTTGTCAAGCTTTCCAAACAATATTTTATTTCTAATTCTTTTTCTCTACCTAAAACTGATTATAAGTACAATTTTAAAATGATTATCATTATCATTTCAAATTTTTTTTCCCCTGCGGAATCATCCAAAAATGTCCAAAGGGCCGCATATCTACAGTGCCGGTCAAAAAATCTTTTCTTTTTAAAGTTTTTATTCCTCATCTTTAATATATTCTCCTTAAAAAAATCATTCTGAATTATTCCCGTAAATGGAATTTTTGGAACTGTAAAGTGTTTAAAATGCTTAATAACTTTTGACTGCAGAAACATTCATGATTTCTCAAATGGCTGCCTATCTACAGTGCCGGGAAAAAAAACTGACCGATGATGAAAAAATTAGTTTTTCGACTCCTTTTTTATGGACAAGTGCTACAATGCCGGTCAAAATCTATATCTTTAATATATTCGACTTAAAAAAAACATTCTGAATTGTTCTCCAAAATGAAATTTTTTCACCCATGAATTCTGAATTGGCTGCACACCTACAGTGCCGGTCAAAAAAAAGTGACCAATAATAAAAAAATGAATTTATCAATTTGTTACTCCCATTTTATGCACAAGTGCTACAGTGCCAAACTTCACCGATAAAAAAAAAATAATTTCACGACTTTTTATTCCTGTCTTATGTAACTAAAATTTCAAGTTTTTTTTTTCTTCGAAGCGAATAATTAGAGCGTAGAATAGCAAGGTAATGGCAAGCATAAAAACAATTGTCTATCAAAAAGCGGGACCAAATTGCTATTCAGAGTAAAAGGTGTCAAATAATTTGGGGAGATATCAAATTTTATGTATATTTGGAAAAGTACAGCTATATTACTTTCAAGCGCTCAGCTTAAACTGGAGGAAATTGAAATCGTAAGGGTTCTGGGGGACCGCGATAGCCCAGCGACAGTGCACTATAGCATCATCCCAGAGGCTGTGGGTTCGAATCCCACGTTAAGCATTTTTCCTGTCTATTATATATCCTTATAGCTTACTCCCATTATCGCTATCACAAAGGGTCTCTTCTTGACCTAAGTGAGTTGGAATGCTAAATCCGCCTTAACCTACCTATCTACCTACCTACAATAGCGTGGGATAATCATATAAAATCTATAGAATCGTGTAAAAACACGAATGCCACAGCAAATGGCAACACGAGGCAAATCCTTCTGATGATCGGTTATTTGGTCACTTCGAAACATTGTTCACCTAGCCCTCGATTTATTCGGTCTAAAACGATTATAAATTCCTTTTCCTCTTTCAAAACCTCGTTTAGAGATTTGTGTTTCGATTGTTGCGTGAGTATTTTTTATGTATCACTAAGCACGAAATGCGTACAAAAAAAGGGGAATCCCATATTAACACTGTCAAAAGTGAGAAGATGGACGTTTTTGAGAAGATGGTTCCATGTATAATTATATAATTTTTTTGTAGATAAGCTTATCATTATAGATAAGCTTTAGTTCTCTGTATTCTTTTAAAAACTGCATAAAAACAGCAGCTGCATTGCCGGCAGCGACGTCGACACACGTGCAGTATACACGCACGCGGCGTGTGCGCTTGTGTGCGTAGCTGCCGTCACGAAGTGGCCAAACCAATCCTTGTGTCGACGCATCGCTGCCCACACACACAAACGCAAGTTTTAGTGTGAGTGTGTTTCATACAAAACTATTACCAGTGGCGAAGCGAGAGCGTTTAATGTGGTAAGGTGACGAGCCTCAAAATGCCGATACCCCCCACGCCACTGACTATTACGCCGTAAAAAACACACTCCAAAATTTGTTGGAATGCTCCAGAAAAAGTCGAATTTCTTTGTTCTATTTCTCTATATATGTATATTATATATTATATTAGTCGATTCACTTAAATTTCCACAGGTTTGTTATAGACCACACCTAATAGATGCACAAGAAAACTAAACACTTTTTCTTAAGTCTTAATTAATTGTTGCTTGGATTTCAATAAATATTATATTTTTTATGCAGACCACTCACAAGAACCCCTGTTTTTATAAAAAGCAATCTTTACTTACCTATAAAATAAACAAACATTCCGCAAAACCTGCGCATTGTTTAGTATATCAAAAAAAAAACACTTTTGTTGTTTTTAAAATGAAAATGGAAGAAGTTTTTCAATTTCGCCACACACTATAATTTATCTCACATATTTGATTATTGAATTTTCTTTATATTTATTACGAAAAAACCTTTTGACACCGACACTAGCAAGTTTCTTTTGCGCCTTGAATAATTTCACAAATTTCGATCAATTTATCCAACTATGTTTATCGATTGCTGATTTTGCGTTGCAACAATCTTTAAGATATATCGCAACTCTCTCAAAATTTGAACTACAGCAAGCCACTACCGCTTTATATGAGAAATAAAATTTTAATATTTGTTTGGTATAAGCGAAAGAGGAATAAGAATAAAATATTTGCACAAAATATGCGGACCCGATTGCCGAAAGAAGCTGCGATGAGAGTATTTTATCGATGACGGCCATTAAAATTCTTAACGATAACATTACAAAGAGACATAACCTAAAAAATCTCTTATCTTATTAGATATTTGTGAAGAAAATTGTTCTTGTTTATATAATACTTTGCGCAAGTTTCCAGTACTCACAAACTTTTTATTTCTTTTTAGGAGCTTCTAACATAGTCATAACCCAACCAGGCGATCCTAAGATGAATTACATAGCCTTAAGCGATGATAGACATCGTCCTTTGCTCAACAACAACAACAATGTGGTCATACCCTATGCCATGAAGGACTACTATGCGGGTGTTACCTTTGAGTACAATGGTTCCAACAGCACCATAGAACGCGTCAACACGACGCACTCCAGAAAATTAAAACGAAATTTAATCGTTGAGGTAAAAAAACAACTTTGTGCAAAATTTCTTAAGTCCTGACTATATAGCTATGTATTCTGCCCACAGATCATCTCTATAGACGCAAGTGCGGCCAAGAACAACGATTCCATACTGATGACGTACACCTACACCATAGACAAGCCCAACTATAAAGAGCCCGAAATAGAAATCTATCGTTGGGAAATGCAAGCCTGGAACAATTGTGACTCACTGTGCCAGGGCACGACACATCGCATGCCAACCTGTGTCAGCACGACCAAAGGGCTGAAGGTGGCGCCACAGTTTTGTGATGAGTCTGCCAAGCCAAAGATAGAGTATCGCAGCTGTAACACGGATTGCGCGCTCTCGTAAGTCAAAAACATACCAAATCCAAACAGCATTAGCTAATTTTGATCTATCCTACTTGCAGCCTAAATGTTTCTAGCATATCGGAGTGTTCCGCCTCCTGCGGACAGCTGGGCACACGTGAAAAGACCTACAACTGCATACAAACATTCGTTGGTATTTCTCGTTCGAATATCGTCGATATGTCCTACTGCGAGATGAAATTTGAGATTGAGCGACATGAACAGTGCCGTGAGGGCTGTTGGGATTACACGGAATGGTCCACGGTAAGTACGCCGAAATGCTCCTACTGAATAACTAAAACTGAGAAAACTTCTTTTTGGGAATTGCAGTGCAGCAAAACTTGTGGCACCGGCACGCAGGTCAGAGAGCTGAATTGTTTCCTAAATGGCAAGCTCGTGCAAGACGAGCTGTGCAATCCCAAAACTAAAAAGCTCAACGAAGATTTACGTCTAAGAGCTTGCAACAATGAGCCTTGTGAGCCACCGGTAAGTAAAACAAATTATTTCCGATCCTAAGATGATCTTACAAGCTCTTTACTCTCAGAAAAATCAGCGCTCTGTAACACATTGGCTGGCCGGAGAATGGGGCGAATGCAATGATTGGTGTAAGAAGAATCGTACGGTTACCTGTACCCAGCCCAATGGTTATGGTTGTCCCGCCGACAAGCGACCCAAAGAAGTGCGCAACTGCTGCCAAATTAAATACATGAGCGATTGGACTGAGGTAAGAAATCTCATCAAGCTCCCATCGAGTATACCAACTAACTGCTTTTTACTTACAGTGCTCCGTGGAGTGCGGCTGGGGTGTGCGCGAAAAGGTGCAATACTGTACACGTGTCTACAAGCCGGATGTGCCCGGTACGCCCAGACGTCGTGTCTACATTAACGATTCGTATTGTCAGGCACGACGTGTCCGACGACCGGCTTTGAAAAAAAGCAAAAAACGCTGCAAGATCAACTGCAGATGGACTGCGTCGGATTGGACGCACTGCTCCGAAGACTGTTCGGATGATTATCAGTCACGTTACGTCAGCTGTGAGTCCTTCCAGGGCAAGACCATCAGTGAACGTTACTGCGATGCCAAGAAGAGACCTGCCAAACGTAAGATGTGCAATAACTGCGTGAGACGACAAGTAAAAGTGCTCCGACCGGTAAGTGTGCCTCATAGAAACCCAAATCCAGCAAGATCGATCAGCACCAGCTCTGACTTCTTCCTACTATCCGCGAATTTAATCCAATACGCGTCGTGAGACATTATACTTCAACTTGTAACCAACTGCTCTTCCATTCCAGTGCAACTGCGATGGCTACGAGCATCGTCGTGTCTTCTGCTACGACTCTACAAATCGACGCATTGCCTGTCCCACCCGGGAGCGTGTGGTCAAACACAAGTGCACGCCACCCCGAGAATGTCGTGCTAAATCCTGTCAGGATCTGCAGCGTATGCATCGTTTATACAATGATGGCGAATATACGCTATATGTACGTTCCAGAGCAATCCGTATCTACTGCCATAACATGAACAGTCACACACCCAAAGAGTATATAACGCTCAATCCGCTTGAGAACTATGCCATTTACTATGACTATAAGACACAATATCCAGATCGCTGTCCGCCTGAATCGCGCGATCATGAGTACTATAATAATCAAAATTCAGGACGTACCAGTTTTCGCAAGCTGCGCATAAACATAACCGATCTGCGAGTGATCGAGAATGATTTTGAGTTTGCAACCACGGTGGGCTCGCAGCCGCAGGCGTATGGTTCAGCAGGAGATTGTTATAATCGCAATGGCGCCTGTCCGCAGGGTGACTTTTCCATAAATCTGGAGCATACGGGCTTTCAGATGCGACCGGGTACGGTTTGGAATCGCTTTGGACCCAGCGTGGTCATGCAGCGCGTGAGTGGGGTAAGTTTTGGCTATGACTTTGATATATTGCTCATAACTAATGTTGTATACCCTAACTTTAGTTCGAAACGGCGACAACGACGCGACGCGCCTTCTGTGGCGGCTACTGTGGACGCTGCTCCATCTCAGCCAGCTCGGGACTTTATTTAGATGTTGTGTGATGTTATGCGCCCGTTTTTGGGGCTTGCAATATTTTCGAACCTTTGGCGAGGCGGCCATGAGTTGTATCTCATCTGCGCAAGGGTATCTGAACTTCGGCGTGTCGAAGTTAGCCGGCCATATCAATTGGTGCTAGTTTTATGCCGAGTTGATTTTGTTATCGCTCGGTTACTCGTGCATTTAAACCGTTAAGTTTTCTTACTTCCACTCATGTCAAAAAAAAAAAACACAAAAAAATACCAAGGGAATAGAATCCAATGTGTTCGTAATATGCACACAATATACAAATTGAATAGTATTAACCATATACACGTATATATATATAGTATATATATATAAATGCATACATTTTATTACTTAATATGTGTAGTTAGTTAGGTAAATTACTAACTAATAAGCTGTCCAGTAGGGATCAGTAATGTCTATGGCTCCATAACGCTAGGTTGCAAAAGTTGTTAAAAAGTGTCCTATAAATTATGACAGTTTGAGTTAAACTAATAACATTTTAGCAAAGTTTCAAACCAGCTGCGCTTAAAATGATTCAATTCCAGCGTTCTCTTCAACTAGAAACAATATGAACATGAAACAAAAAGTGAATTTAAAAATTTTTTATCGCAACTCTGCTTGTAAACTTTTGTAGCCTAGTGTAATTAGGCAGCTAGCCAAAAAATAAAAGTATTCTCGAAAATTAAATTTATTAATAAGAAATGCGCGCATCTTTCAAAGTGTAAATCTAAAATCGAACAAATAGTTAAATTACTTATAAAAAAACAAAAACAAAACAAATTGGCGCCAAATATTCAGATTAGAGTTGGGCGTGCATCGTGAGTCGTGTGCAGTGGAAAACGCTGCCGTGACATCTCTAAAGGCCATTTTAACAAATATTTACTAATTTTGCAAAACTCACGAATTTCGTTAACAGTGCAAAACTATTTTAAAAATATAAACTCGAAAAACTTGCTTAAATCTAAGCTTAAAAAATTGTATTTTTCCAAATTTTTCACAATAATATTCGAAAAAACTTTAATATCCACAACTCCAATTGATTTTGAAAAATTAAAATCAGAAAAATTTAATTTTTTTTAAAAAACTTCATATTTTTTCAAGCATAAAACAAGTTAAAAATTTTGTTTAATTCAAAAATATTTATTATTCTATGTTTTTCAAAAACTTTCTCATATTTCCAGCATAAAACAGTTTTAATTTTTTTTTAAATTTAATTGCAATAAATTCAAAAATATTTATACCCATCTAACTCTTCCTGAGCTGTTTAACGTTGTGGCCAAATTTAATTTTAAATTAAATATTACTGCCAGCTGCAACTGCTTTAAAGCAGCAAAGCAAACACAAATATAAAAAAATAAAATAAAAATAATTATTAATCAAAATGATTAAATAAGTTTAAAACAAAAAAAAATTAATAAAATAGGTCTCATCGCCATCCATAACTGTACGCCATTCTTAATGTAAATAATTAATGACAAAGATAATTAAGTTTAGATTTTTTTGTGTTTTTCTGCAGTCTGTACTTGTCTCTAAGCTAAGATTATTCGTATATACAATATTTGTATATACCAATACGATTGTAAACTAAAAACAGCAAATACTCATATTTAATACATTTACTATTAATATTTAATATTAAAGAAATTAATTTAGTTAATAAATTATTGTATCGTCTTAGTTATAAGTATAATTTGATATTTGAGTAATAAAAGTGAAAAATTTTAAATATGCCGTTTCAATTAAAAGTTGTAATCCAGAAAACAAAAAAAGAACAAAACGAACAATTTTATTCGGTTTCGATTTTGCGTGCTCCTAAATCCGAATTTTACGCTGTCGCCATCTACTTATATTTTCCTTGCTCATTGTTAGCACAGCGAGGGAAATTCTCCATGACCAAGCTATTTCCTATTATAGGGGAAATTTTGTTGCACTATACATGAAAAGTTTTTTATGCAAGACAGGAACCATATTTATAATTCGGTTTCAGTTGCTGCTATTTTTCGGGATGATTTAAAAAAAAAAAAAATAATTAAAAATATTTATCAATAAATAATTACCTTGAAATTAACTTCAATAAATTCTAAGAATTTCAAAGAATATTTTAAAAATTATTTCATTGTAAAATTACGCACAATTTTCAAACAATTTTAATGTAGTAAAATTTTTTTGAAATTAAAAATAACATTTTATTAATCGAAGAGCTTTGGAGCTTTTCTGAAGACGAAGGTTCGATGAATTTCGTTTCTAGGAAATATAATAGAGTTTTTAACAATAAAAAAATTGTTTTTATTCAGCCGTGCTTCGGAAAATGAAAGCCAACAAATTTTATTCGTTTTTGGGCGCTTCGCATTTTCACAATATTTGTTATTGATATCCTCTGAAATTTCCCTCACATTATGTTAGCACAGCTCCGAACCCGTCGATTACGTCATATTGTTTATATTTTTGTTCAATTAAAATATTTTTATTAATTATACCTATCTCTTTAGCAACAATAATTATTCATTAAAATGAAAACACAATTTAGCTATTTTTATGGCAAGGGATATTTTTTATGCAAGACATGAACCATTTGTGTGGTGTCGAACATATGCCAAAAATGTATTTTTTTTTTTTTTAGGGATATTCCAATTTTCGATACAAAGTGGTATTTGAATATTTTTGAAAACTCTACAAATTTTAGATGGATAATTTATTCGATATCTAAACCAAATTTTGTTTTCGAAAGTTTTTTAAAGTTCATTAACTCTGCACAGTGGGCCAAGATTGATATATTTTTCCTAAAAAATTACATTTCTATAATAGTTTTGTTAAGCTTTTATGGAAAGTGTGAGCCTTCTACATTATTTTAAGATACAGATAGACCTTACCACATATAGAGAAATTTAAAAAAAAATATATTTTAAAATTAATTTCAAAAGGGGAAAAACTTTTTAAAGAAAAGGTATTAAATTATATAAAACCAACAAATTCATAACTATTTTAATACATTTAAGATTAAAAAGTTGTTAAAACTAATTTTAGAAAATTAGAAGAAAAAATGGCGTACGTAAAGTCGGGCGCGTACGACTTTAGGATACCCTGTACTACTAGCTTGTAATAAAGTCCGATTTCTTCACAAAAAACCAAAAACAGAAGAATTTTTAAGTAAAAATTTTTTTTTTGACCGATCGTTCCTATGGAGCTATATGATATAGTCAACCGATTTCAATAAAATTGTGACACATTGCTTAAATACCTTAAAAAGATATGAATGCCAAATTTATTTCAAATATCTTTACAAACAAACAAAACACATCGTTGTATTAAAAACGTGTTTTTGGACCGATTGGTCCTATAGGAGCTATATGATATAGTCAACCGATTTTGATAAAATTTAGTACAATGCTTAGGAACTATAAAAAACTTACGAATATCAAATTTGGTCCCAATATCTTAACAAACAAACGAAACACAACAAATTTTGCTAAAAAATCGATTTTTGGAAGATCGGACCTATGGGAGCGATATGATATAGTCAGCCGATTTTGTTCAAATTTTGGCACATTGCTTAAGTGGTCTAAAAAATTTCCAAACGCCAAAACTGGTTACGATATCTTTGTTAAAAAACGAAATATAGCGAATTTTTCTTTAAAAAGTTATTTTGGCCGATCGGTCCTATGGGAGCTATATGATATAGTCAACCGATTTTGATCAAATTTGGTACAGTGATTGGGAACTATAAAAAACTTTCGAATACCAAATTTCGTTACGATATCTTCATAAACAAATAAATTATTCATCTAAAACGCTTTTTTTTGTCGAGGTCGTCTCAAACACCCCCATAGGAGCTATATAAGTTATCCCCGATATCAAAAAAATAAAATAAACTTGCCTCCTATGAATAAATATGGGATCTAATGTGAAAGTTTGGTAACTCTAGCTCTTACCATCTCTGAGATCTAGGCGTTCACGCGGACGGACGGACAGATGGACAGACGGACATGGGTATATCGACTTCTCTATTCACCCTGATCATATTTTAGGTAACTTTGGGGTGTCCCGACGTCTCTCTACTATGTTACATACATTTCAGCTTGCACAAACCTAATATACCTTAGTACCATACGGTACAGGGTATAATTATGCCTTTTTTTATTGAATAATTAGAATGCACTCAAACTTTTTCGCTCCTGAGAAATAAAAAGATGAAATTCACCACACATTTTATAAAATAATATAACACAAAATATATAGAAAAACATTTCTTAAAGTCAATCTTATATTTTAAAATCTTTTACGAGAGTGCGCAGAATTAATTCTAGGACTGCAATGCCCCCAAGCAAAATAGTCGCAATTATAAACCTTTAAAGGGTCCAGTCGGTTAAAGAACTGGAAACTGCTTCCAGAGAATTTTGAAAACTAATGAAAATTTAATGCATAGGGTCAAAAGAAAAATCCTAAAATTCAGTTTTTAAACATAACGCGTTATGGCTTACTTTAAAAAAAAATCCGAATATAAAAATCGGAATATTTTAAAACGATTTCTTTTTATGCAAGTTGCCAACGCCCTGTTCTAAAAAAATATTTAATTTATAATCGACATACATTTAAAAAATGTTTTTTAATTTCTTAATTTTTTTAAATATGTTCCTTAAATATGTTCCCAACTATAGCTTATATATTCCCATGCTATCATAATTTGTTTTTAAAGTTTAACGAAATTAAATTTACTGCATTTATGAGACTAGGCAAAAAGTACGTAATAGAAAAAAATTGTCTTTATTCAAAATGTTTATATATGTATATTTTTAATGGAAGTTATATATTTGGCTTCACTTTCACTGAATGAAATTAAAAGCTTATTTAAATATACAATGCGACGATTTTAATTCAAAGTTCTTTAGTTTAATTAAAACACTAAATAGTTGAAATTTAAAAAAACAAAATCGTCTTCTTTTTTGGGTTTAAATTTTAATGTTTGTGAAGAATGTGCAAAGGGCAAAAAAAAGGTTAATTGGTTGTTGCCCGTGTTTGTTGTTGTTGTCTTTTTTGTTGTTTTAAGTTTAATGATTATAACAGTGTGCTGTTGGGCTGTGGTCTTGGCTGTGTTAGCTTTTGGTAAAAGTCTTTGCTTAGGCGTATCACGATTGTTGTGGTAGAAAAGCTTGCAGCCGTTGTTGTTGGTTTGTGTCTGCGCTGAAGCTTTTGTGGATCTTTGACAACGTGGTAAAGATTTAAAAGCATTTGCGGTGCACAATACCGGGACCAGACTCATCATATTCCTGTTTCGAGATCCACATCTGCTGGAAGGTGGACAGAGAAGCCAAGATGGAGCCACCAATCCAGACAGAGTACTTTCTCTCAGGTGGAGCAATAATCTTGATCTTGATGGTCGATGGAGCCAGGGCAGTGATTTCTTTTTGCATACGATCAGCAATACCTGTAAGGGATTGAAATAAAAAGAGAGATATTTGAGTTTATATGGGATACACAAAGTTGTTGCCGAAGCGGTTCACACAGGATTCAGCGTGCTGGACCTTGGAGCATTTTGTGGATTGTTTAGTTGTGCGGTACGTTGGTGAAGTTGTTGGGAATTGGAAGGGCAAGAAGCATCCTTTGGTTTAAAGCAGTTTTTTTTTCTAATAGTTTTAGTCTCATGCGTTGACTTTGCTCTTAGATATTTCGTCCTAGGAAAGCATAACGACATTCGTGAACTCACACAGTGTTTAAAGTGCATGCTGATGCCTGTCGGAGGAGTTGCTTCCAACCTGCATACAGCATTCACATGTACACTGATTGATTCAATCATGATGGACCTTGTGTGGACCCCTTAAGGGCTATACGACTTGTCTTTACCTGGGTACATGGTGGTACCGCCGGACAGCACAGAGTTGGCATACAGATCCTTGCGTATGTCCACATCGCACTTCATGATCGAATTGTAGACAGTCTCGTGAATGCCGCACGATTCCATGCCCAAGAACGAGGGCTGGAACAGTGCCTCGGGGCAACGGAAACGCTCGTTGCCAATGGTAATAACCTGACCATCGGGCAATTCATAGGACTTCTCCAGCGAGGTAGAAGCAGCAGCTGTGGCCATTTCCTGCTCAAAGTCCAGAGCCACATAGCACAACTTTTCCTTGATATCCCTGACAATTTCACGCTCAGCAGTGGTCGTGAACGAATAGCCACGCTCAGTCAAGATCTTCATCAGATAGTCGGTCAAATCACGACCAGCCAAATCCAGACGCAAAATGGCATGTGGCAAGGCAAAACCTTCATAGATGGGCACGGTGTGCGAGACACCATCACCAGAGTCCAACACAATACCGGTGGTACGACCGGAGGCATACAGAGACAACACAGCCTGAATGGCCACATACATGGCGGGCGAGTTAAAGGTCTCAAACATAATCTGTGTCATCTTTTCGCGATTGGCCTTGGGATTCAGTGGCGCCTCTGTCAATAATACTGGATGCTCCTCTGGTGCCACACGCAATTCATTGTAGAACGTATGATGCCAAATCTTTTCCATATCATCCCAGTTGGTAATAATGCCGTGCTCGATGGGATATTTCAATGTTAGAATACCACGTTTGCTCTGCGCCTCGTCACCCACATACGAATCCTTCTGACCCATACCGACCATCACACCCTGATGACGTGGACGGCCCACAATTGAGGGGAAGACAGCACGGGGGGCGTCATCACCAGCAAAGCCGGCTTTGCACATGCCCGAACCGTTGTCGATAACTAATGCGCCCGCATCATCGTCACACATTTTGACTGTTGTTGTTTAACTGAAATTTCAGATGCAAAAATCCGTCAATGTACTTGCCACTTTTTTGCACCATGGAGTGCTACTATTTAGTCGAAATTTTGTAATGAATTCTCAATTAATTCGAAAATGTTTAAGTTAAGAAATGGGAACTAATAGCAGAGAGAGAGAGAGAGAGATCTGTCTGGCCGTATCTAACCTAAAATATATCTTCTTGATTTTACGGTTTTGTAAAGGGAGTTCCAAAATTGTCTATCGGAGTCAAGCGTGAATCTAGGATCTACATTAGAGATCACAAAAAACTGTCAACCCATATTTCCATCTTTCGGGGAGGGGTCCGAAACCACAGCCTCCTCCCGTGAATCCACCACTGAACTCAGTATAGAGAGAAAGATTCTGTCTTGCTCTATCGAACCTAAACCAAATCTCTTATTCAATCTGAATTTAGTTAAAATGTGTATCGGAGAGTATCTTGGATTTGGTCATAGAGGGCGTATTTCACTTTGAAAAGTATCTACTTAGAGATCACAAAAAAATGTCAACCCATATTTTCAGCTTTCGGGGAGGGGTCTGAAACCTAAAGACTCCCCACGTGAATGCGCCATTGAACTCAGTATAGAGAGAGAAATCAGTCTTGCTCTATCTAACCTAAAATAAATATCTTAATATTTTCAATTTTGTTAAAATGGGTTTTGGATAGCATTTAGGAT
>JBAMAX010001544.1:0-80338 GCA_037043745.1 Chymomyza amoena
GTGCTGCTATGAATGCCACTGCTTTAGTTTATGTCTTTAAGAGTGTTCTACGATTGCATCTGCGCATATGGGAAAGGATAGTTCGCATCTTAAGTCTGCCTAAGCACATTTTCTTTTTTTTTTTAACTTTGTGCACATTTTGGATTGTATCTAGAACGTAAAAAAGAATTGTGAAGCATTTTCACGAGTCCTTAAATTTCATGGAATAACTTTTTTTTGTATATAACAACTAGTAGGATATGCAGTACTTACCAAATCGATCAGAGCGGCAAAATAAATTAATTTAAACATGTTTCTCAAACACCATTAGAGCCAAAATCATAAATTTTGAATAAAATATATAATTTATTAGTACACTGTGACGTAGAAGTGCAGAGAGAGAGAGCGTTAAAAGTTGCACATGGCAAGCTGTTTGCTCTTTTCTCTTTGCTTTACTTCATGCACCAAGCAAGGCAGCAAGCAAAGCACGCGGCGGCGGCGCGCAAGGCAAACAAACCGAAAACCAAAACAAAAGACTTAAGCGCAGAACTAAGCTTAAAGTGAGAGCGCAGTCACAGGTGTGTGTGTGTGTGCGTGTGTGTTGAGAGAAAGAAATGGTAAAAGCACACAGAACGAAAACGAAACAAAACAGCAACAACAACAACAGCGCAGCAAAAGCATTCAAGCGAGCTTCAACTTCGTTTTGTATGCGAGTGTGTGTGTGTGCGTGTAAGCGAAAGCGCCGTCTTGCAGCGAAACAAAATGGAATGGCATGAAATGAAATTTCTTAGCGATCTTTGGAGGATAAGCGCTGGTTTCACTGCGCGCTGCCGCACAGACGTCTACAGTGGTTCGAGGCAGACGTTACATACAAACGGTCGACGCGCAAGAATCACCTCACCAGTGTTGACAAAAACAACAAAAAAGCATAACAATAATTGCTTGAAGAACTCAACCCATAGAAAGTAGACGCTCTGCAGTGGCAAGTGGCAAGCGGCTTTGCGCCTGCGCATAAATTTATATATATATATTACCAATAGTGACAACTGAAAAACAAATTATATAACGTGCAAAACCTAAATCAAGCCTATGAAATTCTTACAAAATGTGGACTTCTCTTGACTTTAACATAAAAGGCTGAAATTTAAATTTCACCCAAAATCCAAAAAGAAAAATCAAATAATAAAATATAACCCCATAAACTGTTTTGTGTTCTGCGCATGTCAAACGTCGAATCGAAAATAATTTCGAAACAACAAAAAAAGTGAAAGTGTTTGGATTTTGGTTTTTTATGTGCGTTCCTCGTTTCGTTCATTTTAAGTGCCTCATGAATTATAAATATTGAAAAAGTTTTACGTACTACCATGAAGCTGCAACAAAATCGTTAATAAGCAAAACTCAAAGAGAAACTATCTAAAAAAACAAAACAACATTACAAATTGGATTACTTGTATATCACCAAACTACGTACAATATAAGGATAATTGTCTATAAGCTACACTGGATTGGCTTTTAATATTTTAACTATTGGATATGGCTGCCAACGAGATTATGGCACCCACAGTTAATACAAATTGTCAATATTCAACCAGATATTGCTGTAAGTTCTTAATTACAAAAATTTCGTAATTTGGTGGGAGTTGCGTTTTGGAATAACATGCTTGGAATTAAGGAAAAAAAAAGTACATAGCAACTAACCATGTGTAAGGTGTCTGCATGCAAGTAGTATCCATGTTTCTTAGTACAGCAAGGTATTCTATTTGGCTCAGTTTCCTTATAGCCTTCATCCTTATAGCCATTGAAACTGGCTTGAATTTGGCGAAAATCTTTGTAATAGTTACAAATACCCTTATATTCTGTATATCAAATACCTACTCAGCTGTTCAATTTTATCTCAGCTGATACTAGCTACTTCATGCCTTAAAGGACTTTGACTTTTTAGGTAAAAAGTACTATGGGTACAAATTTGTGCTATACATAACTCAAGAACCCGACAGTCGATTTGCCTGAAATCAGTTTTAAAAGTTTACTAGCTTTATTCTCATGCTGCATAGCTTGATTTGAAAAAAGTTACTAAATTACTTCTTTCAATAAATAAGAAAGTTGTTAAAAAGAGTAAAGCGCTTTAGAATACCACTTAAGGACTTACGCACATAAACTTATTACTAGTTTTGGCTTCCATGGCAACTTCTTACCGAACTAAAAGCTCCTCAGCCTTCTTCGAAATAAACCCATTCATCTGGTATGGTTCTTCTTCATGATATGACGTCATAGAAACAACTCTGCGTACTCTATCTTTGAATTCATGAAACTTACAGGTGTTATACCTAGCAAACCAGCTTTCTTGGCTGTTCCTACGCTCCAGAATGACCAGTACTTGAGGAGCTAGGAAAAGGGTAGCTGATTGGCATGTAGCTACCATATGTGTATAGATATATTTATTCCTTTTCCTCCAGAGTGAAGCATAGGGCTGCAACTAAATTCTTAAATCTACTTCTATCCGATGACATCCTCTTAATTTTACCCCAATTCGTCTCACTCGGTTCAACTTTTTTTTCTAACTGCCATCTCCATATGTGCGCTGAACGCCCCTTCTGCGTGATCCTTGAGGATTCCATTCGATGGACTGCCTTGGGAATCTACCATAGTGCTCAGATACAATCTACAGTTCGCCTGGAATTATCTTATGCATCTTTGTCGAAAATATTCGGTCAACCCAAAATCAGTTGGTCCTATATGACCGTTAAAAATAGCTTTAAGATCGTTTTAAATCTATATCAAAAGCTTTTCAACTTAAATTTTTCAAAACTTAGCTACTTTTCAAAGCAGTACCATAAATACATTTAAAAAAATTTTAAAGTAATAGAGAAGATGAATTTATGCCTATCCTAATAAATTACTGGTTTGTCGAAAATATTTGATCGCCCCAAAATCAATTGGTCATATATTACCTTACGAAATATATAATATCGATCAAGATCTATCTTAAAAGCTTTTTAACTTTAATTTTGCAAAGCTTATTTTTGTAGCATCCTAAACATTTAAGGCTAATTTAAAGAATTTTAAGCATAATTAGAAAATTTATGTATTCGATCGCCCCAAAATCCTATGTTCCCTTTCAAAATATGTATAAGATCGTTAAAAATCTATTTTAAAAGCTTTTCAACTTTAATTTTTTTTAAAGCTTAAAAGCAGTCTAGATTTTTATGGTACATTTGAAGAATTTTCAAGAATTAGAAAATTCCATGTGCACCAAAGCTTTTAAATAACTAATATAAACTCAAAATATTACTTTTATGCCCAACTTTTATTAACCAGCACCTTTTAAACTTTTATCTTTCATTTTGAAAGCACCCGCATAACTTATTTTTGCTTAGAGCTCGCTCTAAACATGGCTGGAAAAACCATTTTCACACACACACACTCACATACAGCGTGCCTTTGCAGTGTTGTAAAGCGCAGCAGAACTGCCAACCAAAAGCAACAAACAAACAAACAAAGCATCGCTTAAGCCAATGAAGTAGCCCAAACGTAGAAAACCTGCCAAGAAAGAAATTTACAAAATAAAAATGAAAAACTTTTTTTTTTTTGTAGAAAGTTTAAGAGAAGGCACAGCTTCAGTCTCAGTCTCTGTCTCAGTCTCAGTCAGCGCCACCCAACAGCAGCAGCTTGATGTTGCTGTTGTAAAGCGTCAGCGTCGACTGCGGCTGCGACTGCTTCTGGTCGTTACTTCTGCTTCTACTCGTTATGTCTGCATGTGTGCGTGTGTGTGTGTGACGTCTGCGCTGGCGCTTCTACTTCGGCGTAAGCTTAGAGACAGTTCGCTTCTGCCGTTGCTACGACACGAATATTAATAGGTGAAAGTTGTTGCTTCGTTTTTGTAGTTGATTATTTTTTCTGCTTCTTGCTTATTTCTTTCTTTCTTTTTTTAGTTTTTTTTGTGGTTTTAGTTGCTGCTCAGCTTTTACGCTCTTGTGCTTTTGCCATGGCCTCAGTGCAGCGCAATGCAAGAAAACAAAAGCAAATCCCTTGTCAGGCAGAATTTATGTTTCCTTTTAGTCTTGTCTTTTAATGCTCTAACAGAGAGTATATGGATTGTTTAAAGAAGATTGTACTCTAGAAAGTATGTTAAGTTCTTAAAAGATGTTCTTGTCAAAATATGCCTCATTTTTAAAAGCTGAAGTTAATAGATGGTAGTTATATATTAGGGCAAAAAAGGAAGGCAACGCCTTTTCGAAAATTTGTTTGGATTATTTAATTCTCTATAAATTATAGACACCGCCGTTTGGATTCGGCTATAAACTGTAGGTCCCTGTTCTGTTCGAACAGTTATTAATAGAGATCCCCATGCCCCTCCAAGGGGTTAATGAGGGATTAATTTATTTTAATTTCTTTTGAACAATTTGGCTTAATAGATCTAGTTAAACCTAACCATAACTTCTTTGAAGTTACCTTGGCGGCTTTTTAGCTCCGGAAATTCTTCTGTTGACTCTCTGTTGGGAAATTTCGAGTTTTGAGTTGCTGGCTTGGTATTCGGGCGTTCCTGTCTCTGAATACGTAGGTGGCGTCCTTGGCATATTTTACCCTTCGATTTGAGTACCTTAGTAAAATCCTCAGGATTTGCAAAAGACATACCAAATTTTTTGGGACATCTGTACAGAAGTTTGATCACTATATAGTATGCCTAAAATGTCCAACTTTTCTTTAGCCTAACCTAGCTATAAATTCGTTTGCTATCTAAAGTTTAAATTTTTTAAAGCCTAAAAGTCTACACTTTCTATTTAAAAAGCACCTTTGACATCCTGAAGGCTTTTTATGCCTATGGTAGGGGTATATTAAATATTTTTGTGGGTTCTGAGCACTATATTGGTATTTTTATGCCTGAAACATCCAGCTTTTATTTAGAAAACCTGGCAATAGCTTTTTTTCCTGCAAAAAAACCAACATTTTCCTTTTAAAAACATTTTTATTATACATTATGCAAAGAGCATTATTTTGGGAGTAGTTTGAGCACTATATACTTTTAATATTGAATTTATTTTTTTCAAAAAACAGATTTGTGCGGATTGTTGAGTAAAAAATTTGGCTGTTAAGGATGATTATTATTTCCTTGACAAGAACAATATAACTGTAGTTGTCGCTCTTATACAGAGCATAGGGCGGAACCGTTTCTTGGGTAGGGGTGTTTTTATCGGAAAGGTTACCAGCTTTTCTTGAACCACAACACGTCTGTGGGACGTACTGGGATTTGGCATCCAGTCCTGCCATGTGATTTTTTGACAGAGTTTACCTTCTCTGGGCGTGTTTGGTCCGCGGGAGATATTTGATTTCTCTCCTACCACCCATATCTGGGAGGCGTTCGCTATCCGCCACCTGCGACGCGTCCTCTAGGGGTTACAGCCTCCCCCGAGGATATTAACGCTTATTATATATAAATGCCTTTATCTCTTAAGATAATTAATTAAAATTAATTTTTGTTTCTACTTACATATACCATAATTTAGATTAAAAATCTTTATAAATTCCTTTGTAAAAAATCTAAGGACTATTGTGCTTATATGGGGCCTAGTATTAACCGATCCAATATGCTAGTGTTGGTACATACACGAAAATATAAAAAATTGAAATAGGGGAAGTACCTGAAAGCTTAAGTTGAAAGCTTGGCAATATTTTATTTGCTCCTTGGTTTTTGGCAGCTTTTATTAGTAATATCTATTGAATTTGGTAACATGGAAAAAATTTATCATCGTTATGCGATAAGGTAATTTCATTCCAAAGATCTTGGTTCGACCAATATTGAAGCCGTATTAGATACTACTCCGTAACAATGCCGGTTTCAAGCCACATGAAAAATTCGTTTCGTGAAATTTTCAGGACCAAACATTCGGTTCCAAAACGAATGCGAATTAAATTAAATTATATTACTGAATTCTACTCTGTAACAATTTCGGTTTCAAGCCATATTCGTTTCAAATATGTTTCGTGAAATTTTCAGGATATTAGGTTCCAAAACGAATCCGAATTAAATAATCTGATTTCTTTTCAAAGGCACGTTTCAGGTTCAGTTTGAGATTCCTCTGTTAAATGAAGCAATAGTTTTTTTTTTTATAAAAAGGTGAATCCAAGCAACTAATGCAGTTATTCCTCAAAAGGCCTTGATTAAAGTTTCGGAGCTGCCAACTTGTTTGGACACCATATTAAACCATATTATCTTTCAAGCCTTCTCAAAGCTTTTTACATCCTTTGCCTTGTCAAGCACACCCTAATTCCTGTAGCTACAGATACCTCTAAAAAGAGTACGCAAACTTTTCTATCTCAAATTCAGCTCCAGTAAGTCCCAACAAAATATTTTGATCATAATGTTCTGATTCAATTTCCGGAACACGGCCAACTGTTCAGGTTCCGATCGATCAGTTCCTGATGCCTCTGTTAAATGAGCATAAGTTCTTTTTTTTAATGAACGATTCAATCAACTAATGCAGTAATTCACAAAAAGTGTTTAAAAAAAGTGTTCGGGGCTGCCAACTTGCTAGGACACCATATAAGGCAATACTTTTGTCAAACACTTCTCAAAGCATTTCACATCCTGAGCCTTATTTTTCTAGCTAAAGACACCTCCCAAAGAGTACGCAAACTTTTCTATCTCAAATGCAGCCCCAGTGAGTCTGAACAAAACATCTTGATCAAATTTTTGTGATTCAATATCCGGAGCACGTCTAAGTGTTCAGGTTCAGGTCGATTAGTTCGTAATCCCTCTGGAACATTAATTCAATTTTTTACATGAACATTGTCCAAACAACTAACGCAGTCATTCCTAAAAAGGGTTTGAAAAAAAAATTTCGAAGCTGCCAACTTATTTGATTAGCATATTAAGCAATATTTTCGTCAAGCATTTTACAAAGCTTTCTACATCCTTAGCCTTCTCAAGTACACCCTTCTTCTTGTAGCTAAAGACACCTCCAAAAGAGTATGCAAACATTTTCTATCTCGAAATGCAGCTCCAGTTTTCTATTTTAGATCTGATTACCACAATTTATCTCGCTGTTAATCATGGCCCAGAGCAACTGCAATAAGTTTTACGCTGATTGCCATAGCGACTTGTGTGTGGGCGTTTTGGCCAAGAGACAAGTCCTGTTCAAGAGTGACCCACTTAGATAAATACCTTCCTTTTTTTTTCTTTCGAACAATAAAAACTAAAGCCCAAGCAGATTTTTTTTAGCAGCCAAGTTCAATTTCGTGGCCAAAATTCAAAAGGTATACACGGCATGTTTTTTTTTCAGCCATTTTTTGTTAGCCTTCAAAATTGTTTACAACTTTTTCGAGCCACAACCAACAACCAACCAACCAACAGGCATGGACCCAATGGAAGTTTCTGTTCGTTTCTAGTCACTTTTGTTTGTTGGCTTTGTCGCTTTGGCATTTCCACTTCCATTATAATTAAGCGCGTTACATAACCAAAGTTTTGTTTACAAACTTTTGCTGCCGTTCGGGTTCGGATTTCGAGTTCAATGTCCCAACTTGTTGCTCTTTTGGGTCTGGTCTGGTCTGGTTTGGTTGGGTCTAGCAAAAGATTGCAACATCTCCATGCAAGGCAATGGCGTTTTGGTTCCCTCTCGAGAGCTCCCGAAACCAATTGGCTGATGTGGCGTATGCGCAATATTAATCATTTTACTCTGCTGCTTACCTTTATGGATTTTTTTTGCAAGCGCAATTATTTAGAATGACTCATCGTATTTTATTTATTTAATATTTTTTATGTTTATTTTTGGCATAACAAGAAAATAGTTTAAATGTTTTTATTTTTGGTTTTTTTTTTTGGGGTTGATTACTCAATAATACCGTTAGCTGATAAACCGCTACAAATTATATTACTCACAAAACATCAACATCGAAATTTCTTCATTGTTATTTCTATCGTTGTTGTTGTTGTTGTTGTTGCTTTTGCCGCTGTTTTTGTTTTCTATTTTCGTTGTTGTTGTTGTTGTTGTATCTATATGAGATTATGTAATACGTCGCCATGATTTGTTTTTATGTGTTTTTCGACTGATGGAAATGATGGAAAGTTATAAGCATTTATCTTTGTAGATGTTTTAGCATCATTAAGCAAATTGGAATTTGTTTAAAAAAAAAGTGAAATGCTCATTAAAAAAATAAAAACAAAAATCACACGAATAGCTTTTTAACTGCAATAACTGAAATATATATTCTTATCTTGGGCCTATGTGGTAATCCGTAACTTATCATCGAAAAAATAACAGTCATAAAAAAAATTTCCGTTACTAGACAATTTATCTCCACTAAAAGCGCTTAGTGAATATTTGTTATAATAATTTTATAAGAGGTTCCGAACTGATCTGAGACATACCTACTTACATTATAGTAGATGGCTATATGTCTAAGAGACTTAGGAGATCTTCAAAGCCCTAGCGAGCACATATCCTTATATTTTCCAAAGTAAACATTCGAGTTTTTGGCAATTAAAATAAATTTTCAGAAAATTTTTTAAATCATAAGGAATATGTGATATTATGCCTATTTCCAATTATTAGAAGCTACTCTGTACTATAATAACTTTAGGTACTAAAAGAAACAAAACTTCTTCAATTATATTCGGCAGAAATTAAAGGGTTACCAAGACAAATTTTGCACAATTTCGAATATTTATCGAGTTATCGCTAACTGAAAATTGAATTTTTCATTCGTTGACTTTTCTTCTACAAGCCATATGTCCTAAACGAATAATGATATATAAAATATTAAATTTCATTTAAAAAAAAGCATAATAACATAAAATATAAAAATAAATAAATATAAAAAAATAAAATATTAAATTAAATAAAATTAAAATCAAAAAAAATGTTCACATTTTTTCTATGTTATATAAAATATTTAATTAAATTTAAAAAAAGAATAATAAAAAAATATAAAAATAATTAAACATTAAATAAATTAAATTAAAAAAAATGTTCACATTTTTTCTATGTTATATAAAATATTGAATTGAATTTAAAAAAAAAATAATTATAAAAAAATATAAAAATTCATAAATATAAACTAAAATAATGAATTAAAAAAAATGTTTAAGAAATGTTCACATTTTTCCCATGATAGATAAAAAATTAAATTGCATTTAAACAAAAAGTAATAATAAAAAAAAATATAAAATAAAATATTGAATTAAAAAAAATGAGCACATTTTTTCCTTGATATATAAAATATTGAATTGAATTTAAAAAAAAGAATAATAAAAAAATATAAAAATAAATAAATATAAAATAAAATAATGAAGTAAAAAAAATTAAAATTAAAAAAAAATTTCTCATGATAGATATAAAATTAATTTGCATTTAAACAAAAAGTAATAATAAAAAAAATAAAGTATTGAATTAAAAAAAATTTAAATTAAAAAAAATGTCCACATTTTTTCCTTGATATATAAAATATTGAATTCAATTTAAACAAAAAATAATAATAAAAAAAATAATTAAATAAATAAATATAAAATAAATTATTGAATTAAAAAAAAATGTTCACAGGTTTTTCATTATAGAAAAAATATTAAAATAATAAATAAAATATAAAAATAAATAAATTCACGCCCCAAAGTTTTGATAATAAAATTATATTGGTATTGAAAAAAAGATGTAGATCCAACTTAAGACTCAACAAAATTGATTTTAAATTAAGTTTAAAAATATTTTTCCTATTTCTCAGAAGGAGATAATTTTTAATTTATAGAACTACAAAAAAATTGTTAAAAATGTTAAATACAAAATTATTAAGATATACAAATTTTTATACCCTGTACCGTATGGTACCAAGGGTATATTAAGTTTGTGCAAGCCGAAAATGTATGTAACATATAGAAGGAGACGTCGGAGACACCCCAAAGTTACCTAAAATATGATGAGGGTGAATAGAGAAGTCGATATACCCATGTCCGTCTGTCCGTCTGTCCGTCCGTCCGTCCGTCCGTCCGTGTGAACGCCTAGATCTCAGAGATGGTAAGAGCTAGAGTTACCAAACTTGCACATTAGATCCCATATTATTCCATAGGAGGCAAGTTTATTTTATTTTTTTGATATCGGGGATAAATTATATAGCCCCCATGGATGTGTTTGGGACGACCTCGACAAAAAAAAAAGCGTTTTAGATATCGTAACCAAATTTGGTATTCGAAAGCTTTTTATAGTTCCCAATCACTGTACCAAATTTGAACAAAATCGGTTGACTATATATATAGCTCCCATAGGTCCGATCTTCCAAAAAATCGATTTTTTAACAAAATTTGTTGTGTTTCGTTTGTTTGTTAAGATATTGGGACTAAATTTGACATTCGTGAGTATTTTATAGTTCCTAAGCACTGTACTAAATTTAATCCAAATCGTTTGACTAGATCATATAGCTCCCATAGGACCAATCGGTCCTAAAACACGTTTTTTATACAAAATTCGATGTGTTTTGTTTGTTTGTAAAGATATTTGAAATAAATTTGGCATTCAGATCTTTTTTAAGGTATTTAAGCATTGTGCCAAATTTTATTGAAATCGGTTGACTATATCATATAGCTCCCATAGGAACGATCGGTCAAAAAAAATTTTTGCCTAAAAATTCTTCTGTTTTTGGTTTTTTGTGAAGAAATCGGACTTTATTACAAGCTAGTGGTACAGGGTATCCTAAAGTCGTCCGCGCCCGACTTTACGTCCGCCATTTTTTTGTTCATATAAAAATAATCTATTGAATACAAAAACAAATTTTAAATACCCATACTCGAGTCTTGCCAAAAACTAAATAAAATAGTTTTAAAATAAAATTGTAAATAAATACAATTTTTTTTTTAAGAATTCTATTTGTAGATTCTTTACTTTTAAAATTTTAAAGTGTCTTAAAAAAAAAGGAATAGATCAAACTTTTTTCTTAACAAAATTGATTTAAAATAAATCTAAATAGTTTTCAGAAATTTTTTTATAATAAAAAATAGATAATTTTGAACTTAACAAAATTCTTTTAAAATAAAATTGTTAAGAAATGATAAGGAAAATATTATTCAAATATGATACAAATTTCGTTTGTTCACAAAATTGTTAAAATTTTATTTATTTTCACAGCTTTAAAATTAAAAAATAAATCATCAGGAAAGAATATTGATATTGAAAAAATAGAGATCAAACTTTAGACTTGAAAAAATTGATTTAAAATAAATTTAAATAATTTTTTTTTAATATTTTTGTTATTTCTAAGAGACTATTTTTAATTTTTAGAACTACAAAAAAAATATTTTAAAATAGAATTTTAAAAAATGTTAAAGAAAAAATTATAAAAATATTATACAAATTTTATATTTTTTTTACCCTTTTTTAACAATTTAATTTTTTTTAAATTTTTGCAGTCTTAAAATTTAATAATCCTTAAGTAATAAAAAGTAGTTTTTAACTGTGTTTTTTGGACTTGATATTTTAATCTTTATCTTTTTGTCCATATACAAATTATTTTCTCAATATAAAAAAAAAATTAGTACATATATTCGTTAAAGATTCATCTCTTGATACAGAAAAAATTGCTAATAAATTAGAGATTTTTTTTTATAAAATTGTTAAAAAAAAAACTATTTAAAAGCGGTCTAAACATTTTTTTTTAATTTAAAAGTGGTTTACACTCATTATTTAGAAAAAAAGCTAACAAATTTTTAAAAATAAATAAAATATTTTTGAATCCTTTTTTATTAAATTTTACCATTCGATCTATTTTTCCATATTAAAATAGTTTATTGATAACACAGGTCTACAAATACAGGGGTCATTTAAGTTGTTGGAAAGCTAAGGGTTATTTCCGAAGTAATTTGGTGCGTAGAATCCGAATCCGGCCTCAGAACTGGCCCATTATGTCAGGATTTTGAGATATTTGAGGTTATGTACCCAAAAAACGGAGTTTTTTCCTACTTTTGAGGTTATGTACAGTTACATCATTTAGTACAACTCTTACCCTTTAATTTAAGGGTTCAAGAGATCAATAAAGATTTTTTTTCGCAAAGTTATGGCTTTTCGAAGTTACGAGATATATCCCTTCGACGTCATTACCATTTGCAATAAGCCTTTGAGATAATAATTTTGTACTGTGTAATTTCTCTTGAAAATTTTGACTTAAGGGTTTTTGAGGTCGCTAAGAACGGATTAAGTCGGAATAATGATATTTGCATTTCCAATATGGCACACAGTACAAAATTATTATCTCAAAGGCTTACTGTACATAACCTCAAATGTAGGAAAAAACGTAATTTTTTGGGTACATAACCTCAAATATCTCAAAATCCTGACGTGATGGGCCAGTTCTGACGCCGGATTCGGATTCTACGCACCAAATTACTTCGGAAATGACTCTTAGCTTTCCAACAACTGAACCATGTTGACCTGTGTAATAGACAAATTTTTCAAATGTCTGTAAGTTACTTGTCCAAAAAACTCCTAAATATTTAGTTTACGATAATTCGAAAAAAAATTTTCAAAAATGAAATACGAAGTTAATATAGGGGTAGACGTTAAAATTATCAAAATCGAAGAGATCGTTTTAAAAAAAGTTTGTCACTTATTTCTAGCCATAACTATATCTCAAAAGTGTTAATTTTTCACTTTTCGATATATCGAATATAGTTCAAGCAAGGTTCAAGCCCCAAACACATCCCACCATATAAGCCTGCCTTCGCTTGCATTTACTGCCTTTTGCTTCCTGCTCTAACTAGGCACAATATGTATCTGTCAGATACAGATACACTTGCACACTTGCACACACACACACACACACACACACAGAGAGAAGCTCGCACATTTCCCCGCATTATGCAATAGAAATTAAGCTTATTAATTCTTTTATAATGTTTGCGTTTGTTGCTTTGCTAGTTTGTTAGTTTTTTTTTTGGCCAACTTGGCTTGGCTTTCTTAACACTTTGTGCAGTGCACAAAGCTTTAATTGGCCATCAAACGTGATGCCAACGCGTAGAGAGGAGGAAAGGAAAGCAAAGCAAAGCAAAGAAACAAGAAGCCAAGAAAGAGGCCGCAAGCAGTGAAATAAATGTAAACGCAAGTAAAGTATAATAAAATGGATGACCAGCTGGAATAAAAAACGAAAAACAACGAAAAAATAAAAAGAAAACAAATACATAAATAAATAATCGAGCTGCGCAAAAGTATTTATGCAATAGCTAAGCACGAAAAAGAAGAAGCAGCAGCAGCAGCAAGAAATGTGCCACTAACGAACCACGCACACAGATACAGATACATAGATACAGCTACATAGATACAGCTACACAGATACGCATACACAGACTAATATGCATAGAAGCTCGGCTTGATTTGGAAGCGATTTCATTGTTTGGCAATGGCCAGCTCCAAAATATCCAAATAGCCCAAAGGTTCGTGTAGAAATCCAATATGTTTGGCAATGGCTTAAAGCTATCAAAATTGGTATAGATACAGATACACGCATATGTTTAATAGATACATTTCACCGTTTGAAATTGCAATTAAATTGAAATTATCATCAAGATTGCAAACATCATTTGATAGATAGATATTTTTGTATAACTGCGCGTGGGTTAAGTGTCTGGAGTCTCCATTGTTGCCAAAAAAAAAATGGCCAAATAGCAAAAAAATATCAAGTATACGTTCATTATAAATGAGCCCCTTTTGTATCTTAGAGCTATGCCAATGCCACACACAAAAGAAATGCTCATACAATCTTTTTTTTTTTTTGTTAACTTTATTTCCATCAGTTTTTGTTATACTCGCGACTTATAGCCAAATTGTGGAGACTACCACAACAGTTGCCAATGTATGTACAACTAATTTCTTGGCCCGCTCGAGTGCTGCTTGGCTAACTGACCAAATGGCCAAATGGCCAGCAACTGGCTTGTGGCTAGAACTTTCACTTTAGGTTCACTTCAATTGAGCGCCTCTTAACACTCCGAACCACGAAGTGCTCCAAACACAGCTCCCTCTTCCAACCACAACAATGAGCGCTTTGTTGAGTGGAATTGTAGCTCCCAAACAGAGCTGGCTTACTCTATTCATAAATCTCTATTTATAGAGTGAGATTGAATAACAGCTCAAAGAAATGACCCAGAAACGAAGAACATCTAAAACATGACTATAAGAAAGCAAAAAAAAATCGTATTTGATTAGGCGCTTAATTGCTTTGGAAAAAAAAACCAAAATGTAGTTCTAATAATTGAGTATTTATTTTTGAAAGAGAAGCGTATACTTAATATTTGAAAAATCTTTCAGTTCAGTTTTATATATAATATTTTTAATTTATAATCTAAGAACTTATTAAAAACAGTTCTTTTATGCAGAAAAGTTCTTTGTCGAAGTAGTGATCAGCATCATCTCTTATTAAGCCGTTTTTGTCGATAGGTGGCGCTTCAAGCGACAAAAGAAAATGGCTCATTTATGAACACTTAATTTTTTGCCGCTAGGTGGAGCCTCATAACAAGTGAAAAAATGTAAAAGTTGCGCTTGCCAATGGTTTTTGATAGATGGGACCAACAAAAATAGTTTTTGACGTCATCGCCATCATTTATTTTGCTTTTAAGATTTTGTTAGAAATTTCGCCTTAAGCTTTATGAAAAGGTACTTATTTTTTTAAGATATCTCTTAAGACGGAAAACTAAAATTTAAAAATAGACGCGTAATAAATTAAAAAGATGCCATTAGACATAGTTTTTGTCGCCTTTATGCTCATCGTCATCATTTATTTTGCTTTTAAGATTTTGCTTGAAATTGTGCCTTAAGCTTTATCAAAAGGTGTTTATGTTTTTAAGATATCTCTTAAGGCGGAACATATAAATCTAAAAATAGTCATGAAATAAATTGAAGAGATGTTAGACATAACTTTCCCAAAATACAACTAAGCTTATTTAGTCGTGTATGGTATATCATAAATTGTAGTAAGTATTAAATTTTCAAAATATGGCTAAGATCCTTTATAATTGGCGTATTGTGTAATGAGGATGATTTTAGTATTTCTTTTCAAATTTTAAAATTTAAATCTGTATTATGGAAAAAAAAGTGAGACCTGCCGCCTTTTCCTTTCGATATTTTCATTTCTGATATTTTTTACATATCGTCATAGTAAACCTACCTCAATAAATAACAAATAAGGACTTAGATCCAAAAAAATGTAAAACTGAAAGGTTCAAACTTAATTTGAACGTTATACAAAAAATTCATCGAATCGAAGAGTTCGAGGAAAAATTTTAAAATTGAATTTTTGACAATATAGAATTCGCTTTTTAATATACTTTTTGTAACAAGTACAGGAATGCCTGATTTTGCAACAATCAACAGCAAAAGTACAATTAAGGAGAATACCCGCTTTCGTTTTTGATTCTTATTTGTATTATTTAGTTCGTTTCTCCTTGAAAACGCTTTCAAGGTTTTCTAGAGATGTCCAATGGTTTACTAAATAGTGTACTCTATGTAGGTGTTCAAAACTAGAGGACTCCGCCTCATGTGTGTTTCGCAGGGAAATTGCCGGGGAAGGGTTCCTGATCAACTAGACCATAAGAAGCAATTTGTGAAAAAATTTCATGCTCCTCTGTCTTCTAATCTCGAAGAATAAGACAGAAAGTCTTACGGACAGACCCGACTTAATCGTTTAATTTTGTCACTCTGATGATTTTGTTTTAAAGGCATCATAATCATTTTCGTTGACATCTCAAACAAACACACAAACTTAATACACCCTTTGCACTAAATGGATAGGGTATAACATAATTTGTAGCGCAAGGCGCAGCAATTTTGCTATTCTTGCCTCTCAGTGGAGCATAGGGCTTAATTATTAATTAATGCAAGGATTTAAGATACGTAAGATGAGAATTTCAACCAACGAAGTGATTTGCATAACGTCTTTGGAGACACTTCAACCAGGGCCGGGCTTAGACTCTTGAGGGCTCTTGAGTTGAACTTTCACTGTGAAATGAAGTAGTAAAACCAACAAGGCGTTTGTTAAAATATTTGTTTGGGCAGCTCTGGAGTCTTAGAGACGTTTCCATAAATTTTAATGAATATTACTTATATTAAAAACAATAAATTATAAAAATTTCAAATGTTTATTCCAAAGCTATATCCAACACAGAAACCTCCGCCCAGCGATTTTCATCATTTTGAAAGTCTTTATTGATACTTTTAACCAGGGGCGGATTTCGACTTTTGAAGATTTCCAGCAGAAAGGCATACAAAACTTTAAAATAAATTATTATTATAATAGTTCTAAATATTAATATTTTATAGCTATATGAACACAAAAAGTCTTCTCAGCTATTCTCCTGACATTTAAAAAGTATTTACTGGCGCTTTCAACAAGGAGCGGAGTTTCACTTTTGGAGTTTTCAACCAGAAAAGGAATATTGAAGGCTGACACAAACTTTAAAATAAATTATTATTATGAAAACTCAAATTCAAGATATTAGACATATTTCAAAGCTATATCGAACACAGAAACCTTCTCTCAGCGATTTTCATGACATTTTGAAAGTCTTTATTGACACTTTCAGCCAGGAGCGGACTTAAACTTTTAAGGCAGAAAAGAATTTTAAAATAATATTTATTCAAATAAATTTTGGGCATCTCTGGAGACTCCTAAAACAATTTATACAAATTTTAAATTATGTTACTATTATTAAAAATTATATATTATGAAATTTGAAGTATATTCTACAGCTAAATCGAATACAGAAACCTTCTCTCAGCGATTTTCATAATATTTTAAAATTCTTTACTGACACCTTTAGCCAGGAGCAGATTTGAACTTTTTAAGGGTTCAAGCAGAAAATCATTTACAAAAAATATTCATTCAAATTAATTTTTGGGCATCTCTGGAGACTTCTTCTAACACAAATTATACATATTTTAAAATATATTGCTATTATTAAGTAATTATAAAAATTTAAAGTATATTCTAGAGCTATCTCGATCACAGATACCTCCTCCCAGCGATTTTCATTACATTTTGAAAGACTTTATTGAAACTTTCGGTCAGGCGCGGATTTAAACGTTTGCGGGCTTAGGCATTCAAAATTTTGGTCAGATCTATATCGTTCACAAAAACCTCCACCCAAACTATAATATCTCATTCGATCTTCAAGCGCATCAAATCTTTGCCCTAACACTTCTTTTTGTTTTTTATTATGGACCCTGATCTGTTAAATTTTTTTTTGGAAATCTTCACTTTGATTTGTTTTCAAAAATTTTTGCAGAGTGGATAATTGCACATAAATATAATAATATAAGAAGAAATAAACAACAACAACAAATAATGCCGAAATGAGCACAAAATTATTACCCAAAAACATTTTGACTTTCGTGTGGAGGTTAAGTTTTTTGTTTTTTTTTCTTGTGTTTTTTATTATTTTATGTAAGATGCCGTCAAATTTAATACGTTGTGATCTTTTTTTTCGCAACGCCGTTTTTAACAAGTAATCTTCAAAGTATATAAAAAGTATAAAAAAAAACCGCAATACCTACAATAGTTTTAATGAATGATTTGATTTAAAACTTTTTTTTATTTTTTTAAATTTTTTTATTATTTTATTTGCAATTTTTACGGACCGCGCCAAAGTCATTTCGTATCTTTGTCTCTATCTGCAGGGGCGCATCTAAGGCACGTAATGCTGTGCGTGTGTAAAAGCTAACAATGTGTGTGTAGCTGTGTGTGTGTATCGTGTGTTTTGTGACTCTTACCGCTATTTACATTAACATTAGAGCTTTAGTTTTGCGGCTTTTGCTCTGCCGCTGCTTCTGACAGCGCAAAGTGAAAGTTGTGTGCTGGCTGACGCTGACGAATCGTGCGAACGTACAGATAGAAAAAAGCACACACACACATAGCTATAGATATATGTATATATGTATGCAGTTATACATAATGAATGTCTGCATGTTGATAAGAATATTAATGCGCTGCTGTAGAGCTTTGCGTGACAGAAATGGCCGCCAGGCTTAACCCTTTGCTTGCTCTTGGTATTTTAGCTAGAAAACAAAAGTGATTTTTCCTAACGCTTTGAAACACTTTCAATACGGCGGCCATTTGCATTTAGACGCTAATTTCCGTTTAACTGTCATTTTTGTTCATTAACACATTAAATCATAACGGTAATTAGAAATAAATGCAGCCGCCATGTTAATTGCTTTACAAGCAAAAGATGCGCGCATTGCTCATACGCCGTGTTGCACTTTCGAAAAGCTGCAACAGCAGCAGCTGCAAAGAGTGCAGCTAAAAACAAGTGGGCTGAAGAGAGTCAAAACGAGCCGACTATTTTATGCTCTATAAATAAGACTATATACTGATTTACAATTTCAATAGTTTTCGGTAGATATAGACTTGATATTTATTTTAACTGAGGGAATTGCGTTGAAGCATGGAAGCTCTCAGCAATCAGTCAGGGAATTATTACGGCAGCTCTTTTGCAGAGGGTTGACGAGTGATAGGAGCTGTTAAAGAATATCTTAAAACTGAAATTTTACTAAATAATATTCCTTAAGTTTCCGAATGAGTTTTGAGTATAGTATAGTGTTGCTTATGTTTAGCATAGACACTGAAAAAATATCTTTTTGGAGGTCTTAGTAACTTACAAATTATAGATAAAGTCGCAGAATACTATTGGTATTGAAAGTGCGGACAACAGAATGAAAAAGTTGTCCCATGGGAAGGACGGGTAGTTTGTGGTGTTTGCTAAAGGGTCCTTAGATGTTTTTTTAGCAATTCAACAGAAATTCAGGTGTTAAGGGGCCCGATAGGCACGCCAAGTCCCACTTGCCTCTCAACCGTCCTGAGCATAAAGCGCACAATTTAACTAGATTCTCAGCTTCTAAGTATTTTGCCAAAGGGGACAAAGTGCAGACAGACTGTACGCTGATCCAATTTAGATCCAATAGGTTAAATTTACTATATATATCTTTGCTCTTAAACTGATATAAACTTTCTAAGTACAACAATAATAATTATAAGGCCAATAGAATTATACTAACAATACCCCAATTTCCTCAATGAATATTATCTAATCTTTGGAAAATCCGTAAAAGACAAAAATTCTGTAAAATAGGAGACTAAAGGGCGTCTTGATATACTATTTCTTTATTATATACTCAAAATATAGCAACTCTGGTTCTTATACTTTAGTTTTCGAGATATCCAGATCGACTCGATAATTTATGCTAATTAACTTGGTATAAACACTATGGAATAAAAAAAAAATTTGCCTGTTTGGAGCAACTGTGCCATCCAAGAGTAGAATCTTTATAAATATAAAAATTTAAACAAGAAATTAAATAATTGCCCCGACTGGGAATCAAACCTTGGTTCCTAGGTCGAGACCTTAAGTGCCAAGGCCAACACTTAACCAAATGTGAGCTACCCTGCACAGTATATATGTTCTAAAGGGTGTTTTTTTAAGCGCGTAAATGTTATGAAGCGCATCCTGTCAGTCCATCTTTTGACCATTCGAGCATTTGGGGCTGTATTTAAGTAATGTCAAATGAGTTTGAGCATGATCAAGAATACGAAGAATACGACGAATAGCATGTTCCGATATATGGCCCATAGGTTAAGGTTAGGTTGTGCAGATAGATAGATTGAGACCATGAGGTCCATTGTGTTGCTTATTTAAAAGAAAGGGATGAAGGGGATTGAAGAAAGGGAGGGACTGTGGAGGAGGATCAAAAACTGCTGGACATCCCTAATCGGTTAAGTCTCTAATAATCCATAAATTTTACGAAAAACTTTAAAGATTTTTACAACAGAACACTGATTTTGATTAAAAATCTCAAAGATTTAAAGCTGTTGTTGTCGTGTAAATCTACGCCCTTTATATACGATACTATATTATGCATACTATATCTCCGCTATTTTCTGTCATATGTCAATGATCCCGATAATATGTATATTTAAACTTGATGTGGCTAACCTTACTAATAT
Source organism: Chymomyza amoena (assembly GCA_037043745.1). Taxonomy (NCBI): domain Eukaryota; kingdom Metazoa; phylum Arthropoda; class Insecta; order Diptera; family Drosophilidae; genus Chymomyza; species Chymomyza amoena. The sequence continues at coordinate 19,942 of JBAMAX010001544.1, forward strand.
TCTTCAAAATAGGTGTTCAAATAGACGGTAATTTTTCCCGAAAACATCGGAGGTAGCTTTAATGGGTCTACGAAAAAAAAATAACGCACAGCCTCATAAATCTTTTGAGTGGAATGAAAGGTCAGTTCAAAAAAAAACTGAACAGAACAAGTTTCCGACAAAAAACTTCGCTGCCATCTTAACTTAGTACCTCGACCCTTTTGGTACAATTGAAACTTAGATATAGGTTAGGCTAAGTAACACCGGTTGACTCCTGGGAGAGCCACTCATAGACAGCATAGTCCTTGGTGTAATCTTCGAGATATTTCTTAAAAGTTTCTAACTTAACAAGTTTTTTAAAAACTTTGGCCAATATTTTGAATACAAACTCTTCTTGTTAGAAGATTGGTTGACTCTACAAGCTCTCTCAAAATTTTCAAGATCTCAGCATTGACTGAGGCATGTAGCTATCATTTTGTATTGAATCAGTTACAGACTTGAGCTCAACCTGTTACATATATAATTACAAACATAATATACCCTTCTTTTTTTTACTCTATATGTAATGAGTATAAAAAAAACACACACACGCATACTACTATACAACACACACTCATTTAACAAAGAAAGAAAATCTTTGTAAAAGTTCATAAACCTTCTTCTCAAACACAACAGCGCACCGTTTACAGTTTACAGCGGAAAAATGTGCAGTAAACAGAAAAGCAACAATTTTCCCAAAAGCGACAGCTACAACAACAACAACAACAACAGCAGCAACAATAACAATAACATTACCAGCAACAACAAAAACAACATCAGAGAAATGCACAAAGTGAGCGCATAAAAAATATTTTTCCTAAATTACTTCTGACGATGTTCATGATTACAAAGTGGATGGAAGATGATGAGCTAGATGAGGACGATGATGATGATGATGGCGATGATGATGATGATGGCGATGATGTTGTTGTTGCTGGTCATGATTATGCTATGTAGTGTGGAATTTCCACAGTTGGACATTTTCGCGCTGCTGCTTGGGTACATTCAACTGCAAAAAGGAAAATGTAAAGAGAAAAGCCCGAAAGCAACAAGTTGGCTCAGAGTTTTTCAGCTTTTCACGCTGTTGTTGTAGTTGTTGTTGCTGGTGTTTTCCTAGCAGACGCTTTTTGCAGCTTATTAGCAACTTTGACTTTTGTCTTAAACTTGACGCTCTTCGTTCGTGGCTTTCTTCTAAAATTTTTCCAACGCGCTGGAAAAATTATAACAAATATTTTCAGTTTCTTTTGCTTTGTCTTTTCTTCATCATTGGGGAGAAAGTAAAAGCCGAGAATTAAATGTTGTCTGTTGCCGTTGGCTTGTTGCATATATATGTACATACATACATATATACATATGTACATACTTATATACCATATATATATTTTTCATTTAGCCTGGTCGATGACTTACACGGAAAGTGCAGCGCGCTCGGCTTACGGGGCGTATGAGCAATGTTGAAGAGAAAACTCTGAAACTCTGAAATGCAATGCAACAGAAAGAAGTATCTTTGGTGGGTCTTTGGTGCTACTCTGTTGGCTTTGGAAAGCCGCATCTTGCATCGCGTCTTCTCTCGACCAGCTCGAATTTCAATGCTTGTTGTTGTTGTTGTTATTGGTTGGGAGGTTTCATTTTAATTGCAGCTCCTTGGATTTCCCTTGGGCTTGAGCTTCTGCAACTTTAAGCCAAATATCAAGTTACGCACTGCAGAAAGCGTGAGCCACAAGTGTAAACTTGGTCTTGAGTTAAAGATATGAAAAGACTGAAGAAAGTATAAAGAAAATTTTACATATTCAACTTTAAAGTAAGCAAATCGGAATTAATATGTAGCCAAAGGTAATTTTTCGATTTAAGACAAAGGCTTTAATTTTCTAAATTTTAAAGAAAAGTGTTGCTTATTTTAACACCTTCTTTGTCTATCTTTGGTCTATCTCATAAATATTCCATATTTTTGGGTTTTTAAGGCTCTGATAGAATTTATTAAAAACTAAACTTCTTCACTTACTTCTATTTAAAAAAATATTTATGATATATCAGGTGAGTTGGTAAAAAATTTTGTTTAAATAATATTTCTTGAAAAATTCACAAAATATTCAAAAATTTTACATTTTTATAAAAAGATAAAACTCAACTACTTAACTCCATTTTTTTTTCTTTTAAATGCACATCTGCATTCCACAATATTTCATTCCATTCCAATGAGCATTTAGATACGAATGTTCCATACCATATTCCCAGCGTATAAAGTGTGTAAGTTTCATGTCAATGCAGCTCAGCTTGTGTCTGATTAATCCTCCATATTTAAATGCATTATAATTTCGCATCCCGTGAAAAAATTACTTACCTATTTCTTGAAAAATTCACAAAATATTCCAAATATATACATTTTATCAATATTATAATTATTTCATCTGAGTAACTCAATTTTTTCATTTAAATGCACATCTACATTCCACAACATTTCATTTCATTCCAACTTAAGCGCATTTAGATACCAATGTTCCATTCCACATGCCCAACGTATAAATTAGGTGTTTCAATTCCATCCATTTCAACTTGTGTCTAATTCAAATGCATTATAAATTCGCACGCAAAAAGCCGTGAAAAAATTACGCATAAATTCATTAGGATGTGGGAAAAATTATCGCGTTTATTGAAACCGTGAGCAAACTTTTGTTTAATTTATGAAACATCTTCCGAGATGAATTACTTAAAATTTACATTTAATTTTAAGTAGTATTATGTTGTCTGAACTATTTTGTTTATTTTTGTGGACTCTACAAACTATTTCATCTTTTAATCCAAAGCGGCAATTTATAAAACTTCAAGATTATATTATGGGACTCAGTCTGAAGGCTATTTTTTAATATAATTTTATAATATAGAATTAACATTTGCTTTATAAGAATATAAATAAATATGATGGAGCTAATTTCAAGTTTTTATAGTACAGTCGTGGTTGGATATAGTGAGCACCCGGTAAAGTGAACACCTCGATATAGTGAACACATAAATTTTTACATAGAGTACACTATTTAGTGAACAATCGAAAATCTCTAAATTGTGAACCATATTTTGAAACCATTTTCAAGTGGAAAAGATCGAAAAAACACAAAAAGGAATCAGAAACGAAAGCGGGTATTCCTCTTAATTGGACTTTGCTGTAGATTGCTGAAAAATCAGCTGTTTCTTGACGTTATTAATTGTTTTGTTTATTTTCTTTTTTCTTCATTAATGTTTTCTCGCACAAATGTTAATTTTGAACAAATAAACTAAGTTTTTAAGAAAAAAAATGTCAACCTTGATATGGTGAACAGCCTTGATACTGAGAACAGCCCTTGCAAAAATTAGTTCACTATATCCAGACATGACTGTACCTTCAATTTAATTTCTTAGATACTTGACTATTTCTTTCAAGTGGAATTTTCACAAAGTTAAATTTTTGTGGAATCTAGAAACTATTTCAACTTTTTATCTTATTTTATGGAAATAAATTCAGCATGAAATCTTTTTTATAATTTTATTCTACCTGATAGTAATATTATATAAATAAATATTATGGAAGTACCCTCCATTTTATTTCTTACATACTTGACAATGCCTTTGAAGTTTTTATAGTTATTTTTATTTCTATAATTTAATAAGCTTAGCCTTAATTTATTTATTCGAGTATTAAAAAACACCAAACATGTTTTTTTGACCGATCTGTTCTGTAGGAGCTACATGATATAGTCAATCGATTTTGATCAAATGTCGCAGAGTCCTTGGAAACTCTAAAAATTTCCGAATGCCAACACTCGTTACGATATCTTTATAAACAAACGAAATATCACGAATTTTGTTCAAAAAACGATTTTTTGATCGATTGATCCTATGGGAGCTATATTAAATAGTCAACCGATTCCAATCAAATTTAATACAGTGTTTGGGTACTTCAAAAATTTCAAATTTGTTTCCAATATCTTCACAATCAAACGAAACACAACGAATTTTGTTAAAGAAAATGTTTTTTTTGGCCGATCGGTCCTATGGGAGATATATGATATAGAAACCGATTTTCATAAAATTTATTACAGTGCTTGAGTATTATGAAATAGTGAAATATATGTCGATTTTCGCAACATTATAGGAAAAGCAGAACAAAATACACTAAAGCGCCCTCTGGCGGCGCTCAAAATTAAAAATAGATATCAACAAATGATTTCTCGACCCCAAAAACCCTTAAATACATACTTAGCTATAGAAGAAAAAACTAATTTTTGCGTTGTGAATGCAATAGATTTTTTGAATATTTTGAAAAACTAACCTATTTTGAAAAAGGGGCAGACTCCAAATTCATTTTAGACCAATAGTTTCTTAGAATGATCCAAAGAAACAAAATCGCCTTGAGCCCCAGAGCTTTTTTTATCCATACAAATTGACCCGCCCTAATATATTCGTTAAAAATGAACAGGCGTAATTGCTGATTAATGAGACCGCATCTTCCAATCAATTTTTAAGCGTAATTACTAAGAATTATTCCCAAATTCTTAAGTCAATTAAGTCAGTTAGGCCAAGCTTCAACTTAAGAGCACTCAATTTTGACTTTTGTTGTCTCTCACGCTACTTTTAAGCACACCTTTAATGCTGATTGACGTTTTCAAGTTAAATAAACTTGAGGAAAAGCTTTGGAACTGTTAAGTTATCTTTCAATCTATCACTTTCAGTAGTTCTCTAGTACAGAGTACGTAAAGATTGAGATTGAGAGTAGGGCACGTCAAATGCTTGATTAATTTTCATTTTCTAACGTTTGACATGCGAGAGAGCGAAGAAAAGCAAAGCGAAGCGCCAAAGACTGAGTCTGAGCTGAGTCTACATTAAAATCCTGACCCAATTAGAAGTTCTCACGCGAAGAAGAACAAAATAAACACAGAGACCGTGAAAAGAAACGAAAAGTCACGCTTAACAATTCCGCATTTAATCAAATAAACAAACAAAGAATTAAGCATGAGCATGAGTAAGAAAACCGAAAGAAAAAGAAAAGTGCAAGAAGCCAAATAAGCGTAGTGCCAAAGAAAGCAAGCGGAACGAAAGCAAACACAAAGAAACGAGCCAACAACAAAAAAATGTATTCTATCAATATTCTAAAAGCCAATTAGAAAAGCCAACAAGCGTTAAAGCATAAAAAAAATAATGGTCGGGTGTAAACGAATTCGAAATACACGTCAAACAACTTTGTTCTATAACCAATCGTTCCTATGCAAGTAATGTGGGAACGATATTAAATGGGAAGGAACATAAGTGCAAACTTTATCCCTATACTGATCAATCGAGAGATCATGGATATAAAAAATTGGATGTCATAACTATATCTTTTTTAAGAGATACCGAATTCGAAATACACGTCAAACAGCTTTGTTCTTTGTCCAATCGTTCCTATGGAAGTAATGTGAGAACGAAACGAATGAAGCCTAAGTGCAAACTTTATCCCAATACTGATCCATCGAGAGATAATGGATGCAAAAAATTTTATTTTTATATCTTAAAGATAAGAAGAGTTAGAAATAATGTTTTACTTTTTTGGCAGATAATTTCTTAAAATAAACTTCATGAGAAGAGTCTGTAATGAATTCCATGATATCACCGTTGTTTGTTTAACAGAGAGAAGTGAAGAAGAATAGTATTTAGATCCAGGTTAGAAGATTTAACAGAAAGAAGTGAAGAAGAATGGAGGAAACGCGAATCAACGATGGACTCAAAAGAATCCAAAAAAATCTGTTAAGCTTTTTCGTCTCCTTCATATGTTCTTTGAGAGCTGAGTCTCCTTCTTCCTGTTACCTAAGATAGTACCAACTTAGGATACCCTGTTTACTCTACAATTAATGCCCACACAAAATGCTCATAGATAGTAATTGAAACACCAAAAATGAAAAGCATAAAATAAACAAAAACAAAAGCTAAGCGACATGTTCTATAAAAGAGTGTTCAGTTCCGAACTAGAACCGGTTCTAACAAGTCAAGAAATGCCCACAAACGGAAGTGAAGGCACAGCGCTCACACACACACACACAATAGGTATTTATGTGTAGGCCATAAGATGGAGAGAGGCAGATAAAGAACAAGCAGCAACAACAACAACGCGGCGTATGCTAAATATAGGTCAAAAGAGAAACTAACGGTAAACGCCATTCGTGCTTGTTGTTGTTGTTGCTGCTGCCGCGTAGATTGTCTGCAGAGCAGCATCACAGCAACAACAAAGATTTGGGTTACATAAAAGGGCAAACGGAAAGTGGAAAAAAACAAAGACAAAGAGAGCAGAGAGTGTCCATCATCACCCAGGCACGAGTCGGCCGAAGCCAAAAGCCGAAGCGAATTTAACGAAGCAATCAACAGAAACGAATGCGAATGTGTTGCGCTTGCGCGTTGTTTCTGTTTCTTTGATTGCCTGTGTATATGTGTGTGTGCGTGCAAAGCGTGAGGTAGGCACACACATACAAACACACACACACACACACTCGCTGTAGACGCACAAAACTTGTTGCAAAGAAAGTGAAACTTTTGTGAGCCAAGCCGAGCCGCTTACTTATCGCTGTGTTCCCCAGCAAACATTTTGTATGGCCAGGTGGGGACATGGGAATGGGAACGCGGAACATGGAACTTGAGCCATGTCACGATCAAGCGCGTAGAGCAAACGCAGAAGGTTGAGGTTGTTTTGCAATTGCTGCTGCTTTTGGTGGTACTTTTTTTTTTGTGTATTTTTCTATTTTTTATTTTGCGAATTTTTTTTTGGTATTTGATAAATTTGGTTGGTTAGCAAATATTTTTGATGTTGAGATTGTTGTAACGAGCTGTGCAGTTGGGTTGGGCTTAGGTTGATTTAAAATATAACTTGATCTGCAAAATAAGTCAAAAGAGATAGTTGGAATTTTGTTTATCGAAACAGCAGATCTGCAAAAAATCAGAAAGATCTTTGCCTGTTTTACAACACAAGCTATCTGGTGCATATTTTTTTAATGAGCTAATTTTTAAAGTTTTTGGGAATTTATTAATTAAGCTGTGAGCGGGAAATGCTTTTCTCCTAAAAAGAATATTTTTGTTAAAAAGTCCAATGAATTAGAATTTTGTTTTAAAGCTAATCATAGCTGACTTAGAATCAAAAATTTACTTAAGAAGGGTCCCAGAGCACAAAGAGGCAGAAAGCATTCAACACCTACCATGGGATTGCCCGTTGCTTCTTATAAGACGAATCCAGTTACTGGGTAAACCTTTCTTGGAAGAGCTGGGCAGTCTGAAAAATATGTCGATAGCGAATCTAGCTACTTTTGTTGAATTCTCTCAGCAGTTTTGCCAAGAAAGGGACTTAGTCGACTCTCGGAACAATTCTCTCCACTCCTTCCCCCTTCTTCAAACTCCTTTTTTTCCTTCCATAATTTGGCATCACAGTGGACCTAATTGTCACTGGGAGATCCGATTTATTGTTTGAGTAGCCTAATCAAGTTAAGGCTCTTCGAAACCAATGTCAAATCTGTACTGCTGTATGCCTGTGAAACCTGGAAAGTCTCTACCTCCATCACGAGAAGATTACAGGCATTTGTAAACCGCAGCCTTCGATACATTCTTAAGATCCGATTGCCGCAAATTATATTGAATCAAGAATTGTGGCGCATAACGTGTCAAAAGCTTTTGAATGTCGAAATTAGGCAGCAGAAGTGGCGCTGGATTGGCCACACGTTGAGGAGACCAAACGACAGCATCGTGAAACAGTTCTTCGAATGAAATCCTCAAGGTACACGGCGAGTTGGTATACCAAGAACTACTTGGAAATCAACAGTATTGGCCGAAGCATCAACACAGCGTAAAACGTGGCCACAGCTGAAGTATCTGGCCGCAGATCTGGAAGGATGGAGGAAGTTTGTCGCCGCTCTATGCCCCACCCGGGGTTGAAGGACTTGAAGAAGAAAGAAGCCTAATCAACGTAACCTTACCTACCTAAGTCGACTAGAAAGGCCCATCAGCTCTTGACTCTCAGAACAATCCTCCATGACTCCTTCCCCCTTCTTCGAACTTCTTTCTTTATTTCTCATAATTAGGCATCACAGTGGACCTCATGCTCACTGGGGGATCTCAATTATAGATTGAGCAGCCTATCTGAGCTGCTATGCAAACTAACCTAACCTCCTTTTTATACCCTGTACCGTATGGTCCAAGGGTATATTAAGTTTGTGCAAGCCGAAAATGTATGTAACATATAGAAGGAGACGTCGGAGACACCCCAAAGTTACCTAAAATATGATCAGGGTGAATAGAGAAGTCGATATACCCATGTCCGTCTGTCCGTCTGTCCGTCCGTCTGTCCGTCTGTCCGTCCGTCCGTCCGTCCGTCCGTGCTCCCAAGGGGGTGTTTGAGACGACCTCGAAAAAAAAAGCGTTTTAGATGAATAATTCGTTTGTTTATGAAGATATCGTAACGAAATTTGGTATTCGAAAGTTTTTTATAGTTCCCAATCACTGTACCAAATTTGATCAAAATATTCGGCCAAAATAACTTTTTTAAAGAAAAATTGGCTATATTTCGTTTTTTAATAAAGATATCCTAACCAGATTTGGCGTTTGGAAATTTTTTAGACCACTTAAGCAATGTGCCAAATTTGAACAAAATCGGTGGACTATATCATATAGCTCCCATAGGTCCGATCTTCCAAAACATCGATTTTTTAACAAAATTTGTTGTGTTTCGTTTGTTTGTTAAGATATTGGGACCAAATTTGACATTCGTGAGTATTTTATAGTTCCTAAGCACTGTACCAAATTTAATCCAAATCGTTTGACTAGATCATATAGCTCCCATAGGACCAAACCGTCCAAAAACACGTTTTTTATACCAAATTCGATGTGTTTTGTTTGTTTGTAAAGATATTTGAAATAAATTTGGCATTCATATCTTTTTAAGGTATTTAAGCACCGTGTCAAATTTTATTGAAATCGGTTGACTATATCATATAGCTCCCATAGGAACGATCGGTCAAAAAAAAATTTTTGCTTAAAAATTCTTCTGTTTTTGGTTTTTTGTGAAGAAATCGGACTTTATTACAAGCTAGTGGTACAGGGTATCCTAAAGTCGTCCGCGCCCGACTTTACGTCCGCCATTTTTTTAACTTAATTCATTGATTACCAAGATAGAGCCATCCAGTTTGGATTATAGCCAATTATGGCACCTTTAAAAAAAAAGGGGACAGGATTGCCCATTATTATGGTCAACTATAGTGTCTATTCAGAAAGGGACATGGGCGTTCGCTCAATGGTTGTCTTGTGCGATAAATGTCAGGTCCCAATGAAGAGCTTTACCCAGGGAACAGCTTAGTGAATCGTGTTGAGGTCGTTATGCTTCGAAATGTACAATATTTGTCAAAAAACTAAAGATTTGCCCAACGTCTGGGAATGTTCCCCGTATGCCAGATTTTAGTGATAGATAAGCCCTACCCAAGAAACTGCTTGATATAGCATTGATAGCATGATAGCATTGCGGTTCAAACAACCTGTGTCTTAGAGAATTTCAAGGTGTGACCAAACTCGTTTAAGATTATTTTCATAAAACAAAGGTTTGTCAAGAGAAAAATTAAGTTCTAAGGAAACCTTTGAATATTAGTTAGTCTCAGAATTTTGGCAGGTTGTGCCTCACACTAGTCTAGTTTATCTTTAAACTGACCAATACCGCATCCCAGTCGCTTTATACCCCCCTCCCCATGCCCACCTCCAATATCAAGTATGATGCATGGCATCCAACTTGTTATACAGCAACGAACCATGGTCCAAACGTTCAACCGTTCACCAAGCAATTTTAGATCCGGCTTCGGCAGGCAATTTTCTCTTACATGCAAAGAAGAAGAAGAAGTAGCATAAGAAAGAAGAAAAAAATAAAACTTGAAACCACAAACACTATGACAAAAAAAAAGGGGGGCGGGTAGGAGGCAGAGTGGCGGCGGCTTCTTGGCCCCAAGTCAATGCAATGCGCAAACAAGAAATCAACCGCAGCCAAAGTCAAGATATGAGAAAAAGCATCGGCAAGAGTCGGCAGGCAGTAAAAGAAAAGAAATGGAAAAAAAGTGAACGAGTAGAAATTACGGTAAATAAATAAATACAAAATGGTAGAAAAAAAAAAGAAAGAAAGGAAGACGGCAAAAGAAACAAGCGAACGTAGTCTTCGTCGTCGTCGTCGTTCAAGTCGTCATGAGCGAAAGTGAAATCTGCTAATGAATTCTTCAACGTTGAATAGTTTTCGGTCATTATGGTAGATGCCAAGTGTGTTGTTGCTTGGCCAGCCGAGGCGTATACTTGATGAGTATACACACACACACACATGCATAATACATGCCCACATAACCAACAAGTAGTCAAAATCCCAACCAGCGAATACCTCAAAGACTCGTCTCCAGCTTAGCATTGAAGCTTGACTCGCTCAGACCGACCACCATTTGGTTTCAGTTTCGATTTTGGTTTTGGACTGGGTTTCGGTTATATGGCTTGGAACCGGTGGTGTTATTGGTACTGGTAAAAGTTGGTTGCTAGATTCGCCATAGCAATTAACCACAAAAGCATAAATGGCGATCTGCCTGGTTGATTGACTGCCTCATTGATCGCGTACAGATCTTGTGATCATGTGCCTGGCTTTTGGCCAATTGATGCAGCCATTGCCACCGTTTTGCGAGATGATTGCAATGATAATTCCACTTGAGTCGCATCGGCGTTGGGTTCATTGAAACTTTATGCATTTATCCCAAGTTTTCTCAATCATTTGGTAAAGCTGGTTGTTGTAGTTGTTATTGCTGTTTGGGGTATGTCGGGTTTTATGCACTTTTAACGGCTTGAGGTCTTTATCGATTTAAACTTGAATTGCATTTTGCATTGGCTTTGGGGCAAGTGAAATGTGGCAGCTTAGCAGAGCATTGTCCCAGTGGATGAGGATTAAATTTAATCATCTCTAAATAGACATGGGCTGATCTGTGCGTTGTTAATTAAAGTCCAGTTCAGTTTCACCCTTTCGGGATTGTCCAAGAAATCAACATTCACTCTCTATGCTTATCTTATGTAAAAATCTTCACAAACCGCTTACAAATCTTTAACTTTATTTTATAACCCATATGAGCTTCTCACTCTCCACTCTCTATCTTCATACATCTATGACATAGTGTACTTAAAAATCAAGCACTTAATTACATAACACTTCAATTGCTCATTTCGAAACAAGGTTTTTTATTGTTTGTCTTTTTTTTCTTATTTTTTTGCAGGGGAAGCTGAAAAAGTAAAATCATTGATCAGATTACGTGCGGAACTCTCACCGCTCTTCACGGGCAAAAGAAACGCTTCGAAATATGCCTGGGCGTAAGTACTAGACAATGACACACATAAACGCACACATAAAGCTTGACTGATCTGATCTGAGCTGAGCTGTTCATATAGGGCGTGTCCCGCCTACATTAACCAGCTAGCTGGCCACCTTTTCTTATAAACACATGCATTACATAACACCACTTCCAATCTCTTTCTAGTGTCGTCGAACGCGAGCTCAATGTGCCGCTGCCACTGTCAAAGATCATCAAAAAATGGAACAATTTGCTGCAGGAATACAAGGCAATCAAAATGTCCGAGGAGCCCAAACGTCGCGAGTGGCCCTTCTTTACGCTCATGGATGTCTACTTTAGCGATCAGGTGAACGATCCCTCACTGCGTCTCTTCTCGTCGACCAAAACACTCAAAGAGACCTTAGATGACAGCGTCTTCGAGGATGATCCAATCATTGCCTCGGCCATAGCCGCTGCCACTTCGGGCGCCTATATGGACATAGATGAGCTCATACGACGACAGAAGGAACGTGCTGCTTTGGCAGCCGAACGCAAATTTGCTGCCGCCAGTGGTGCAGCAGCTGGAGCCGCAGCTGGCGGCCCGGGCAGCGGCGATTATAAATACGATCTTAAGCCCATGTTGCCCAACAATAGCAACAAATTTAATAGCAACAGCGACATGGCCAAGCTGTCCAAGAGCGTGGATGATCTATCCATGCAGCAGTACAAGATCAAGGAAGAGCTGCTGCGTCAGCGCGAACAGGAACAGCAGGAAAATATGGTCAAGATTAAGGCACAAGCGCGCCAGCAGCAACTACATCAACAACAGCAGCAACAACAACAGCAGCAGCGTTTCCATCACCATCAGGCAGCTCCTCCAGCATTGTCGCCACATCCGCATCGCATGCAACAGTCCAGCACACCGCCAGGACTACAGCATGCCTTGCAACAGCAACAGCAGCATTTGCTGCAGCAACAACAGCAACACTTGCAACAACAATTGCAGCAGCATCATCAGCAACAGCAGCAGCAGCAACAACAACAGGTGCGTCCGAAGACCCAGTTCCGACACCCAATGACAACCTTTTACTTAGGCAATTTCTTTCAACTAGTCAAGCATTCGAAAAGGGAATTTAAATACAAAAATTAGCCTAGTTCTCATTACCTCGGATGCCTGTCCGGACTAAGGTCCCCTCTCCCAACCTTAAGCCTACGTAGAGGTACTCCGCTACACACTCTTTTGAATATGCAGTTCAAACCAACGTTTCAATAAACTCATAGAGGTAGCTCCAGGGAGAACTCCGCACTAACTAAAGCACCAACCATGTGTGGATCAAGGATTTGATCTTGGGGGGGAGAGTTCTTCAGAGCTCGCTAGAGACTTTCAACCCATTTTTCATTTTTGGGGGTGGGGGCTCCGGACCCGTAAACTATCTCCTTGGATCCGCCACTGGACCTATGTTCATGCGCCTGAACTAAGCTGTAAAAGGTACTCCAAGAACAAAGCTACCTCACGGCAGTAGATATATGCTATTGTTGCATTGGGTTTGACCTAACTCCCATCTCCCTCTGGTTCAACCCAATCGAAACAATCAACCCAATTAGTACCCTTACTCAATTGATTATTTTCTTTCTCGTTTCACATGTGCCACACGCTCAACCAACAACAACAACAGCATCAGCTGCATCATGCACACCCGCATCAGCCGCCCACACCCAGGCCAAGCTCACCGCCGACCACCGCTCAGCAGATTCACATAACTGCTGCACAGCATCAAGCAGCCCAGCAGCAGCTGCATCAGCAGCAACAGCAACAACATCAGAAGCAACAACAGACCTATACAGACCCCAATACCATTGATCAGTACCTGCTCTCTTGGAACAATTTCCATGGCAATATGTGCCGGGGCTTTCACTCACTGCAAAAGGATGAGAAAATGGTGGATGTTACCATAGCGGCCGGTGGAAAAATATTTAAAGCTCACAAATTGGTAAAAAAGCCCCTCAATTCTGGACATGCACTACAAATTTATTCGGCCACAAGCTTGCTACAAATTCGCTTGCAATGTCCTCAATTGAGGGGATTTCCCGAAAACCCCCATTGCGCCAGCTTATAGCAGATCACTTCACTTACATTTATGCTTTGTTTATGCTTGCAGGTTCTGTCCGTTTGCAGTCCGTATTTTCAGCAAATCTTTCTGGAGAATCCCTCAAGTCATCCCATATTGTTAATGGCCGATGTCGAGGCTAGTCACTTGGCTGGCCTGTTGGACTTTATGTACAGCGGACAAGTGAATGTCAAATATGAGGATTTACCTGTATTCCTAAAAGTGGCCGAGGCCATGAAGATCAAGGGTCTGCACACGGAGGTAAATGGAGTACTAGATCTTTGTATGCTTATTCTAAGCTCTTATTTGTTCTGATCTTACAGAAAAACCTGGACAGTGACGCCAGCGATATAAGCTCGCCGCATGAGAGCGACAGCACCGAGTGTCGTTATGAACGTGGCACGCACAGCGTTAATATCACCAGTGGTGGACATTATCAGAACTTGGAGAGCAGCTTGAATGGTCCCAGCGGCAATAATAGATGTCCTACACCCTTGTCCAGCCAGAGCTATGCTGGTTTTCGTGAACACATCAAGTCCAAGGCCACGCTGGCCGAGACCTTTATGAAGAATCTCAATCGCAATAACAACAACAGCAGCAACAACAACTACAACCATCTGACCAACAATGGACCTTCAAATAGCAGCAGCAATAATAACAACAACAACAGGTAAACCAATACCAGATATAGCTCATCAACGTTACTGGGAAACCTCTCCACCTAGGCTGCATGTACCTCATATAAATGAAATCAGAATTCCATTTCAATCACTTCTTCTACATAGATTAGTCATGGAAGTGAATTATCCAGGAATATGCATTGTTGATTTTCTTGCCTATTCCAAGGTTTTTGACACTGTCAGCCTTGTTCTTCAAGTGCCTCACTCCTCTTACTTGAATTACCAAAGGGAAGAAGTTCTCTCTCCCTCGACCTTGACATCGGCTCAGATGGTCCATAATCCACACACAGAATCGTTGGAATTTCCTTCGACGTCCTTTATCAGTCATCTGTCGATGGCACATGGAGATTCAGGAAAATATGCGGCAGATTCGTCTAATCTATTCCAAGAATTTTGACACTGCCAGCCTTGTCCTTCAAGTGTCTCACTTCTCTTACTTGAATTCCCAAAGGGATGAAATTCTCTAACCCTATACCGCAGAGATCTTCCTCAACCTTGACATCGCCTAAGATGGTCCATGATCCACACACAGAAGCGTTGGGATTTCCTTCGACGTCTTTTATCAGTCACCTGTCGATAGCACATGGAGATTGAGGAATATGTATGGCAGACTGTTCTTGCCTATTCCAAAATTGTGGACACTGCCAGCCTTGTCCTTCAAGTGCATCACTCCTCTCACTTGAATTCCCAAAGGGAAGACATTCTCTAACCCTATACCGCAGAGATCTCCCTCGACCTTGACATCGCCTAAGATGGTCCATGATCCACACACAGAATCGTTGGGATTTTGCACATATAGCTCAAATCCTCTTTTCCATTAAGGAATTTATTGAAAGTTCAAGGTCTATCCGACCTTCTCTTAACCGATTCGTGACTTCATTACATTCTGACCTCATTAATCTTATGATCGTATTCAACTCCTTTACTTACTTTCTCCTTTCCATTTTTTCTGTTCTTTGTTCCTCGCAGTAACAACAACTTGGCCGAGGCTTTGGTCGCAGACAACTATGCAATATTGCAAGCTAATAGCAAGAAAATGCTGGACTCGGCACGCAAACAGCATAAATATCTGGCCAAGCGTAAGATACTGATGCACTATAACTCGGAACTGGGCAATGAGAAACGTCTAAAGGAAATGGAACGCTATGGCAACACGGAACACGACGACGCTGTCAATAACAACAATACTAGCCATAGCCTCAGTCAAGACATTTTGGAGCCCATAACCACAATTGTGCCAAGAGAGACGCCGCCACCGCAGCCGCAGCAAGCGCCACCGCCAGCCACACACAACAACAACTTTAAGATACGACTCGTGGAGAACCATCACCTGACCAACAGCAAACCATCCAATGCGAACAGTAGCGGCGGCAGCGGCAGCAGCAGCACTGCCACAAATTGCCACAATGACGACGAGGAGGCCTTAAATCTCGTGCAGACGCCCAACGCCAACGGCAAGGGGGGGGACAGCGGCAAGACGCGCGAGACGCCCACACCTGACATACAATTGGTTAAGCGAGAAATCGAAACGATGCATGAAACATCGGCGAACGATGCGGCACTGGAACAAGGCAATGGACATGACGAAGATTTGGCTGCCTATGAGCGCAAGTACGATGACAACAACAACAAACGCAGCGGCGGCGACTTGGAAACCGATTCGAACAACAACAACAGCAGCAAGAATGCAACAGAGAGCAGAGGCAACAACAACAACAATAACAATAACGGCGGCAACAAGCTGGGCAACAAGAATGTCACGTTGATCAATGCGATTAATCGGAATCTGGAATTGGAACAGGCGGCTCACGTTGACGATGCTATGGCGGATGCAGAACACAGCAACAACAATAACAGTACGAATGACAATGCAAATGTAAATGCGGACAATGACGACAACAACAATCACAGCCAGCTGGACTTGAGCACCATTAAGAACATAGCCACGGCAGAGATCTTATGCGGACTTAAGAGCAAGGTGCTCAAAATGGAGGAGCAACAACGTGAGCGAGAACGTGAGCGTGAGCGCGAAAGAGAAGCATGTCGCAATTTAAGTGAAATCAAAAATGCCGATTGACCCAAGACGACCCTGCGGGTGGCAGTGGCTGTTATCGAACGCTGACGATCGACAATCGATAACAGCGTTTAATAATAATTGCATTTGATTTAAACGTAAAGAGATCGTAATAGAAAATCGGCATTAAAAAAATATATTTTCTATTTTTAGTTATTTATTTATATATCATTTAATATCGTTAATGTATTTTTAAAGCAAACTAATCGAACAAATTTAGTGAGAACACTTCATTGGTTAGGAAAGTTTTAGCGAGCTGTTCGAAAACATTTCGAAACATTTCAAAAATACGCATCAAAGTAGTTTTAGTTAAGATCGCCTTAATATATAATATGGTATACATATTTGGTAGTTGCCAATTTGCTGAATGAATTTCAAATTATGTTTAGCATTGGAAAATGGCCCTGTTGCAATACATTTTAAGTTCATTATAAAACATAAACAAAAAACAAATAATATCATCGTATGTTGTAAAGTACAGTACATACATTTACATGTAGCATAATTTTTATAAAAAAAAAAAGAAAGAAAAAACAAAAAAATTAAAAACAAAAAAACGCACATTTTCGATTTTCTGCTAAAAGACAATTTTCGCATTATTTTTATAGATTTTTAAATGTATCTCAAACACATACAAGCTACATATTACATAAAAACAAAACAAAAACAACAAGCATATATAAATACTCACATGCACACATAAATACATACACACACATATAACTACAACAAAAAAACAACAACAACATCATACACGCATTGTCATTTGAGCATAAATATTATCTTGAGAGATAAAAATATCTCAAAATATCTCGTTTTTAGTGTTAACTTGCCAGTCTTTTGAATGCTTCGAGTTCTTATAAATAATTCAGGATCTTCTTAAACACACAACACATACATATACACTCACACACACATACATACTCTCACTCACACATAAACACCTTGATTGTAACTGTATTTATATACTAAATACAATCAAATGCAAAATATAATTTTATCTTATTTATTTAATTTTTTTACATTTCATTTTGTGTAATATTTTTGCTGTTGAACATAATTTTTTTGTAAAAAAATGAAATGAAATAAAGAAACCGATACATTCATTGGATTTTTAATTGATTGATCAAAACTGTATTTTGAGAAGTCTAAGATGGCGAATTTTAAAGGTAAGTTAACGTTCTCGACCTTATTAAGAACATCAAGGGGTAGAGCCAAACGTCCCTGATGGTCATCAGAAATTGGGCAACTCCGGCACAAGTCTCGTAAGCTTTTTAATATTGCTAAGACAAAAGATGATGTTAACTCATGGAATGATTATAGGCTCAGTTTTTCAGAATACAAGAATGCGGTCTTCTTGGAAGCTCTACTGCTCCGAAATCGTAAGTAGCACTGATGCCGCAGGGCTCAGAAAGATGCTGTCTAAATGTCTATCCACGTTTGGCTACCTACAAGGTTCCGATTGAAGTTGGACTAATTCTAGCAACAAATCGCTAAAACTACTTACAAATACTCATTTCCGGGCTGCTCTATCGACAAGACAGCGGAGAGCAGCCCCACGCCTAACATGACTTGTATCCCCCCAAACCTCAAGACAAAGTTGCATGGGCCATACATAGATTTAAACCATACAAAGTGCCGGATCCAAACAATATTATCCCAGTGAAATTACAGCACGGAGGAAATTCTGTCGTACAGTGGTTGACGGGTATTTTCACCATAACTATAGACACAGGGATCATCCCGAAAGAATGGCTTGTATCTAGAGGTGTTTAAATTCCCAACCTTTTCTGTCATTGCCCTGGGCTGGGTAGTAAAAGCAAATGCTTCAGGTTCATAAAGTCACACTTTCCTGATGATTTATCTTAGCTAGAGAGCTAAGCTACTCTGTTTAGAGAAACAGAGTCGAAAATGCCTTTTAATTATTCAGTCTGCCGGATGGCTTCCTCACCTTATATAGAGGACCTCTCAAGTAGGGAAGTGGTGAAGCTGTAGCTGTACCTCAATGGGCCTATCCTTGGCCTAAGTGAATTGGGACGTCAGTCCCAACTGCCACCCTAATCTAACCTAACCTAACGTTTTTGACCGTGCTTCGGAGAACGATTCCGAACAAAGCCGATCAAAATGCTCGAATTCATTTTGAAACCAAATCAGCTCCTCACTAGTACAGACACTTGGGACCTTTCAAGTGATCACGTTGGGCTGATCATCACCCTTTACACAACACCAACGCTCCACCAAAATGTGCAACGACTCATCAGTCAGAAGACCGACCTAGAAGTTTTCCGAAGTACATTGGAAAACTCGGTCCACTTAGAGATGGAGGTATGCTTTGGTCGAGATATAGAGCACACGGTTGACCTAATTACGGCAAAAATCCATTCTACGGCAGCTGCAGCCAATCCAAAACCAGTAGTAGTCAGAAGGGATGAAGTAGGTAACCAGCTAACTCCTGAGCTAGTTCGACTTCTCTCTTAGAAGCGACGACTCCGTCGGAAATTTAAGACCAACCTTCACCTCGCAGACAAGGCTGTCTGGAAAATGGCAGATAGGGAACTTAAGTGGCAGTTCACACAGACAGAACTCGTTCGACAGAGGAATAGTGGCTCTGGACTATAAACTTGTTACTGGATATAACCTGTGGAAAGCGACAAAAAACATAAAGAGACAACCCTATCAAATTGTTCCTCTAAGGCGTCATGATGGTACTTACTGCTCTAATACTGAGGAACAAGCGGGTACATTTGCTCAGCACATCGAAGAGCGATTTACGCCTTTTAAACTGGCTACGGATAAAGAAAGAAGACAAACTCTCAGCATCATTGACACCACTCCAAATGACGTTGCCTGTTCGTCCCATCCGATTCGATGAGATTGAATAAAATATAACAAAGCTTCCTAAGTCAAAGGCCCCACGTCATGACAGCATGACATCTTGCTACCTTGCTAGCCTTGCCAAGGAAATCTCTCCTTTTTGAAAGTTGGAAAGAAGAGTCTTACCCCGAATCATACCGTCCAATCTGACTCTTCCCCACTCTTGCCAAAGTTTGGACGACGTTGATGGCTAAGAGGAGCAACGAACACAACAATTTCTTAGCTGACCATCAATTTGGATTCGGGAAGGACACGGCACCGTCGAGTTGATAAATAGAGTGACTAATCATATTCTTAAAGCGTTCGACGACAAAGAATACTGTTTTAGATAATTTTCCGATTTCGATCGCTCTTCTCAATAAAATTAAGACTTTGATTCCTGCTTCGTACTTTGGCATGTTGCGATCATACCCTGAGGACAAAAGATTTCAAGTCAAAATCAAAAACACGCTTTCCACTGCCACGCTGATGATGAGAGCTGAAGTACCTCAAGGAAGCGTTATTGCGCCACTTCTTTACAACCTGTACACTGCTGACATCCCCACCCCAATGGAGATAATGCAGGCTGTTGCTAATCGCTACAAACGCTGACGACCTGGCTATCTTTTTCACATCATCCTGCGAGAGTGAAGTAGCTCACGGTATATAAGAGTACATCCACCTGCTTGAGAGCTGGACTCGCAGGTAGAATATTACCTTAAATCCGGCCAAAGGGAAAAAAGTCATCTTGCTCTACGATGCAAAAGAGGGATTTATAACACAATAGTGGCACCCACTTGGAGATACGCTTACCAGATTTGGGGTATAGCGGTTGCTCGAATCGATTACGTATACAGACGTTTTTGGTTGCGATTGGTAATGAATTCGACCTTGTATCATGACCTCAATCTTGATACCGTGTACATTCAAAGTAATGAGCAACTAGCCAGACACAAAAACAGGCTGGTCAGAAATTTACTAAATACAAACTCAACCAAAAGATTAAAAATACGATCATGAAAAATTTAATTCAAAATTAATGTAACGGCATGACTAACGATGGCTCCACCTACACCCTGGTTTGGCGATAAAAAAAAATAAATGCAATAGATAAAAATAAACGAATTTTTGAGTTGTTGCAAGAATATAAATAAAAATATATTTCACGTACTTTTTCATTACAACTCTAGTATTTACGCCAGTGATGGGCAAAACTCATATAAGCAAACGTCTTTTCTTTGTGTGAGTAAACAGCGCAGTAAGCAAAAGCGCACGAGAGAGCAAGAACCGTAAACAAGCAAAAACGCGTGAGAGATTTCACATACACGGACCGTGCGTGAGCCGACTGCGCTGCGGCAGAATTTACTGCAATAGCATCGCGAGTTATGTAAATTGAGAGACTGTCCGTCACTGAGCGTGGTACAAAAGAACAGAGAGACGAAACAAACAAAATTTTATGGAAAAAAATAATCAAATTCAATTAATTGTGCACACAAGGTTTTACTTATTTGTTCATAGTAGTATGTTCTTCTACTAACATAAACTTGTTTTTAATTGCAGCCCATAAACAAAACAAAAACACCCTTTATTTCCAGTCGTTATAATTACCTTTGTAAGAGCGAAAGCCGTTACCAGCCAGCCAGTGTGTGCGTATAGATTTATAATGTAATATTATTACAATGTGTACACACTTGCAGGACATGCCTATTTTTTGTAACAAAATATTGCATAACAACTAAAAAGAAAAAAGCCAATTAAAGAGAAATTAAAAAATTATTTTATATGAAACAAAGTAATTTTTCTAAGCATTTTAAAAAGGACTCAGAGAGCACGACTTAAACAGAGCGTCATAAATGTCTTCGTGATTGCTGCCGCTCTAAGCACGCGCCTGCGTCACACACCCAGAGAGCGAGAGAGTTAAACAAAAGGAAGCAAAAAAGAAAAAACCAAATACATTTTGTATATACGTTGGTGGGGGGGGCGCATGTTTATACGCCTTTTTTGCCCTTTTTCGCGCGTGAACTTTTGCCTGGCGTTGCCACCACCACCAACAACAACCACCAGCCAGCCGCCGCTCGTTGTTGTAATTGAAAACTACACCGCAACGAAGCAAGAGCCGAAGCAAACACGAAGGAAAAAGATCCCTGCCCAAAACGTCACATACACACACGTACGCACACACACTCATACACATGCACATACAGTCGCAGAGAAGAAAACTAGCGAAGCAGCAGCAGCAGCAGCGGCCGCGGCAGTTGTGGTTGTAAAATGGCGAAAAACGTCACAAGGAAGACCGGTTAATAAATTATTGCCAATTGAGAGTGTATGTTTAAAAAATAAATATTAAAAAATTGCCTTAAAATTATTAATTAATAAAATGTGTAGTAAGTTGGCATGAAAAACACAAAAAAAGGGCAAGAGCAAGCATTTAAGCCTTGTAATACATAAGTGAAAGCGTATATAGTGAAAAATTTTACGGAAACGGCAACATGTATTTTTTTCATTGTTTGCGGCAACATTTCAAACTGCGCAAAAAGTAAAATTTTCCCAAAAAATACGACAGGACTTAAACTTAAAACAAGCCGTAACCAAAAAATTTAAGCAGTGCTTATAAAATTAATAAAAGAAAATTCTATTGTACAATGCTATCAATATGCGGCGCCCGCAGGATACAACAGATACACAGTATACTACACACACACACACACGCACATGCACTGTATATACTATACGTACATACAATACATAGCCAGGCAGCGCCCGCGTTACTTTTGCTGTGTCTGCCGGAGCACCCTCTGAATGACTGCTAGGCGCTGCTATCAATATGGCGCTGTGCGGCTTAATTTTGTTGGCTTAAAAAAAAAAAAAAATACATCAATAATTGAAGTTTGTATAAAAGCGTTTTTTTATACAACATAAAAATAGCTAAAAAGCAGTAAATAATATACACAAATATTGTATACAGAGGCCAAGGCGTAGGAAAAAGAAAAAAAATAGCAACGTAGACAACGATGTCGGCGACGGCCGTCGCCCCGAAACAGGAACAAAAGCAGCAGAGCGCGGCAGCGACGACGGCGGCGGCGGCGGCAAAGGCACAGCAGCAGCAACAACAACAATGGCTTTAAATGAAATTCACGTATTTCGGTATACACACGACAAAAGCCGACGAGGACAACGATGACGTTGATGATGATGATGACGACGTAGACGATGATGATGATAACAGCCATTATGAGCTTGTTGTTGTTGTTGCTGCAAAAAAAAATATATACACCAAAGGGTGGGTGGCATAGCAGCAAGAGTCCGTCTGCGTCTGTAGTAATACATATACACACGCACGCACAAACACATACACATAGGCAGGCATGTAGACGAACGAGCAGATGGCGGCGTGCAGCGTAAAGAGTAAAAATGGGAAAAGGAAGAAGGAGAATGAGAAAATGAGTGAGAGCATAAACTAGAGTGTGAGCGCACCGCATAAGGGATGGTCGGTCGTTGATACAGTAAAAAATAAAACGACACAAATCAATCAGCATAGTCGACGAGGCAATGCCCTACGCAAAGGCGGCTTTTAAGAGAAAGATTTTTTGAAGGCTTTTTTGTTTCGAATTAACTTTTTACAAATTAATCAACCAGACTTGCATGATTTTATGTGCGTGCAGATTATTTTAATTTGAGCGTATCTCATTAGTTTCAAAATATAGTTGGGTCCTCTTTTAGGGTGTTGCCTTTTTTGAATTAAATTTATCGAATTTATTTTTTGTTTTATTCAACCAAGCATTTGTGGGAATATTAACATTGCGGTTCGATACGAAAAATTTCTAGTTAGTGAAAATTCTTTTTATTACAGGCTTTTACCCTAAAAATTAGCATCCGTCCCAATGAAAAGCAGGTTTTGAAATCTTTATGCCAACCAAGTAGGTTTCTTATTTTGTGATCGCCAATCCAGTGTTTAGTTAGATATGTCTTAGACTAAGTTTAGACAAGCAGGAGGCCGCTTTTCTGTCATTCTTTTTTTGCTTATCGCATTTTTAAAACTTCTTTTTTTAAGCCTCTTTATAGGATTTTAATTTTTGGGACGAATATTTATTTAATTTTTTTAATTTTGTCGAAATTACAACGTAAAAGCACATCGAAAAGCCGCAAAAGTGTATTTTTTTAAAGAGTTTCAAGCAAGTGAAGTCAAAAACTTTTAAAGATTTTATTTTTAATTTATTTTTTCCCTAAAATTAGAAATATAAATTGTGAGAATTTAAAAATTAATAGTTTAGGCTTCTAGCTTTTTCTACCAATATAGTATTTATATTTTTAAGAAATGGGTACTAACAAAAAGATAAAATATTTTCAGAGGGCTAAATTTAAACAAAACCCCAAGCAAAATTAATTATAGACTTAAAATCTGACAAACTTACTTAAAAAAGTAAATTTTTTCTTTGTTAGTTCGTTGTTCAGTTTGGTTTGTTCCAATCTGCTTAAATGGCAATATGAGAAGTCAACACATCGGTTTGTAAAGGTATGAGAAAGGCGAACTTTATGTTAAAGATTCGTAAACCATACCGAAGTAGTTCTCCTTAGCAACAATCGTCGAGCAATGATTTGTGTCGCTAGACAGCGCCTTGAAGTTTATTTTAATTAAAAAAATTCCGCAGTACTTTTTAAACTATAATATAATATAACAATTTCCTACTTTTATAGCTGCTACTCATAAAGTCTAAGGGTACATAGTGAATTCTTTCAAAAATTTGTAACAGGGTGGAAATTGACTAGTATAAAAAGCCTATTCATAATATCATAATTTCAAGCTCGTGAACTATATGAAAGTATATTACTGTTTATCTGAGCTAAATTTTCCAAAAACAGATATTTTTTAAAGAAATTTTTAAAAAATTTTAACTTTTCGAGTAGAAACAACTTCTAAGGCTGCACACAATCTTCAATATTAGAGAGGGTATATAGAAGTCGGTTACGCCCGGCTTAATTTTTCTTTCGAACTCTACGGCCAAAGCGAGCAAATGGTGGTTGTTGTTGTTGCTGCTACCGCCGCTGCCAGTAAGAAGGGTGTATGAGTGTACGTAGAGCAGACAGACAGCGACGGCGAGACGAGACGACGCAGCGTTAGACTGTTTGGCAGACATTTATGCTGCGGCAGAGGGCGGTGGTCGCAGTCGCCGTTGTCTATACTCACACACAGTCAGACACAGACACACACACATATGCAACATGCAACATACATATTTTGGCTACTTAACCTACAGAACAAAAAAAGGATACAGAAAAAGTAAAGCGTATCCGCATAAACACAGCACAGTTGAGCACAACGAGTTCAGGCACCCTTTAAGAGCGAAACGGAACAGAACGACAGACAGCGAAACAAATACAGTTACACAGACTGTCAGCCAGCCAGCCGAACAGCCACATGCGCATAGAACAACCGGACCCGGACTATAGTAAATCTTCAGCGCAATTATTAGAAACGCCGGAAATAGGCAAACTACAGGATACAAGCGACAGGCAAACACAAGCACACGCACATCCACACACATGTACGGCACACACACACACACACAACTAGCTTACGCATAAAGCCGCTTATGCTTTACGTTAACTACTTTACGTTATCGCATGCGTATGTAAATGACGTTATTACGCCCTAAACGTTAACGTCGCTCTTGGCTGTAAGCGTCGACTTTGACGTTAGCGTCGGCGTCGCTGTCGCGTCGTTGTTACGTGAATTGGTTTGAAGTTCGTTTACATTGATGGAGGAGGAACTTTGCCGTGTGAAAATTTCTATACTACGTACGGCTTTTGTGTGCGTGCAAGTGTGTGTATTTGTGTGTGTGTTTGCATTACGTTGTGTCTTACTTTCAATGTCATCAAAAATGGCCGAAGATATTTTTGCATTTGAAGAGCATATCACAGCTAAGTTTGATGAGCATTGAGGAAATGTTCTCGTGTGTTGCTGTTGGAAGCGGCAAAAACTTAAACATAAATTGACTAAGTACATAGTGTTTGTATATACTTATGTGCACATAAATACAGTTTGAAGAAGTCAAAAGCACCAACAAGTGTTTGTACGAAGCGCATTAAGTGTTATTTCAACCAAAATATACGATAATAGACGCGATTCTTGCGTAACTCTTCAAGAGGTTGTGAAATGTTATACTTATCAACTCATATCACAGCCATTTTGATGAGTTATGCGGGAATTTTACCAACACTACGGACCATAATTCTAGGAATCAGAGAGCCTGCGCGTAGTTAATACTAAAAATTGACGTTTTACTTTCTTATACCATGTCGTTAAAATGTTTGTGACCTTATGTATTTTATATCATATCACAGCCATTTTGACGAGTTTGGGTAAAGAAATCTCAACATGAAGAGCAAACTGTTTATCATAAGCGGTTTTATACGGTAACTTTTTACTCATCTGCAATATGACTGCCATTAAAAGTAATCTAATAACTTTTTTTAACTACTGTCGTCCTGCTTGCCTAGTAGAGCATAGGGACTTAATCTAATAACTTGCTTAGTGTGTTCTAATTCGATTTATATGTCCTTTATAATAAACCTTTTTATAATTTCAGGCTCTTTTTATCAAATCTTAAATACGAAAATTACGCAAGCTTTGACGTTTTTCCCAGTTTTCATTATTCCTCAACAACTTATGTCTATCCGGAAAACTTAAACGAAAAACCTGATCGTCTAAAAAAAACTATGAAAAAATGCTTGCTTCTTATTCTTAAGGCCGTCAGCCAGTTGGTGTCACAAGGGGAATCACGTGTAACCCTAGACTTGGGTACGCGCCGTAATTGTGACACACTTCTGGAAGTGCGACTATACTCTCCACGTGAGGGCGGCTGGAAGCAGGCCCATGGTAAGGTCATGTCTCTGCCATGGGTGCTGACGAATAGTAGTTCGGGCGAGAGAAGAAAACTCTATAAAATTACCCCAAATCCAAGGTGGAACAGCAAAGGCCGAGGGATGAATGGCTGAGGGGGTCTCAGCCATCACTTTGCGAACTCTGGATACCTGCCGACCTCCAGTTTTAATAAATGGCTTCCCGCGGTAGCCGGGCTATGCCGCGGGTGACTCACCCCTTCCCGACTTCTCGTGGGATCAAAATTATGAACAATACAAACAATAATAATAACAAAAACCAAAAAGAGAACGTAACTCGCCAAAATACGATAGGGAATAAAAACCCGAAAAATGTAGCTCAAAGCGCGGTGAGGAAGGAACCAGAAGATGTCCTTCTTATCCTGGATTCCCTAGATTCTGAGGGAAGGCAGTCCAACCCACCCTCAGACGAAAAAATGGAACAAACATGTTTCGCTTCTTCGTCCAAGGTAGGGCTGGCTGCCAACTCTTCAGAGCCGGCTACTCCTAAGATGCCACCACCAACAAAACCGTCTTATCAAGACAGGCGACGGGCAGGAGAAATTCTCCAAAAGAATCTTACCAATCCGGAGGTCACACCGGAGGGTATGAAGTTAGTAGATTGGGCCAAAGGTATCCTGCCGTGCTTCCAGCCAGCAGCCCCAGGGAAACCTAAAGCCCAGGTCAAAAGGCAGAGATCCGCAGAAGAAGCTGCGCCTCCGCCAAAAAGAACGCGACCGCAGCACATCAACCACTCCTTTGCCGAGGTTACGAGGAATAAGATCCTCCTTGGTGTCCTAGACAAGGGCAACAAGACGGGTTTTGTACCTCGGAACTTGTGGAAAGGGGTGGAAAATGAGCTGCAAGATCGCTTCTTAGACGAATTGGAGAGAAGCGGAGGACCCCCTCCACTCTGCAATGACGCCGGATGGCATCTCGGCACAATAAAGACAATTGCGTGCGAAGACATCCGCTCGGCAGAGGCCTACAAGAAGGCAATAGCAGCTCTTGGAGAAGTCTATCCAGGAGCTAAGCTAGTGGCGGTGGACTGGTCGGAGGTCGCCATTAGACCGAGAGCCCGAGTATGGGTCTCAGCCAAGCCAGAGGATCCAGACAAGATCCTCAAGCTGTTTCAGGTGTGTAACCCACACCTGAAAACCGATGACTGGCGGATTGCCAAAGTAGAGGACACGACAGGCCCAACTAGACAGGTTCTGCTGACTATTAACAAAGAATCAGCAGAAGCCTTAAAGAAAGCCGATGGCATTGTGCGGTACGGCTACAAAAAGGCTGTGATTCGGGTGTACCGGAATGACACCTCGGGCGGCACGCAAACCGCACCCGAACCAAAGCTAAAAGACCCAGAGTCTTTCATTGACGAGATGAGTGGTGAAGAAGATATTCTGGAAGGGTATATGTCAGAGTCATCGGAGCTCGCCAGGGAGCTCGGAAATGCTCCAATTCTTGGACAAACCTACTCGCATTTGGACTACTCACCCAGTTTTGAGGACTGACTATCTTGATCAGCGAGCTATACCAGCATAACAAGTCAATCTCATTTGATCAATTTCTACAAAGGAACGTTTACGTTTCGGATCTGTTACTACAGAAGAACTTTTATGATACTGTGCAAGTCCTCTGCGAATGTGTTCTATTGCTACTGAAGATGGAGCACATTAAAGTATGGAAGAATATAAATTAAATTTAGTTTAAAAAGTAATAATACAAAAATTATGATATTAATTCTAAATTATTTGGACCAAGATTTTTGAATTTATGTACTCTTATAGACTACACAACGACAATACTTCTAACATTGTAATTCGTAACTTTAATTTGTTCATGTAGCTCCGTAATTTTTAATGGTAAAACACATATTATAAAAACTAAGCAACTTATTAAACTTAACATATTAATTATAAAATTTGAACTTGTTTATATTTTAGCCCTCGCCCAAAGAGAGAGATTCTATAGACTTTTTTGTAATTGAAATTATCAGCATTTTGTAAAAAGCCAAATTTTATTTTTGCAACTCGAAAAGTTCGTTTTTAAAAGCGAATAATATGAATGAAAAAATGTTTTTTGACCGATCGGTCCTATATGATATAGTCAACTGATTTTTTTCGAATTCCGAAAACTTCTCAATGCCAAATTTGGTTTCGTTATCTTTATAAACAAACGAGCTATGCCCTTAAAACTTTTTTGACTGATCGTATCTATGAGAACTATATGATATAGTCATCCGAGTTTGATTAAATTTGCTGCCGTACTGGGAAACCCTAAAAAGTACTCAATACTAAATGTAGTTATGATATACAACGATTTTTGCACCAAACGTTTTTTTTGACCGTTCGGCCCTATAGGAGCTATAGGATATAGTCAACCGGTTTTTTTTTAATATGATACAGTACTTGGGAACTTCAGAGTGCCAAATTTGGCTGCAATATCTGCATAAGCAAACGAAATATACGTCTAAAAGTTGTTTTTTTGAGATTCTCTGAAACACCTCTATGGAAGCTATATAATATAGCCCCATTATCCCAAAAATAATCTTTCCTCCAATAGAATAAGGAATCTGATCTGAAATTTTAGCTGCTCTGGCTCTACGTTCTCTGAGAGCTAAGCATTCATACGGGAAGACATGGGAATATTGGTTCTCTAATCATACTTTAGCTAACTTTAAAGGTACTTCGACTTCTCCTACTGTATGTAGGTACATACATTTTCGGCTTGGTCAAAACGATCCTTACGAAAGGGTAAGGGGTAAAGGGTATTGTACAAAGTACAATATGGTACAGAGTATAAAAAGGATTTTGTAATTAAGATTAGATGATGCAAAAAAATTAAATTTTGTCTTTTCCTAAATTTTACAAAATTGTTTGGCACTTTAGTCTTAACTATAGATCTGTCCCTCATCTTATCCGTTCCCACATTCAGTGCCCCATAGTGTATGGAAAAGGTAAAAAAATTTAAATTCATCTGGGGTACCCAGTGCCTCTAGGACAGGTCTAGGATTAATAATAGTATAATCTTGAACTTTTGTATTGCTGTCATAATTTAGATGCACTTAAACTCATCGATGTATTCCTTTTGATAAAGTCAATGCATGCTGAGCGCGAATAATGATTCGTTCCAGGACTATGACAGATTTTTATCAGCATAAGTAGGTCCTTGAGTCAAACAAGTTATTGCCAATTATAAATGTTATTAAATCCAGATAATTAGCTTGAATGAAAACTGGTTGGATTTGGTAGGATTTATAGGGTGATTTTTGAACGTGTGTTTGTACCAAGGCGCATATTGAGGCGTTTCCATAATATCGTAGAGAATCCTGTAATTGATAAATTTACAATCAGTCAAAAATACTCAAATCAAATGGATAGATTTTATTTAAACTTACTACGATGCCATTGACTTGAAGATATTTCCGCAATGGATCAATCCCGGAAGAAACGACGCTGGAATAACGAACAGTTAAGTCGTTTAAAGTTGCTCCTGTAGAAATGACGACTCCTTCCAGATCTAAGATAGATTTTTATCAGCATAAGTAGGTCCTTGAGTCAAATGAGTTATTGCCAATTATAAAGGTTTTAAGATCCAGGTAGTTAGCTTGAATCATAACTATTCATCGTTCAATTGGTAGAATTTATAGGGTGATGTTTGAACGGGTTCTTGTACCAAGACGCATATTGAGGCGTTTCCATAATATCGCAGAGAATCCTGTAATTGATAAATTTACAATCAGTCGAAAATACTCAAATCAAATGGAGAGATTTTATTCAAACTTACTTGCCATTGACTTGAAGATATTTCCGCAATGGATCAATCCCGGAAGAATCGACGCTGGAATAACGAGTAAGTCTTTTAAAGTTGCTCCTGGTGAATTCCTTTGCTAGACATAATTATCAAGCAAGAATTCCACAAACTTTTCTAAAACAAACCAGAAATTCAGGTAATTATCTTGAATCCGAACTATCGTTTAATCGTTCATTTGGTGGGATTTATAGGGTGATGTTTAAACGGGCTTTTGTACTGTAGAGAATCCTGGAATTTATAATTTAACCATCAGTTAAAAACAGTCAAATCAAATTGATAGATTTTATTAAAACTTACTGCGGTGCCATAGACTTGAGGATATTTCCACAATGTATCAATCCCGGAAGAATCGACGCTGGAGGATAATGAAGCAGTGAGCTGTGTTCCAGAGTTGCTCTTGCAGAATTCCTTCACTAAAAATTCTTAGCAAAATCGTCTTCCACAAACTTCTCCAAATTAAAACACATTCGATTTAGATGTTTTTTTTTGTTTTTTTTTTTGTAGTTTTGTTTTTATTTTAATTTATAATTATAATTTTTTTATATGCTTTTTTTTTAAGGAAACTTGAAGGTTTACAAAACAAAACAGACCACAACAGATGCTTTTTTTTTGCATACTAAATATAATTGAACTGAATGAGGGAAATATGTTGTTGTTTTTTTTTGTTTTTAAGGACAAAGGAGGCACTAAAACCCAAAAAAAAGTTACTCAACTTGATGCTCAGTTCGCTCTAAAGCGCGTAAAGCAGAAATCTACAAAAATATCAAGAAAAAATAAAAAAAAACAAAGCATCAAAAAATATTGAATTTTGAATAAATTTCTTCTTTACGGAGCTAGTTTATATTGTATGAGAAACTCGTAAAAGAAAAATTGAAAAGGATACAAAACAAAATTCAATTTTAACAAAATCAATTAGTTTTAAAATAATTTACAATAAAGTTGCGGGCACGCTTTAAATTTTTCACCAACAAAACAAGCAAAGTGTGCAAAAAATAAAAAGAGCTTAACAAAAGTTTTTTTTTTTCAGTTTAAGGCGTAATATAAATAGTAACAAACTTATTTCCGGGGCCTTGAGACTTTTGCAAACTTTGCTTGAATTGTCAGCAAAAAAAAAGTAAAAAAAAACGGCGCAAACTTAAAGTAAACTTTCTTTTTTTCTCTATAATTGGAATGATAGCTTTGGGTTTTTGGTGGCTGCCTGTCGCTTTACAATGTGTGTGTGTGTGTGTGCAAGGATAACAAAAGTTTGCGAAAAATGTTTTTAATTTTAAAGCATTTTATAAAATTTTTACTTTTTTGCTTAAATCGACTTAAATTTTTTCACTTTGCTTTTTGCTTTACTTAAATTTGCTTGGATTTTTATAATTTTTGTTTAAATTTAATAATTAGAATTGGAATTGTTTGCTGTGTGTGTGTGCGTATGTGTATGTGTTAGACAGGACTCGTGCGGTGCAGGAAACAGTTGGCACACAAACTTTTATTTTACAATTATTGCTTTTATTTTTAAAGTTTGGTGTTTTTTGTTTGGCTTCCGTGCGCTGTAGAAGTCTTGCAATTTGAAAATTTGCTAGTTTCCATTTTGTTTTTAAATTTTATTTTATAATTTCCTAGTTGGTTTTTTTTTTCTTATTCCATTTTGTTGGTGTTGGTTTCGATTTGCTGGGTTTCTTTTTTTTGGGGGGGGGTGCTATGTGTTGTGTTTTTAATGTAAAAATGATGACAATGATTTTTGGAAAGATAGAAACACAAATTTGCATTTTTTTCTACGTTAAAATCAAATTGTATCTTGCTGCTTCTATTTTCGTGGATTTGGGCATGTGTGGGGATGGGTTGGATGTGATTGAATGCGGCTTGTGATTTTTGATGTAGTTGTTATGCTGAAACTATTACGCCAATCTCCGCTCAAACTTTACGATGACAATGACCAGGGCATAGCGGCTAAAGGCGCTATTCGATAAGCCGCTGCTAAAGCCGCTGCTGCCCTTCTGTTTGCCGCCGCCGCTGCCGCCGTCGTCGTCATCATTGAAGCAGCGCCTCCAAGTGCTGCCACAGCAGCACCCACTCACTGACTTGGATGCTGCGGCATTAATATCTGATAATGTTGACCCTGTTGTGGATGCTGCGGCGTTTGCGTAAAGTAATGATTGGGTATTAGCTGTGTTGATGGCAATACGGGGCACAGCACCTGATATGGCGCTGGCTGTGTTTGTTGTGGATACGCGGGCTGTGGGTACGCGGCTTGTGGTCCCCCGCCGGCAGGGGATGGCTGTGGTGGCGGATGGAAAGTCTGATGCGGTTGACCCGGCGAAGGCGTTGTCGATGGTGGCGTCTGTACAAACTGCAACGGCTGCGGCGGTTGGTCTGGATACATACGCATCTGCTACAGCAAAGTAAAAAATATGTTAATTATTTATTACAATACAAGCTCCCAATCCCAAAGACTTACCATAGGCGCATAGGGCTGTGTTTGGAAATGTGGTGGATGTGGCGCATGTTGGTACTGTATGAATTGCTGTATGGGTGCAGCCATCAGTGTCTGTCCGGTGGCCGAAGTGGCCGATACATGTATCTGCGATGAAGGTATTTGACCTGAAAAGGAAAGTAAAAGATAAATTACAATATGCTCCGATTAAAATAAAAAAAATGTTAATCCTTGACATAACCCATTAATCGCTTGTTTTTGGCAACGAAGCATACCCCAAGCATAAAAAATGTTTCATACAAACCCATTGAAAAGTTTCTTAATTTACAATCATCTTGAGAAATTCTGTTGCCTTCTTCATTCTTAAAAAATAACACGGAACTCTTGAATATCATCGTCTGCCACTTGACTAATCTTATACCAAAAGTTTCCATTTGAAACTTGCAGGTGGCTTCATGGATTCTTTGCTATAATTCTAATAAAATTTATATATAAATAAAGTTCTTGTACAAATCTTTTTCAATCCTTCGACGCAATTTGAAGACTACTCTAATCTACAAGCATTTGGTCCCCACCCACACTACTCACCATAATTGTTGCGCCGCAAGCGTTGCACCTGTCCGGCTTGCGGATGTGTTGGTGCCGGGAATGGATGCTGCTGCTGCTGCACCACATAGACAGCATTGGCAGTTTGCACATGTTGCCCGGTGGTCGTAAAAATGCTCTGCGCTGGCACCGGCGTCTGTGGCGTGTGTGGTCGCGAGGGGTTGGGTGTGCTGGGACCACGTGGTGTAAACGGCTTAGCCGATGGATTGAGCACATGCGGCTTCTTTACGGCCGGCGTTGTGCCAGTTGCTGTAGTGCTTGTGGTAGTTGCCACTGCAGTGCTGGCGATTCCAGCAGCAGTAACAGTGGCGCCGGCAGTGGCAGACACAACACTTGTCGTCTTGTCAGCCGGCAAAATTATGCTGCTCGGCACTGCCGTAGGCGTGGTGACCAGACCAGTTGCCGTAGTATTATTATTGGCAGCATTTACTACCATATTATTGTTATTGTTGTTGGCAACTGCAGCGGCACTGACCAGCGTAACCGTAGCCGGCGATGTGGCAGCAATTGGCGTAACAACAGCTTGCAATTGTGGCTGTTGCGTCTGTTCCGGCTGAAGCTGTGGCGGCATACTCTCCATTATGATGCCTGGCGAAGTGAGGACAACCGGTGAAATTTGTGGTTGCTGTGTGGCAGCTGCTGTTGGTATTGTATGGTATATAGGCTGTGGTGCTTCCTGTAACTGCTGTGGCGGTGGCTGCACCTGCTGCTGTTGTGGCAGTATCTGTGGCGGTTGCTGTTGCTGTTGTGTCTGCTGGTGCTGCTTGGCCATCTGCTGATGCATATTGGCATTGGCAGCGCTATTTTCTACCACAATTTGTTGTGGCTGCGGCTGCGCTTGCTGATTCTTTTGCTGCAGATGTGGCGGCACATGCTGCTGCTGCTGAGGCACATAGTGTGGCTGCTGTTGCTGCTGTGGTGCATGACCATGATGTGGAGGTGCCTGAGACACCACATGGTGCTGCATGCTCACATGCTGCTGCTGAGACTGTTGCTGTTGTTGCTGCTGCGGCGGTGAGGAGGACTGTAGTCCACCACGCTGCTGCTGTTGTTGCTGTTGCTGCACCTGCTGCGATTGCTGAGACTGCTGCGGCGGTGGCTGCGGCTGTTGTTGTTGTGACGGTGATGCATTGCTGCCCGCCAATTGGAAGTCTTGCTTGAACTGACGCAAATCCTGCAGCTGATTATCGCGTGAGCGTATTTGGCGCTGCTGCTGTGGTTGTTGATTCTGTTGTGGCCCAGGACCAGTTTGCATGTTGCTCTGATGCTGCTGTCCACCAGTCGTTTGCAACGGTGGCGATCCACCGCTGTTATGACCACCTGCATTGTGGGCATGTGAGCCACTACCATGCATAGGCTTATTAAATTGCAGCTGATTTTGATTATCACCGCCATAGTTTAGCGAAGAGTTAGACTGCGAACCCTGGTATTGACGCATTTGACGCTGTGGCAAGGGTTTGCCGGCCGGGTTGTTGCTGTCGCCGTTTAGCTTAGATGCACCGCCCATATGAGATTGATTGCGGTACTGTGAGGAGCTGTAAAATAACACCGAGTTAGTTGTTGGTCACAAATAAATAAATAATTAGACAACTTTACCCATGCATGATAGGCGAGTAGCCCTGATAGGAGCTCTGATTTTGCATATTCATGTTTGACTGATAGCCACCGCTTTTACCGCCTACGGTATTATTATTACTGCCGCCGCCGCTTTGAGACACTCCAGAACTATTGTTGGAGCCCACAGTGTTTGGCGGATTGCCGCGCATTATCTTGCCACCCGGCACAGTCTTTCGCTTCATCATCGGACCGCCGACATACTTGCTGCCATTGTCCGGTCCCACATTGGCCGACGAGGGTGGTCCTGCACCCTTCAGGCCGCCTGCCAAAGCTAAAGCAGCAGCCGAGTGCGTAGGGACGCCAAGACCAACCCCGCCCGAGCCCATCGATTGCGCCATCATCATATTATCGCGTTCGCGTTCACGTGGCGTGCCACCGCTATTGGCATTCGAAACAATTGGCGCCGCGGATGAAGCTGCTGATGAGGTCTGCGACGATGAGTGGGAGTGCGATGATTGTGTGGACATGCCAACATGCGATGGTGGCGGCCCGGTGATGCTACGTGTCTGTTTTGTAATATAACGATCACTGCTCATGGTCTCACGCAGCTGATACTCGCCAGCATTGCTGCCACGTGGCTTATTGTTACGATCACGATCGCGATCACGTTCTTCACGGTCTCTGTCCCTATCGTTGCGATCAACGCGCTCACGTTCTGCAGTTCGTTCACGCTCCTGTTCCTGTGTGGGACGCTCGACGGCAGCAAACAACGACTCCTCGTCGCCGTTCTCCAAATCTAAACGCTCACGACAGGTAGGATTATTTTCAATTTCGGCAGCTAACTTTTCAGCTTTGGCCTCGGCCTCTTTGAATTCCAGCGAGTCGCCTTTGTCTAAGGGCACTGTGTACGAGGCCAAAGAATCATCAAATGTTGATGTAACACCAAATTGATTTTCATTTTTGCGGAACATATCATTGGCATCCCAGCCATTTGAAGCGCCGTCTAGCTCTATGTCTATACCGCCATTTGCGCCCGCGTCCCAAGGTTCCAGCTCCTTTTCATCAAATCGCGTGCCTGCAAATATGAGCGTATTTAGAACATTTTCAAAAAAACACACACGCTTTACGTGGTGTCCAATAACTACTTTCGCAGACACTACGTAAAGTGTGTACAAAATAATACCAAATTTTGTTAATAGCTTTGGCCTAAATACCAAACCAAATACTTTAAAGTTCAGTCTAATAATAAAACTTACCATTGCACTTATCTGATATAGCGCCGTCAGTTTGAAAGCCAGCGCCTGCTGTGGCAAATTGCGAATCGAAATTCTTGGCCATTACGGCGACTACAGTATCCAATGGGAATATTATGTGTTTCGGCACTGTTTTGCCCTCGTCGGGCAGATTTTTTGTTGCCTTAATGCAGGCCGGTAGCTCCAGTGCTATATCAAAGTTTCCCGAAAATGTACGAAATACGCCCTCGTATATATTGCCTGATCTCAGTCGTACCTCAACAACACTGCCAACGAGCGCAGTGGCTCGGTGCATAAAATGGGTATTATTGTAGACACCTTGGGCGACGGTACGTCCCTTGTTATTGCTTGCTGGCCTTAGATTGTTATCGTTTGCGTTATATCTGCAAAGTGCAAGAGACAAAAGAAAAGTCAGTCAGAGACATAAGAAATTACGTTGCCCTAAAAAAAAAAAAACAAACACGAAAACGAAAACTCAAAGCCAAGACAAAGCAGCGCAATAATAATCGAAGCAAAGCGACGCATACTCAGGGTCGATGTAGTATTGATTCGTCTACCTACCCACCAGACACTACGCAAAAAACACCCTGTCGGAATTCTCGGAACAAACAGCAGCAACAATATTCTCAAAATGACAGCCCAAACTTCAAAACTTAAGCATAGCCGTCTACGATAATAATAACCAACCCTGCTTTGCTAAGTACTTTGGAACATGCTTATCCAACTGGGTCATTGCGAAACTGTCGCGTCATATGTGAACAACAACGACGACGTATTGAAGAGGGCAATATTTGGGGGTGCTCCGCTGGCACTTCGTTTATTACCATGTGTGTGCGTGCGTGCAGGATCGACGACCGTGAATTCTTAACGCACAATGAACCCGAAAACAGCAACAACACCAACAACGAGTACAACAAAGTAAACGCGGCGGAGGGCGACGTGGGTGTGTTTTGGTTCACGAAGCGTGCATTGCACACACATATTCGTGAATGAAAACAAATAATTGGTTCCGTTTAAACGTGAATCATGCGTATGCGGAAGAGAGAGGTTGGGGCACAGCGAGAGGCGGCGAGAGAACGACGCCTGATAAGGAGAGTTGGGTGAAGGCTGCGCTGCGGCTGGCTGCAAGCGAAATAGGCTGGAACTAAAACACACACAGCGCGAAAACGAAACGAAACGCAGCAGCACAAAAACAAGTGCATGGCAGAATGCCGAATAAATGGCGAGAACTAGTGTGGATAAGAGCCCCAACTACAACAACAACAACTAGAAGAAGCAGCAGCAGCGCAAAAAGTATATGGCGCGATGCGGCAATACATGCACACACACACATATACAATATATATACGTACACACACACACACACACACACACACATATACTAACCATGTATCGCTTCTACGTTTGGCTGGTTCGGTCAGCAAATAGTATGTAAAGTGACCCAAATTGTTTTTGCGCCGGCGGAAGACGACGAAGTGCGCCAAAGCTTTCGTTTTGGCCCGTACCAGTAGCGGCAGCACGTCACACAAAACTGCAAAATGCTGACAATGCAAGAACAATGCACACAAAAAGAATTGCACAAAGCAAATGAACGAACTAGGGTTGCCAAAGATATTTCGCAAAAAATCAAATTTATGCGTGAGCCACGCGACTCGTGACGATTTTTGGAGCGATTATCTTATCTAGTTCAAGCTATCTATAATCGAAGGTGCATTGATGAAGTTTGTTTCAAAAATTGATCGTTGCCAGCCATCTATTTTGCGTAGGTCGGTAAATTGTAATTCTTAATTATATATTTGCAATAAAGTATTAAATCGACAAAAAAAGTAAATATATATCTGATCTAGTTCAAGTTGTCTTTAATCGATGGTGCACTGATGAACTTTGCGAACACAAGTTTGTTTCAAAAATTTATCATTGCCGGCCATCTTTTAGCATCAAATTTTGTGTAGGTCGTATGTCAAGCATGAATTAAACGGAACACTTTCCGGAAAAATTATAAGCTTTAATTATATATTTTCAATAAAGCGTTAAATCGACGAAAAAGCAAATATATATCTGATCTAGTTCAAGCTGATGAACTTTACTATCGTTGCCGGCCAACGATATGTCAAGCTATCTATAATCGATGATGCACTGATGAACTTTGCGAACACAAGTTTGTTTCAAAAATTTATCGTTGTCGGCCATGTTTTAGCATCAAATTTTGTGCAAGACAGAACGGTTTCCGGTAAATTCTACGCGCTGGATATATATTTGCAATAAAGTGTTAAATCGACGGAAAACTAAATGCAAACAAACATATACTTCGAAAAACGTGAAAAATAATACGGGGCGAACAATATAAATCAAAAATCGAAATGCAAAAATTAAGTGTATCAAAATTTTGTTGCGGCTGAATTCTTGGAAGTGACATGTTTTAATAACGCAAATCAAAACGAATAGAAATCATCGTCAGTGTATATTTCTTGCATTATTTCGTGTAAAAAGTGCTATAAAAGTGACTAAAGTTACGAACCAGATTTTGAATAAAAAATAAGGCAAAGAAAGGAGGCGGAACAAAGCATACGGCGGAGCGCCTGGATGTACACATAATTATTACGCAAAAAGGCACGTATTATTATTCATTTATTAAATAAATATGGTACCGGCTCCATCACAACGCTTTAGGAAAGCATTTAAGTTATCACTTTTGTCTGCCTACCATAATTTTTTGCATCGAATATAAGTTGCTACGCATTAGTTTCTGTTGCCGCCATCTTGGGTTTTCCAAGAAAAAAAACCGAACACTATTTCTGCGAACCACAGTGTCACAAAATTGCCTTCAAAGACTTTAACAGCAGGTACCAATGTTACTTTAACATTTTTGTAAATTGCAACCCAGAAAAAACAAAAAACCCATTTTTCAACTTTTCACAACGACATATATTTTGCTGCTCCATTTTGGCATGTGTATAGGCAACCCTCGTACAGCCAGTCAGTCAGCCAAAGCACACTGGCCTGCAAACCATAAATAATGTGACAAAGTTATACAGAAACAAGTGGTCCATTAAATGGTTTTATCTTGCGCCAATGTGCACGACTGTTATTTGCCTAGGTGTGCGTGTGTGGCTGTGCATGTTCTTGTGAATGTGTGTACATATTTTAAATTAAACTGCAAAGGGCGCGAGCTAGAAAGAGGCGGCAGGCAGCCCAGGCTTAACCCGTCATATATGCATAAGAATATGTGTATGAACGTGATGACTGGTTGACACCATATGCCAGCTGTGTGTGGAGGAAATGGCAACCTTTAAACAAATTATGTTATATTTTGCTGTTATTATTACACATTACACGTTGCCCTGCTGGCTATTTAGTTGTTGTTTTTTTGTTTCGTTGTTTCGTCGTAGCTGTGCACTTGTGTTTGTGAAAGGGAAATGGAAATGTAAACAAAGCATAAATATGATACTGAAAATGAAAACCGTGTCTAGCGTAAAAATGTTGTCAACCGATAAACGAGCGCACACAAGAGATTTAAAGTCACACACACACATAGGCAAACAAAAATATACACGCACGCACACATGCACGTTTGCTATTGCCTTATTATATAAGTCGATTTGCATTTATTGTTTTTGCTGTAGCTGCTGCTGCTGCTATGTACAAGAAATTGCAGCAGGTTGGCAGGTTCTTTTTAAACTTCACTTGCATTCCGTACCGAAAAAATGTTGGCAAAACAAAAACGAAAATATTTTACAAATGAAAAAGAAAAAAAATATCAAACACAAACGAGCTGCGCTTTCACCTTTCACGAGCGGATCGTTGCCGTGTGCTCTTTAGCGGATTTTTCAGTTTGTCAGGGCAACCAACACAAACACACACACGCACACATGCTTACATTTGTTTTTCTTTTTATTTGCTTTCGTTTGGTGCTTCTTCTTCTTACCTTGACATGCCGCCACTGGCAGCGCCGCCTCCACCACCACTACCCCCTCCGCTTGGTCGAGTTTTCCGCTTACTATTGTTATTCATATTTATTGGGCTAGCCAATTATTTATGTATGTTATTTACTGCTGCGCTGCTGCACTGGCGGCAGTTGCTGTGGAAACTATATTTATGTTGCGCCTCTTGCTGCAGCAGAGGTTGCAACCAAAGGCAGGCAGAAGTCGACGAACGCACAAAAGTAATTCTGATTTACGCTCTCTCTCTCTCTCTAGCTCCTCGCGCGCTCTCTCTCTCTCGCTCTCTCTGTATCTCACTCTCTATCTCTCTATATATATTTCGTTTTTCTGGCTCAAATTCAAAATCGAATGTGTTTTTGCATTTAATTTTTTTTTTTTGTTTTTATTTTGTATTTCAATTTTTTAGTATCTTTTTTAAACTAAGAAGTATTTTTACTTTCTGTCTATCTTGCGGATTGCGACTGCGACTACAACGACGACGTCACGAACACAGCAACAACAACAACAACCACGACGACAATATGTTTGGTTAATGGAGTTGCCGTTCGCTGTCTGTGTTGTCTGTTTTGTTGCCTCATTCAACGTTTAACACATTTTTACCAGATTTTTTGTTTTTGCTTCTTTATCTTCTTGTTGCTGCAATTTAGCCGCAATTCCTTTTTTGTATTTATTTTCTCAAATCTATTTTTCAAGTTACTACTACAACAACAACGGCACGACGGGACGACGACAATAATAAAAAAACACAAATGGCGGTTCTTGCGTTAATTTTTCTAAATATTCACGCACTTTTTCTTTTTTGTTTTGGGGGTTAGCCTTTCGTGTATGCTTTGTGGCTGTGGCTGGCTGGCTGGCTGGCTGGCTTTGGCTTTCGCTAGTCGCTATTTTGCTTTTGCCTCTTGCTTCTTGCGCTGCTCTTTTTTTCACGATTCGCTCTTTTGTTTCGCTGTTCACTGCGAAATTTTACTTGCATTCATGCTAAATTTTATTGCCTCGTTTTGCTGTGCAAATTTTTTGCTTCTTCACTAGACTGAACGTGTATTTATCGTTTAACAAAAAAATAATAACGTTGGCGCAGGGACACGTTTGACGTCTGCTAATTACGTTTTTTAATATTTATTTATTAATTTTTCACGCGGAGAAAAGTTTAATAATTTTTCACTGCAAAGGGATCTTCTTCCTTTTTGCTTGCCATTCAGCGCGAATGCTTAGTGATGTGCTAATGCCGCGCTAGCATTTTGCTACTATGGAGCACTTAATAACAGTGCTGTTAAATGTTGCGCTAAATGAACAGCAAAGTTAAATATTTGCTAGGCTATTAACAGAAATGTGAGTGCTTAGATACATAATGACTGTAAATTTAAAGCAAATGCTTAAAATCTTTAATTTGCAGCCATGTTATGTTAAATTTTATTGAAATTCAACATAATGCTGCCAGAGCGTTTACAGACAGCTAGCGGGCATTCTTTTATAACAACAAGTTGGTAGCGCTATAATGTAAATGTTGCGCGCCAACTTTAAAATGGGCTCAACATGTTGAGGATTTGTGTGTAAGTTTTGTGTAGTTAATAATGAAAGTTTTAGAATTAAAATCTTTCAGTTTAATAAATATATATTGGCTTTGTTTTGTACATACATAAATGAAAATTACTCTTTGTTTATTATTGCATTGCAGCCCATGCGCTGCCAGATCGTTTTATAGTTGTTTTTAGCAAAAGCTGGCAGCGCCTAAAATTCAAATTTTGCGCTTTAGCTTATCTAAGCAAATAATTAAACAACTTTGAGACTGTTTACAGAAATTTGGGACGGTTTGTTTATATTTCTGATAGGTTATATATATTTGCTTTAAATAAGTTGTTTGGCCTAAAAAAAAGAAAAATAGGAAGATGCTATTTTTAGTTTACGCAGAATCTTATCTTTTTCGCTTACAAGTCTGCAACTGTATTTGTTTGTTATTGTCTGCAGCATAAGCTGTTAATTACTCACAGATAAGTCACGTTAAAGCGGCGCATCTGTCCATCATTTTTAAGGCAAACAGTCTTGGAAGCCACGTAACCTTCGAAAATCGCCTGAGATAAGCAGATTTCCTGGGAACCTAATTTCTAACATCGCAGATTAGTTGGCCATAAATTCATTGTAGAAAATTGCGCCTTAGAAACTGTATAAGAAATAGTTCATATAAACAATGATATAATAGGTCTTTAAAAGTAAAATTTGCATTGGCGTTAGTGGGGGGAGCATTTAGGAGATTAGTACTCCCATTTTTAACAAAAGAAACCTTTTTTGTAAAAAATTTTAAGTAATTTAAAGACTTTAAGTATAAGACTTTAACCAATTAAAAAAATGTATGTACGAAATGTCATACAAAAACGTTTTCCTATAATTAGGTAAATTAAGTAAAAATTATTAATTTAAATGTTGTAAATTATATTGTTTGGATCTATCAAAGTAAAGCCACGAGAATATACTTATATTTGATAGACAAATATGCGTCTTTAATATTTTAGAATAAAAACTAAAAAATGGCGTACGTAAAGTCGGGCGCGGACGACTTTAGGATACCTTGTACCACTAGCTTGTAATAAAGTCCGATTTCTTCACAAAAACAGAAGAATTTTTAAGCAAAAAATTTTTTTTTTGACCGATCGTTCTATGGGAGCTATATGATATAGTCAACCGATTTCAATAAAATTTGACACAATGCATAAATACCTTAAAAAAGATCTGAATGCCACATTTATTTCAAATATCTTTACAAACAAACAAAACACATCGAATTTTGTATAAAAAACGTGTTTTTGGACCGATTGGTCCAATGGGAGCTATATGATCTAGTCAAACGGTTTGGATTAAATTTAGTACAGTGCTTTAGGAACTATAAAATACTCACGAATGTCAAATTTGGTCCCAATATTTTAACAAACAAACGAAACACAACAAATTTTGTTAAAAAATCGATTTTTTGGAAGATCTATATGATATAGTCAACCGATATTATTCAAATTTGGCACATTGCTTAAGTGGTCTAAAAAATTTCCAAACGCCAAATCTGGTTACGATATCTTTATTAAAAAACGAAATATAGCGAATTTTTCTTTAAAAAGTTATTTTGGCCGATCGGTCCTATGGGAGCGATATGATATAGTCAACCGATTTCGATCAAATTTGGTACAGTGATTGGGAATTATAAAAAACTTTCGAATACCAAATTTGGTTACGATATCTTCATAAACAAACGAATTATTCATCTAAAACGCTTTTTTTTGTCGAGGTCGTCTCAAACACCCCCATGGGAGCTATATAATTTATCCCCGATATCAAAAAAATAAAATAAACTTGCCTCCTATGGATTAATATGGGATCTAATGTGAAAGTTTGGTAACTCTAGCTCTTACCATCTCTGAGATCTAGGCGTTCACACGGACAGACGGACAGACAGACAGACGGACAGACGGACATGGGTATATCGACTTCTCTATTCACCCTGATCATATATTAGTTAACTTTGGGGTGTCTCCGACGTCTCCTTCTGTATGTTACATACATTTTCGGCTTGCACAAACTTAATATACCCTTGGTACCATACGGTACAGGGTATAATAAAAAGTAAAAAATAATTTTACAGCGTGCTGTAATAGCTAACATAAAAATGTTAACAATTTTAGTGTTAGTAAATTTAGTTGCGATATGTTCTGTAAATTAACATTTGTATGTTAGCTCATTACAGCATGCTGTTGCCATACAACTTTGCTAGAGAATAGGTTATTGTTAGAAAAACTTTTTTGTTTTTTAAAATATCCCAACCAAATTTATGTAAGTTTAATTTAGTGTAAGTCCTAATATCTATGTAAAGTTAGATCAAAATTGGTTCACTGTTTCACAAAGCTATCATACAAAATGTGCTTTTAAGAATTTTCTCTCGCTCTCTCTACCTTTTTTTCTCGACCTGTTGAGATGGAAAAATAGAAAAGACTATTGAAAAGAATTCGGAATATATTTTTTATATATGGGGTATAGTGGGGTAAATCCGACTTAGTAATTGGTTTTGACTATAAAATGCTTATTTCACATCGCATCAACTCGTCCGATAAACCAAATTTAAGCAGAAGTTTTGCTTAAATTTCCAGACTTTTTAACTACCACGCAACTTCTGACCTTTTTTAATTGTTAAGGTATGTAAATTGATCATTAAAGCCAATTATTTAAATTGTTTTAAATGCACAAATATGATCTAAAAATTATTTTTCAAGCATGTTATTCTTTTACAAAACTGATTGTAAGCCTTTATTGTAATTTTCAAAAATGTGGGGTAAACC
Source organism: Chymomyza amoena (assembly GCA_037043745.1). Lineage (NCBI taxonomy): Eukaryota > Metazoa > Arthropoda > Insecta > Diptera > Drosophilidae > Chymomyza > Chymomyza amoena. Next base: position 63,780 of record JBAMAX010001544.1, read on the forward strand.
CGACCGTCTATTTCTTTGACTGATTTAGCACTGATTTGACTAAATTTAATGATTTTTCGATCATGTTATTGTTTTACCAAACTGAATGTAAGTATTTACTTAAAAAAATCGAAATATTAAGAAAATATAAATCGAATTAAAACTTGAATGTCAATAAAGGAGAATTGGATTGAATATCTAAGTAAATAATTAGAGTTACTTGATTTGCTGCTCAAATAGCTTGGTGGTGTACTTTTGGTTCGAACTGTACGTTTGGTAGGCCTGATCATTTAGAGGTCGGGTTTGCCCCATATTTTTTTTTATGACGACGCCAATAAAAATAATCATACAAAATTTCTAAGCAACATTACACACTTACCGATCGGGCTTACCTACACTGTTTTAGCATCAGATGTAGACAGACATATTTTTATTTTATTGATTATCGAAAAATACCTCTGTATTCCTGCAACATCCACAGAAAGCGAGCGACAAACGGAGCTCGCTTTAATCAAATATCGTGGACATGATTTTATCTAAATAGCCATTGTAATAGGATCCTCAAATTAGTTTAAAGATTATAAAATTTAAATTTTTACTGTAGCTCACAGGCTCTTCAAAAAAAGTGGTGTAAATTTTACATGTGACAGAAGCAGCCATTATGGACTTTGGGCAGCTGAATCCGAAGTCCAAAATATCCCGATTCAATGGCTTCTTAGATAATATACAAATGATCAAGGCGTTCTATGGGTCTTGTGGTGCGTCTGCTCCATAACCCATGAGTGGAGGAGCTCTACTCAGCTGTTGAGGCTTTTGAGCACCAGTGGTATGTCGGGATTACCTACACTGTCGGGTATTGCCTCATACATATATCCTAATATCTTCTCGTCTTGAGCAACAAAATGTAGACAGTACGGACAACTGTCATGCTACAGCTTTGGTTATTAATGCTGTACTACAGAAACAACAGTGGGAGGTACGGGTTTAGCCGCCACCTGTACGCCAATATATTTTAGGAACAACAATTTCTTTAACTGGATTGCTTGTTCATTCTTTTTTGAAATATGTGTAAAAGTAATAAGCCAACTATTTTATTTGCTTTTCTCGGACACGAGCACACATCTGAATGAGTCTGATATGACGACAATCGGTATGTACGATTTGCATCGAAAAAACCAAACCAGCTAGGTCGGATTTGCCCCATCTATATGCAGACTGACAGGCAATTGTCCTGCTACCATTTTGGCTATCAATGCTCTACTCAAGAACAACAGTAGGGGGTCGAGTGTGACCCATCGGGCGTCGGGTTTGACCCATCTTACCCTAATTTCGAGGAAAATTCTCTTTAAATCGATTTCTTGAGCCTTATCTAAAAGTAATTTGAATTATTTTAATTTTTTTTTTTACAAGAGCAAAACTGAATGAGTCATATATCCCCCAGATATGCCACTATATAGCGATAAGCTGGGTCGCTTTTGCCCCATCTATATGCAGACTGACAGACAACTGTCGGTAGCATTTTGTTTAATAATGACTATGATATCGCTCATTATTGCCGATTTTGAAAAACAGTTGGATGTCGGATTTGCCCCACATTACCCTACTTCGTGTCGTTTCGGCATCAAATGCAGACTGACAGAAAACTGTCATGCTACCATTTTGTTATTAATGCTCTACACAACACAATAGTGGGAGGCCGGTTTTGCCCCAACTTACCCTTATATAATGTAATTATATAATATAATGCAGGAATTCTTTTAACTCGATTTCTTGAGCAAATCTGAATGACTCATATATCCCAGCGCAAAAAGTCTAGCTACTTCAATGTCTAGCGATAAGCTGCATATCATGTACTCGTGCCCTCCAGATCTTATCTTCTTGATAAACCTTGTCAAATGACCGAGCGAATTACAATTACAGCTACTATATATCTGCCAGATAATTATCTAGGCTACTGAAAAAACAGCATCCGGAAGTAAGTCTATTCCACGTAGTACAGTGTAATGGATTGCAATACGCTTCAATAGCTTATCATAATGATTATCAGGTTATTAAGTTTGGGGCACAAATATTGGTCGGTCCACTTATCATCATGCCCAATTGACCACTCTAAGATGGAAAATTACTTGGCATCTGGTCAATTGAGAGATCGCTCAGAACATGCCATCTCTAACATAATATTCGCGAGATTACCAAACTGATAAGTCTAAATCGTAGTTAATTATAATATCATTTTCGCTTGTTAAATATAGTTATGGACTCTCGGCAACAGGCCAAGCCCATGTAGAATCACCCATCTCCTCCCCCACAATGATTTGGATACACGCCCAGCCCCAGACAGAGCTACTTCTATATGCAATATTTGTTTGCCTATCTGCCTGCCGAATGGGCGTTAAGTGTCTCATTGTTGTGCGGATCTCGAGCAGAAAAAATAAAAATAAAATTGTCAACGCGTTTTCTTGACTTTTTCTCTCATTTTTCTTGTTTATCACAAAAAAATAAAATGTGACGATCCACACTTATTTATCATTTCAAATTTCTATCTTTGGGCAGTTTTTATTAGAATGCGAAGCGGTGCACTTGCTCCGGGCTCCTCCTGAATATAATTTATACCAAAAATTAACTAGCTGCCAAATATCCTTTCGGCGGGTCACTATAACAAAAGTGCAAAAAGAGTGTTAATATATAATATACTATATAGCTAAAGTGAATAATTACATCTGTTATCAATCTAGGTGTATATCACCTAAATGTTCAACATGAAAACTATCTCTTTGATGGTATGTATGTGAAAAAAGGCTCTATGCTCTACAAAAAGAGATAAAGGACACAACAACAATAACATGTAAAAAAAGTCCTTTGAACTGAATAAGAACGATAACGCAGAGTTATTAATCTTAACTTAAAAATGGATATATGTAACTCTAAAATTCAAGGAAATAATAATAATAAGTGAATGGAACATAAAAAAAAGGTGCTTAATCTCTGTATAGAAAACGAACAAATTTCGCGAATTCGAATCGTCTGTGTATACTTCGCGGTTTTTGGAAAGCGCGCAATATTTTTTGAAGCTACAGTATTAAAAATTATTATTTCATCGAAATCTACAACCAACTTAAACCCAGATGAATTCACAAAAGTGTCCTTTGCTTTTTATCCAGTTAACAAAACCTCTTTTTAACAAAAAAAGCACGATTTTAGTGATTTACACTTTCTTTTCTTTCTGCATAAAATAAAAGGGAATTTTTTTTTATTGGGAATTTAAGATTTTTGTCATCTGGCTAATATTGAATCTATATGCCTCATTGTTTAAAGATATATTTATCTCCCTTTCCAAGTCTGGTAAAATTTATTTATATTTGTGTATTTAAGGACAATTCCTTAAATTTATTGTTTGAAGAATGGTCCTGGTGGAACTCCTTGAAACGAAACAGGATACTACGCTGGATTACTAAATAATCGGCTGTTTTGGAAAACGAATTTAAACCGAATTTTTCGCGCTCCCAATTTCACCAAAACTAATTTTTATGTGGTTCAAAAAATGAAAGTTTCGTTTCAATAATTGCCAAAATAGGCTGAAAATTGTGCATATTTTAAATTGAAATAAGTTTTTTAATGTTCTTAGATTCTATTTATGTCAATTTTAATTTAAATAGTTATTGATAAATATTTTTTTCCTCCTCCAGTCACAGATCAAATATAATTTTTATGTGGTTTATGTCTTGAATAAAAAAATGTTCATGGCTTGTATAAAAAATGTCCCTAATAATAATAATTTCCCTCGAAAGTTGTAAAACTTTGCTAACAATGTGCAAGGGAAAAATGAGTTAGTTATTGATAAATATTTTTAATTATCTTTTTTTTCTAAATCAGACCAAAAAAAATAGCAAGCACAAATCAAATATAATTTTTATGTGATCTATGCCTTGCATAAAAAAGTGTCCCTTTTAATAGGAATAGCACAGTCGTGGATAATTTCCCTCGAAAGGTGCAAAGCTGTGTTAACAATGTGCAAGGGAATTGTGAATATGCCAGTGTCAAGTTAAATAGTTATCGATAAATATTTTTGATTATTTAATTTTTCGAAATCTGCATTCAAAACCCATTCAGCATTCAAAACTAAAACGTAAGTTTTATAAATCTTGAATAGAAAAATTTCCCTCATAGTTGGAATAGCATAGCCGTGGATAATATCCCTCGAAAAGTATAAAGCTGTGCTAACATTATGCAAGGGAAATATGAGTAGGCCAAAATACATTTAAATAGTTATTAAAATATTTTTAATTATTTAATGTTTCTAAATCAGCCCAAAAAAGGTGGATGCATAACTAAAATGTTATTTTTATGTGATCTTAGTCTTGCATACAAAAATTTCCCTTACAATAGCAACAGCATATTCGTGGATAATTTCCCTTGAAAGGTGCGAAACTGTGCTAATAATGTGCAAGGGAAATATGAGTAGATGGCGACAGCAAAAAATTCGGTATTAGGAGCACGCAAAAATATATCCGAATAAAATTGTTCGTTTTAGTTTTCTCATTTTCCAGAACCTAATAATTTAATTTAAAATATTTGATAGCTATACGTTTCTCCAGAATGTGTCCTTATGGGTAACGTTTTAAACCCTAAAAGCAAAGGGTATTCTCGACTAGTTCAAACAATTTTTAAATGTAAAACCTAAAATAATAAGTAAGACCTCAAAGCTTTAATACAAAAATTAGCGGGACGACAAAAAAAGTTTTTTTTATAGTTCCCAACTAACAAATTTGATTTTATATGATATATTAATTGCAATTAAGGGGCACACCTAGTGTGACAGCCTAAAAAAAAGGCCATTTTTGGGAATTAATAAAAAAAAACTAGTGAATCCATTTATTTAAAATTTTGAGGGTATATATTTATACATGTTTTGAGAATACACAGTAAAATTTTTGAAAAAAAAATATTAAATATTTTTGAAATGACACGCGATCTCAGGTATATACCAACTATCTAACTGCCGAGCGGCTACTCTTTTAAATGGCTGTAACTCAAAAACTATTTAAGATATCGATTTAAAATTTTATTATGTTATTTTTAAAGGTATAACCTATCGAAATATGGAGAAAAAAATAAAATTTTTTTTTTGAAAATTTCACACTAGGTGTGAAATTAATTAATGTATCATAAGGACCTTTCAAGACAAACCACTCAGCAAAAAATTTTCGGATATCTTAAGAATTTTTTAATGTATATTTTTTTCGTCTTTACTATTGAACATTGCTTGTTGAACTTTTTAATCTTAACCCATTTTCGCTATTTTCTCGAAAATAATTTCTTGGAACAAAGGGCGTGACATTGGCCTAAAATTTAAAATTTTCCGTCACCTAGGAAGACCTTGACATTATGTTGCGTATACGCAACGATGGCGTATTGCTCGACAATTGCAAAAGTCTTGAATGACTAAAACGAATTTTATCATTCATGATGATTTATTTAAGAAGGTATAAAACCTATTTTAAAGTCAAAAAGACAAAAGTTGATACTCAGTAATTTTAAGTTTACAGCTAAAAAGTTTTCCAAAATGAAAAGGAGGCATATAAGAATTTTTTAAGCTGATGTACGCAACAGAGGAAGAAAATGGGTTAATATGGTCTTCAACTCCTTTTTTGATTTTAAAACTTTATTTTTGCTTTAAGGCCCCTTGCAGCACCTAAAATCATAAACTTCATATAAATAAAAGTATTCGCGAAGCTTTAAGTCCAAAAGCATAGTATAAACCATGATCCAACAATAAAAAGGTTACACAAAGCGCAGTTCCGTTCTTCGTGTGTCTCTCAAAAATGAGCGGGCTCACTTTTTGTATGGTAGCTACATGAAATAGTGAACCAATTTGGATCAAACTTCACACAAACGTTTCGATATTCACAAAAACAAAAGGTTTTTCGAACAAAAAGTGTCTTCAAGGTCAGCGTTTTATTTACATTTGGCTTATGTCTGCATCTGTTATCATTCTGTAAATTAACATTTATATGTTAACTCATTACAGTAAAAAAAGTGTGGCCGTATGATTTCAAATATGCATAATGCAAACCTCACTAGATGGCGCCAGCAGTAACCAAACGTATTAATACAAAGCCGCTTTCTATTTATTATTTAAATTTTAAAGTATCAAATTAATTAATATACAAAAATATTCATAATTAACCATAAAACACAATTTTATTAAACTAATATAATGCAAGAAAATCAGTTGAGTGCAGTGTGACTATTTGCAGGTCAACCAGAATCCAAAAAAAAAAATACCACTTTACTTTTAAATGTACACACTGATCCTTACGACAGTAATTAATTTGCAGTTTTTGTACGGTTGTAATTTTTGGAACTGCGTACAGGCCAAACCTCATATTGCCAACAGTCTTGAGTATCGTATCAACAGATGATTCTGTTCTAATTACTTTCTTTTTGAGCCGTGTGTCTTTTAAAAGCTGATTGCTATAAGAAAGAGCTCATAAATACGATCGCATACCCTTTTTCCCTCAATTATTTTGTAGACCCAAAATGCGTAATAATAAATTTTTGGTGCCAGTTACGTTGTCGTTTCTCAGAACTTGCCATTTTATGGATCTTATAGTGGTATTAAAACTTAATTGGACAACATATTAGTTTGTGCACCCTTTTTAATTTAGTCTACACTTAACTTGCGTAAAGATTTGGAATATTTCCATAAGAAGCTAAATCTGATTGTTGCTCAATTAGTGTAAACGGCCTTTGCTCTTGATTCGTTTAAGCGATCATATGATATCTAACAGAAATGCGTAACTGAGTTCAACAGCCTTATAGGAAAGTCACGGGGTATATCAATGCCGGATTTTCATTGTAAATGCAGACTTTTAAGATATAATCGTTATCAGGAACGGCCTGAAGAGAGTGTACATATGTCTATATATATTGTATATATAATATACATATATCCCACCTCCCGCAAACGATTTACCGTGTTTTTTTCCACAACCCTCAAGTCATGGAACTTATAGGAATAAATTGCGAAACAAACTTTTCATTAGGTAAGTTTTTGTAAGGAATATGTTGGAATACGGGAAAATAGGTAGAGGATATTACACTGGCATATTCACCTCGTGAGCTACTATTTTATATGCTTTTTTGTTTTGTGGCTATAAGAATTCTCGCCCCCGATATTTATGTTCCGATTGTAATAATGCTGGTTCCGAAAGATTTTGTTACTTCCAGCACTTTAAAATTCAAAATACAGCAGAAATGGGCCTGCCAGAAATAAAAATAAATTTGATCCGTTACATAAGAAGTCAAATTTAGAAGTTTCGTCATACTAGCTTTTCTAGTCTTCAAGATCTGGGTGTTCAGACAGACCAATGGTGGAGCCATGGGAAGTTATCGGGTCCGTAAGTTTAAAAAGTGAAATTTTCGAACTGCGTCATTACTTTTTAAAATTCGCTGGGGACACTTTCTAGTACTTTATTTAGCTAGACCCCTAAGAGAGATAAAATATAAATGATCCACATTTTTAGGAAATGCCTTTTTTGGTTTTCAGTAATCAATTTCCCGGTGATAAGGTTAATAGTAAGTGGGTAGTTAATCCCATAGCCGTCCATGAAACAAAGCTTCAAATCGATTATTAAAAAAGAGATTTTGATTAGGTTTTGAAAACCCTTTTCGAGCAAATGAAATTTATTGAAACGTTACCGCAGTAAAACGGAGCGAAAGGCGAAATAATTTTTATTAAAAATATGTATGAGTTGAATTTGATTCTTTTGTGCTACGTCTAAACGTCCTTTGACCTGTAGGTAACGGCTTCCTTTGACGATTTATACGCACATCCCAGTGCAAGCGCTGGAGATCCTCATCATCGGGCGTGGGTAAAAGATGATCAAATCCGAGTTGATTTCTTGTGGGCACAACTGCTGCTGGCTTCGACTTTGCTGGAGCTACTTCTAGCTCGCTTTTTAATATCTTATTCATTACTGCTGTCCTGGAAATGGATTCACCTGGTTGGGCTACCCGAGCCGCTGGATGTTGTCTTATCATCGAAACTTTTTGTACAAGACTGCCAAAGCTGCCGACACTGTCATATGGCATTGGTTTGTTGAACTTGGTGGTGAGACGCTGCTTAACCATATCCTTAAGGCGCGGCAGTTGCTTGGAAGCTGGCTCGTTCTCCATTTTAAATATGTCCTGGGGTTTTCTGTCCAGCTGCTTCTTAGGCGCTCTTTCAGGCAATGGTTCTTTTATCTGGACCTTTTTAATGAATTCTTCATCTTCATCTTGTTTACTCGCTGTCATTTTGTTTAGGAAATCAAAATGATCCATAAAGTAGAGCTTCTGCGGTTCCTTGGTCTTTCCAGCGCTCATCTGATATTCAAGCAGCTGCAATTTGAAGATATCCAGGGCATGTCGCAGATGATTAATGCGTTGTTTTAAATAAGTCACCGTCACCTGGGCGCCCAGATCCGCTGCAATCTGTTGCCAAGCTAAAGTTTTGGCCTCCACATCCTTAAAGGACTCGTCGTCCATGTTCCACAGACATTTGTGTTTTGAATAAAGTTCGATTAGTCGTAGCTGAAATTCTTCGCTCTCTTGTGAGAGCCGCAGTGGACCACGAGAATTCCCATTCTCCCGGGAACGTCGAAAAAAAGGCATCTCGAGATTGCACCAAAATAAAAAGTTTTGTGTTTGTTAATTTAAAAGCTAGCTCCCAAAATTTTTGACTTAAGGAGCAGCGGCTATACGTAAAATTTTGTTTTTGGTTATTGGTTGGCCAACTTAGTTAGGGGGAGACAGAAAGGTTTCTTGGGTTTCTTTTGTAATCTTTCATTCTCTACTTTCTGAAGACTTGACGGATTACTTTGAACTTTAAAGGATTCCTGGCGGGCAGTGGACTACGATTTCCATTCGCCTGGGAACGTCGAACAAAAGGCATTTCGAGATTGCACCAAGATAAAAAGTTTTGTGTTTGTTAATTTAAAAGCCGGCTCTCAAAATTTTTGATTTGGGGAGCAGCGGCTATACGTAAAATTTTGTTTTGAGTTTTAGATTGGCCAACTTAGTTAGGGGAAGACAGAAAGGTTTCTAGGGTTTCCTTTGTAGTCTTCCTTCCCTACTTTCTGAAGACTTGACGGACGGCTTTGGGATTTACATTGAACTTTAAGGGTTTCCTGGCGGTTATGCGGTCTAAAACTCATCTAAAGAGTTTTGGGATTAAATTTCGAAGAATTAAAAGGTATTGTATGTTGAAAGACTGTCTTCACCATCGATGTTATCTAACAATGTTCAGATTTGATTCGGAAGACTAGATGTTAGAAGAATGCATTGAGAGACTGTCTTCGCCCCACCACCTTTACTTCTTATATAAATAACAAAATAATATCTTGAGACTTTGGGCTCAAAGGGCGTCTGGGACTCATTTATAATTGGCTATATTTGGCTTAAATCTCTTCTAAGAAGATTTCTAATATATCTGCATTAGATTTTTAAGAATAGAGGCTAATATGATCTGACTTAGCATTCCTAAAGGGGTTTGGCTTTGGCTTTCAAAACAACTCGGAAGAAACTCCTTTTTTTCTTTTGTAAGTCTGGAGATTCTAGTTTCTGTAGCACCAAAATCTTCGACCTACTTTAAAATTATAAAAACATATATTAAGAAAAGTTTTTCTAGATCAGCCTCTTATGATATCGGGGGGAATTTTCCACTAAGAATTTTTTACCCCGTTTTAAGTTGAGAATTCCTAGTTTTGTGAATACGCAAGTATTCAACTTTCTTACAAAACTTGAACATCATTTGTTATGAAATGTAAATCACAAAAGCCATCCAAAGGGGATCTTGGACGGATTCATTATTGGGCATATCCCTTTAAGTTTTTACAGAATAAGTGAAAATCGTGAGATTTTTGTGATTTCAACGCTTTTGGGTTGGCCCCTTTAATTTTTTACAGAATAGATGAAAGTCGAGAATATTTTGTGATTTCAACCCTTTTTTGGGTTGGTCCCTTTAAGATTTGTCAGAATAGGTGAAAATCGAGAAAATGTTGTGAATTCAACGCTTTTCGGTGGGCGTCCTTAAGTTTTTACGGAATAGCTGAATATCGAGAAAATTTTGGGATTTCAACTCTTATGGTCTCTCTTAACAACTCTTAACATCTAAGAATATATATGTAGGGACCCAGTGACACCATTGATACAACTGATCTGCCACGCCTTCGTCTATCGCCTCACTCCTTTGACACAGGAAATAAAAATTCTTATATCTCAAAGTAAAAAAATATTACCAAACCAGAACAAACAAAAAATTCTAGCTTCTTCTTTGTGGGTTACCTAAACTTTACATTACGCTTAAAAATAAGCGGATTAAAATTATGACCACTATCTGGATCTTATATATATACCATATACCACCTGGCGACTGGTATTGTATTTAGCAAACAAAAGCTAATTTTTTAATTAGAGGCTAATAAACGTCTCCCAAAAGCCCAACGAATCAGACCTCAGACCACACGTTCATTTCAGATTAATTATTATACCCCATTAAACATCGGTTCAAATGGCAGATGCGTAAAAAAGCTCAACGGCTTAATAAGCTTATTTAAATAATCATAACTCAAAATTATTATCTAGAATTTTTTGAATGAATAATTTAAATAAAGCAAGGTCTCTAATTTGAGTAATTTTTTATCATATCAATTTTATGTACATGCACTGACAGCATGCTTATAAATAGTAAATAATATAATATAATTCTTAATTCTACAAAATATCTATTAGATACATTTATAGCGCAAACACGCATGACAGATACTTAGTTTGTTTAGCCAATTAGTATCCAACTAAATGGATAATAACTCAAATAAATTCTGTGTCTCTGTCTCTGACTCTTTCTATGAGTAAAGGCAAATCCGAATGAGTCAATAGATCGAGTCGGGTCTCTGCAGTTATTTTTAGTACTCATCCAAATATACTCGGAATTAGAAAAATAATTGTTTGCCAAAATAAAAAACATGTGAATCTAATAGTTATTTAGAGGGTGTTTTTTTATTTTGAAATTAAGTTTTTATAAGAGAATAAATTGTGAACTCTAGTTCTTCCTTCTACCAAGGTTTTTCATTCTTTTTTTGTACAATTCAAGTCCAAGTCCTTTGAGACTCTTCAAAAATAAATAAAATAATATTAATAAAGGGTCAAGCTGAAGAAGAAACAAAAAACTGGACGCTACAATATTTAATGGCAAACTAATAATCGGGAAAATTTTATTTCTTATGCCGTCCCTAAAAAACAAAACTGTCATTTACTTTTAATTTATTTGCGAAAAAACTACTGAATATTTTTAAAACATTTTCATTTTAAATATTTTTTTTTATAAGATTATTTAAGAGATTATTTTATTAGATTAATAAAAATTATTTATATACATGATTTAACAATATTTGAAAAACCACCATGTCATTGATATCCGAAAACTGGATGACTTTCTTTAAACAAATAAAAAAAAGATATAATAGGTATCTCATAAAGTTCAGTTAGGATGATGATGATGAAATCTCGGGTGTCTGAAATGCAAAGGGTGCAGTGTTCGCCTTGGCCTATGCCCCGCTTGACCAACTTAGATTTTTTATGGTGTTGTCTTATAAACTTACCAAGCTCTAATCTGCACCACCCTAAGATTTTCCGGCTGATCGATCTGACATCTAGCTTAAAATTATTGCCCTGAGGCAATCTATTCCAAGCTTCAGCTGACCCTGCTTCGCTATGATGTGGCGTTTGGATTCTAAATCCGGAGATCCTTACGTTTTTATCGTCGCGAACCAGCCCTCTCACCATCGTCCAGTCATCGGAACCACAGTCCTTGTTCTGACCCTTGATCATGTTAAGATTGGTTCGGTCCTCAATAATTGTTGGTGGGATCCATACCTTCATTATCGAGCGGGCCGGAATTTGGTCTATGACTACGACCTCGATTTTAACGTTTCGCCAGGGGTCTCAAAGGCCATTGACAGTCGTACGAGATTCCTTTTTGGCACAGGCAATGAATTTGGTACGCTTGAACCAATTTATGCCATCAAACACAGCGGTGAAAGGATCATCGCTGCGTATCATGGCGTCATGGATGGCTTGCATGATGACTCTCTCCAAATCGAGCCAACTATCCGGCGAAATTTTTCCTTCCGGGTCGTTTCAATCGATAATGGCTCTTTGAAGTTCGGGCTTGGAGCATAGGCTCGCCAAACCATTATCTAGTCTAGCTCGCTTGTTCCGCGCGGCCTTCGTCGAGTCATCAGATCTTTGGCGCTTGGAGATACCACCCTTTTTGCCATCCGGTCTCTATGCGAGAGAGTGTGGGGTCACTTACAGTTCGTCTTCTCAGGGACCTTACTAGGGGTTCTGGCTTGCTTCGATGTGGAAGAGAGCTCCTCCTTCTTATTCGCAGCTTCTTTAACGCACTCCTTCGTCGTCAATGATTCCGGCTGCTAAGCGTCATGAGATACTTAAGCGAGGCCTTGTATCGGGAGGGTTGGTTGCGCCGGAGAGCGTCCTCCTCCTTTTTCATTCTAACTGAGGAACCCGGGACCGATATAGGCTCGTTATTGCCCACCGGCTAGTCGTTGAATCAGGGACTTTACTTCTTCTCAGGGACTTTACTAATGGCTTTTGCTTGCTTCGATGTGGAAGTGAGCTCCTTCACCACCGAGGCTGTTGATCCTAATTGGCCCTTCTCCTCCTTCTTCGCAGCTTATTCAACGTCCTCTCCTTCGCTGTCAATAATTTCAGCTGCAAAGTGTCATGAGATACTTAAGAGAAGCCTTGTATCCGGAGGGCTCTTTGCGACATAGAGCTTCCTCCTCCTTCTTCATCCTAACTGGGGGACCCGTGACCGATAGAGGCACGTTATTGCCGACCGGCTCGTCGTTGAATGGCAGTCGAGCAAGCACTAGTGCAAGCTCATTTGCCGACAGGCCCTGAAATGAAACCCGCCATTTACGATCTCTGGCTCAATGTCCACTTCACCCTGTAGTTGGAGTAAAACTTCGGCGATGTACGCATAGTGGGGCTCAAGCGGTCCACACCCACATTGGTATTGGTAACCCTGCAAAGTTCCCAACACTTTATATTTGGCCCTTTTTAATATATTTTAAGAGTCCCATAACCTTTAATAAATTGCTGAAAGCTCGCTAGTGCCTAAAGGGCTTAAAGTTCAGATTTGTTGTAAATAGTTTTTTTTTTTTTACTCAAACCAAAACCAGTTACAGATAAAATAAATGATTTTAAGCTACCTAGGGTGTTACTTAAACTACACTAAACTACAAAATAAATTTTGTTATAAATTTAATTTTTTTTGAGAATTTTAAAGTGGAGTGTAAGTTAATTTGGTTAAAATTTTTTTTTTTTTTGTGGTAACAGTTACGCTGTTGAGGAACCAGGATACCATTTTCTTGTTGCATAGTGTAATTACACTTTCACTCTATTCAACCGATTATACAATAATTTATACAATTCCGTGATAACTATTTACAATTTGATCTACACAAAACATTAATAAAGCGGAAGTTATTAAAACAGGTTTTTGCACGTCACGTAACGTAACGTCTAAATGCTCTATCTCTCTGTCCAACTGCTAAGCTCCCCGAACATATTCTACACCCTGTATTCGCTAGCTTCATTTGTTTTTTCACATGTGTATTTAAGTGAATTTCACACAAATTAATTTGTTGTTGTTTTTGCCACTGATTCCCAACAACAACCATAGTCCAAGCTTCTGTTCGATTATTGAAATGGTAAAAAAAAAAAATCCCCCACATATAAGAGCGAAAAAAAAACTCACATATTTACTGGAAAGTTTGTAGTAAGTTTTGCAGTTGGCAAAAAGTCGAGTTCAGTACAAAATGCGTTGGCCGCGAAATCGCACGTTCAAGTTACCATGTTCGACAAGATCACCTGAGAATCCAGGCCAGCAAATTGCCACCATTTACAATCGTACTGTAGACTAGTTCTTTAAAGATCTTCTTTCTATCTAATCTTTTCTGGCTTTCTTACAGCCAACTGTGATGAAAAATACACTGCGCAAAATGGGGATGACTATTATGAGCAGTCCCACTGCGTGGATATGGATGTGCAAAGCAAGTACAGTAAACCCAAGGAGGCACATTGGCTGCTGCGCAGAATCTATATACTCAGCTGGATAGGCGGCTATGATCGGGAGCGCGCCTTTGCGGATCTCATAGCGGGCATTACCCTGGGTTTAACTATTATACCACAGAGCATAGCCTATGCGGCGCTGGCTGGACTCTCCTCGGAGTATGGACTGTACTCGGCTTTTATGGGCTCGATCATCTATGTGCTGTTTGGCACTATACCGCAGGTTTCCATTGGGCCCACAAGTCTTATGGCCATCTTGACTTTACAATTTTGCGCCGAGAAGCCCGTGCAGGTGGTCATTGTTTTGACCTTTCTGGCGGGGCTGGTGGAGCTACTCATGGGCGTGTTCCAACTGGGTGAGTTTTGTGTTTGGTTGTGACCCTTTGTAAAAGCTAAAACTGGGACGTCTTCGACAGGTTTCATTGTCAGTTTTATACCCTCGCCGGTTACCAAGGCTTTCACCTCGGGCACAGCCGTAATTGTGGTCTTGGCTCAAATCAAGAATCTGCTGGGCGTACGTCTTAAGGGCCTGCCCTCTTTTGGGGATTTCTTCAACAATATACATCCAACTGATGCCGCCATGGGCATAAGCTGCATCTGTGTGCTGCTGCTGCTTAGAGTAAGTAAACTCCGAAATTATTTGAGACATTTTTTTAATACCCTTCTTTCCACAGCTGCTCTCCCAGGTCAAATTCAAGCTAGACACGCCCAACACACGCCTGCTCAAAAAAGTGCTCTGGTACATCAGCATCTCTCGTAATGCTCTGGTAGTCTTCGCTTGTGGTCTCATTGTTTACCTTTGGGTGCACCAAAGCTCCCTAGCCGCAGTGCCATTTGCGCTCACCGCAAAGGTCGAGTCAGCCATGCCCACCATCAGACTGCCGCCTTTTGTATTTGAATACCAGAATCGTACTTATGTCTTCTCAGATATACTACAGGAACTGGGCAGTGGTATTGTTGTGGTGCCCATAGTGGCTGTGCTGGCCAATGTGGCCATTGCCAAGGCCTTCGGTGCGTATACTTAATAGCTACACAGGAGTAACTCCAATAACCCCTTTATTCAATATTCCCAGTCAAGGATGGCAATTTGGACGCCTCACAGGAAATGCTGACCTTGGGTCTATGCAATCTGGCTGGCTCCTTCTTTAGTGCCATGCCCACTTGTGGCGCCTTCACGCGTTCGGCTGTTAGTCAGGCTAGTGGCGTGCGCACGCCCATGGCTGGCATCTATACGGGTCTTATAGTGCTCTCGGCCTTGAGCATTTTGACGCCTTATTTCCAGTATATACCCAAGGCTTCGTTGTCAGCGGTGCTCATCTCAGCTGTGGTCTTTATGGTGGGTTGGCAACATCTTTGTCTCTATAAGTTAGTTATATGGGCTAAACCCCTCTTGCAGATCGATTTGGCGCCCGTCCGGGAGCTCTGGCAGTCAAACAAGAAGGATTTCTTCAGCTGGGTTGGCAGCTTCATTATATGCTTAATCGCTGGCGTAGAGCTGGGTCTGCTCTTTGGCATTGTGGTCAGCATGTTGTGCATTTTGCTGCGTCTGGGTAATCCCAAGATCGATGTATCGCTCAAAAAGGTAGGTCTAAATCGACGCCTCCTAATGCTCTAGATTTAAAGCATCCTTCTCTTACTCCACAGCACGAGTCCACCTATTACATCCACATTGTGCCCAAATCGGACATCTATTATACCGGCGTGGATACTCTGCGTGCGGAGATTCGCTCTGCCTGTTTACTCTACAAAAATGACTTTCCCGTGGTGCTCAACTGCACCCGCTTCATGCAGTTCGATGCTACCTTTGTGGAAATGCTCAATGCCGTGGCCAAGGAGCTGGGCGAGAATAAGGTGCGTCTGGTACTACAACATATGAGTCTTAAGCTGCAGCAAATGTTGCCCGTGGCTGACAATATACGTTTCTGCAATGAGGATGCCCAACTGTTTAGTGATCTTCGGGAGCTGCAGGAAGTGCCCTTAACCGTGAAGCCGTAATAGTTCCAGTCCGCACTTGATTCATCCAGTTAAAGCACTATCTATAGATGCGATTAACTTCCCACTCTTGTTGACTTATGTCGGTAGCTTGGATTCGCGTGTTGCTGATAAGCTCTGCGGCGTGCATCAACAGAGATATGGCTGGTATAGTTGTATATTATATGTAGTCTATATAATGTTTTAGATACAAACACGAACGAACTTAAACCCAAAAACACTGTAAATACTTAATGGCCTCAATTTACTTTTACTATATGTTATTTTATTATAAATATTTACTTTTTGTGTTGAAGTCTCGTACAAGTAGCTAAGTGATAATAAAGATATTATAAAACCTTCTCGAATCTGACGTACATCCGAGAGATATTGAACTTTCTACGTCAGATGGAACTGCACGAACTTCCTTAAGTCCGCAATGAACATCACGAGTTTGATGCCTAACAATT
>JBAMAX010001545.1:0-150774 GCA_037043745.1 Chymomyza amoena
TAAGCTCTTCACAAATCGTACTTAGTTAAATAAATAGAAAATAATATAAAAATAAATTTAAATATAGGGTAAGTATATAGCATATAGGTGTAGAGTAGCTATGCTACGTCATTTGGCAGTTGGTCATGATGCATAATGAGCTACATCCGAATCTTTGCATTGTATTAGGGTAAACATGACTCCGATGCAAAACAAATAGAAAAATGCTGTTTTATATGCCAAAATTGCAGGCTCCAGGATTTGGTCTTAGTCTGCTGGTTTCATTTCGAAATTCATATATGTCAGAGGTCAAAAAATATCAACCCGTATTTCCAACTTTTGGGGAAGGTCTAATATTATTATTTTAATGCTTTCTATATTTGTTGGGAGATGACAGAGAGATCACTCATACCAGTAGCTCGTTAATTTTTGAGTTTAGATCAACCGAACTTACTACCTTAAAACAAAAAAAGTTTTACTTCCGTTTTTGTTGATTGAATATTGGCTCCTCACATTAAGCCCTTTGAATAACATTCTTCTTGCAACTGAAATATACTTCTTCAAAAAGATGCTCCTTTTTAAGGTATTAATTCAGACCGATTCATTTTCAGTTTATTACAATGAGAACTTTTTCTTTTGACTCTTGTTTTTGTTATTTTTAGGTTCTTTGTCAAAATCAATAACACTTCTGTTTTGTTTAAATTTAATCAATACAAACAGCTTAAATTAATGAATTTAATTGAAAAACATTTGGTAAATATGGTTTTTCATGATTACAACTGGAATGATTTCATTGGACTTGGATTTAAAAAAAGATACGGATCCAGTGAGCTGAGTGACTGTGGGTTTTGATGTCTGAGTTGGTGTAGTCTTTAGCGAAATCTTGAAACAGGCAATGACTTCAAGTGCTCTTAAATTTTGGGAATTGCTAGGAATTAATATCAGAAATAAGCTACACACATGAAGGAACTTGACTTAGTATTGTGGAACCAAGAAATCGAGTGATGGATCTTTAAAAATGATGATGTGGATGTGAGACTACCTGAATTAGAAAGATTTTGCTTTTGGAGTGCATTTATGGCACTGAAAGACACACCTTGAAGCAAAAAACATCAGAACGAGAGAAAAGAAGACTGCCCATCAAAAAAAATTCCCTTAACTAAGCTAAAATAAAATTTTACAAATGGCATATAAACCTAGAACTTTCTCTACGGGCGCTATAGATTTAAAGGACACTTAAAGAAGTCGGTCATCGAAAGTTGTCTGTAGAATTTGCGAAATCTAACAAGAATCTGTTGCCTTAATATTTCAACTTGGATCTTGAAATAAATAAAAATTAGTTTTATTCAAATTTGGAAGCGAATAAATGCACCGAGCACCGCCGATAACACTAATTTACACGAAAAATTAACCTTCGTAAAAATGTGTTTTTTTAGGGTGATTTTAGATTTTTAACTTTTTCGAGTTTTTTTTTGGAAAACCATAAACGAAAAATGTAATACCTTCGAAATGTGGCCGATTTTTTCTCAAAAAATTTTATTTCTGCATATTCCTTCTAAGAATTTTCAATTTGAACTTTTGCTTTTTTGATGAGAACCGGATAAATGGAATAAATATCATTACACATTTTGGTATAAAGGCCTTGGGGTCTGCCACGCCTCCTTCTGTCCGTTACATACATTGCACAATTCTAGTATACCCTTTGTATTTAAAAAAACAGGGTATAAAAATCAAGACTACAGCTGCATACAAATTCGGGAAGAAATTTATTGTTCATACAATAGTGATTGAGTGTATATTGGAACTTCCGTACATGGTTCCCTAGCATATATAATTCTATCCGATTTAAAAGATATTAGGCACAAAATGTTCGTAAAAGAATCCTCTTTCAGCTTAAAGCATAACATAATTTAACAATTTTAAATAATAAGCAAGCTGAAAATCTTAAATTTTGAAACAGTCGAACATTACACTTTTTTTTGACTCTGGTCGAGTAACTTCAATAATTTCTACTTAATCTGTGCAAATGATATATCACTGTATAGACCATATCAATATTTTCCATCTATTTGTCTTTCATGTTCAATGTTTTTTGTTCACGAGATATTAACTTAACTGAAAAAAGTGCCGAAAAACAAGTTTTTCTAAAAAATATCTAAAAATGCTGCTCAAGAAAAGAAAAGTTTTCAATTTTTGTGTTTCTTGACCCACCCCTAAAAAACTTTAATACGAAGGTTCATTCGATGACCCTTAAATATGTGAGCTAGTGTTATACCTACTCAAGCTTCTGGGTCTCATTTTTTCGAAAAAAATTCTTATTTAAAGGCTCTCCTTAATAAACTTCAGGCCCCACACGCTATCATCAGCCTTATAAATTTGTATATAACATCTAGCAGGATGAAGCTACGTATTAACACTCATGCGTGTAGTATTAACGTAAGGTTGCGAGGTCTGGACCCAATGTTCCACCGATTGTAATCACATAGCAACGATCAAGAGAAAAATTCACGGAAAGGATATTCGGAAGGATGTATGTGTAGAAGAATGACTAACCATGCCTAAGATTACTTGGGTATGTCCCGCGAACGAGCGATGACAGCGCGCCGAAGAAAAATTTAAATGGTCGGCAATAAACAAGTATACTTATATTTATATATAAGGTAGCATACTCCGGCCGAAGCCGCTTAACGAAAGTTACCAATTTTTAATTTCGTTGCGACTGCACACAGGTTGCCTTTGCGCATATTATTATACACTGTACCGTATGGTACAAAGGGTATATTAAGTTTGTGGAAGCCGAAAATGTATGTAACATACAGGGAGACTTCGGAGATACCCCAAAGTTATCTAAAATATGATCAGGGTGAATAGAGAAGTCGATATACCCATATCCGTCTGTCTATCTGTCCGTATGAACGCCTGGATCTCAGAGATGGTAAGAGCTCCCATAGGGGTGTTTCAGAAGACCCCGAAAAAAATAAAATATGAATAATTCGATTGTTTATGAAGATATCGTACCCAAATTTGGCATTCGAAAGTTTTTTATAGTTCCCAAGCACTGTACCAAATTTAATCAAGATCTGTTGACTATATCATATAACTCCCATAGGATTGATCGGCCAAAATAACTTTTTAAAGCAAAATTCGCTACATATCGATTTTTAATAAAGATATCGTAACCAGATTTGACGTTTGGAAATTTTTTAGAGCACTTAAGTAATTTGATAAATTTGACTATATTATTTTTGAAGAAAATTAGTTGTGTTTCGTTTGTTTATTAAGACATTAGGACCAAATTTGGTATTCGTAAGTTTTTTATAGTTCCTTAGCACTGCACTAAATTTGATCGAAGCGGTTGACTGTATCATATAGCTCCCATAGGAACGATCGGAGAGGAATTGTGATGGAAGTTTTGAGCCACCATGGGCTGTAATGCACAGGGTTGCCAGTAAAAGTTACGGCAGTATAGCCATCTGGCGGACGGAATATAGCCAAAAGTAGCCAACTTCCTATATAAAATAGCTAAAAGTAAATAGCCAAATTATGAATCGAAAATTAACTCTCATATTTATTTTCTAACCCTTTTTTGATAGTTGAGTACTTTTTACGCAATACTGTGGATATTAAGTTATGTAATAAAATTTTTTACATACATACTTGTTAGTAATTATGTTTTGCGTAGTTATTGGTGGTAATTATTTTAATTTTGGGATTGGGTAATTACTTTAATTTTGGGAATACGACGAAAAAATTCAGTGCTCTAATTTTTTTATTGGTCAAGTCACAACCTCAAGGGACATGGATCGCAAAAAATCTTTTAGTTAACAGAGCTAAATTATCTTCACTAATCTCTGTTTAAATATCTGTGCTTAGAAGTACAATAAATCTTTGCTTATAAACTGCTTAGACTCTGCTTAAAATCTCCGTCTACAGTACGAACTCTGCTTAAAGTAATAAATCTCTGCTTACAACATATATGTATGTATCATATGTATGTACTACAGTACATATGTATATGATGTATATTTTTGTATATATGCGAAGAGAGTTGATAAGTGACGAAACGCGCGGGAAATCAGAATAATATCCAAAAAGTAGCCAAGATTTTGAGAAAATAGCCATTAAAATAGCCATAGCCAAGAATGATATTTTTTCTAGCCACAGCTGATCAAATATAGCCACTTTGGCTATAAATAGCCAATACTGGCAGCCCTGGTAATGCAAAATAGAGAGATAGATGTATTATACCATAACCTTCATTGCTTCCTCATTGCATTCTTTTTCGGATCTGTCTTTTCGATCTAGATTATTTTCCAAAAAGCACCCACTTGCATAAAAATTAATTAACACAATTGTATTTTTTTTTTGAAATTGTTGTTTAATTATTATTTTTTCGCATTTGCTTTTTTTTATAATCAATAAAGAAATTATAAGTTATAGAAAAAGTATAATAATACCGTATAACAATTTAGTTGGTTTTTGTTTTGTTTTTCTTATTTCTTTCTTTTCTTTTCGCTTTGTTTATCATTTTATATTGCGTAGTGTTTTTTTGCTATTATATCTTTTGTTTTAAATTTTTCATTATTTCACTTGTTTTGTTTTTCTTTCTTTTCATTATGCATTAAATAATTTTTGTATATTTAACAAATAAATGATTATAGAGTATATGTGTGTCTGTATCTGTGTGTGTGTGTATATGTGTATACTTGAGTTGTTTTTTTTAAGTATAGAGAATTGTTTATGTATTGTTGTAGCTGTTTGTGTGTATTTGTATTGTTTAAAGTTGCTTTTATTTTTAATTTTTTTTTATTATTATTTTTTAATTATTATTATGTCTGGCTAAATAATACAATGATTTGATTGTTTGGTAGAAATTATTTACTTGGGAAAAGTTTACTTTTGTTTCAATATTTGTAAGTTATGTAGCTTTTGTTAATAAACTTCATTTATCAATCAATCAATCAATATCAATCAACTCACTGAAAAGATGCCAACTATATATATATATTTGTTTATATATATTTATGTATATAATGTACTATTAGTGATATTTAGCTGCAGTTTACAATTTACAGTGCCAACTTGTTTTTTTTTTCAGTGTGTTTTCAGTTGATTTTTTTTGTTTATTGTATATAGGCATGTATGTATATAACTATATACTATATAACTATAAGTTTTTATGTTTTTTTTGTTGTAAATTTGCTGACGATTGTTTTGGTTGTTGTTGTTGTTATCTGTGTATTTGTGTGTTAGTGTGTGTGTGTGTGTAAATGCTTCAAACTTCATCTCGGATTAAAGTAATAATTTGTTCACAATTGTTTGGTTTAATCATAATATATATGTATAAGTATATATACAATTATATACTTAGTATATGCAACTTGATGCGCGTTTTAAATATGCTTTTTATTTATTTATTGTTTTTTGTTTTTAATATATTTTTTCTTTACCTTTTTTTGTGTAAACTTTCTTCTGTTTTTGTAAAGCAAGAGGTACGCAATGTATTTGGTTTATATTATGTACTATGTGTCTGTGTATGTGTGTGTTATGTATTTATGTATGTAAAGCAATTTAGAGTATGTTACTTGTACGCAATTGTTAAACATTAGGAAACATTTTTTGGTTTTTTGTTTTATGTTTTTTTTATGTATACAGGAAACAAGCAAAGCTCTCTGGGCAATTTGTTTTTTTTTTGTTTTTGGATTTTTGATAGAGAGAGAGAGAAACATATTCATACCATAAGTAAGTGTTAGTTAGTTAGATTTTGTTTTTGTTATGTATACATATAAGTATATAAAAGCCACAATCGAAATTTGTATATAGAGTTTACTAGTATTAGTTAGATTAGTTGGGTTTTAACTAGAAAGTAGCGAGTTTTGGTTTGATTTTCGAATAGCATAAAACAAGTTGAAAGGGGAGCGGGGCTTAAAGAAAAAGAAAATCTCAATCTTGAGTAGAGGAAATTTGAAAATCTTGGCTGAATAATTGCTGTAATGTAATTTCTTTTGTTAACAAATTTATGCTAAATTTTCATTTATATATATATGTTGTTATTTATAATTTGTTTTTGTTTTTTCTTTTTTTTTTAATATATAATATGCATACTATGTAGATGATTCTCACTTATGTTTGTTGCATTTTATGGCATTTTATGTAACTAGTTTCTTAACGTTTTCTTTTTGGTCTTATGCACTTTGGTTTAGTTCTTGTCCTGGCCTCAAATGATCCATCCGATCCTTGCACTCAAATATGCTACAAACTCTTTTTTTTCACGAGAAAGTTATGCGAAAGGCTAACTTCGGCGAACCGAAGCTTGTATACTCTTCACGTTGCAAATATGTAATAAGTCAAGAAGAATTGAAGTCTCTAAATAGTTTGAGTACCTACTTTTTTTACACTCTAAAGGAAATTGCGGCGAACGTAAATTTGAAAAACTATTCTAAATTTGAATTCTTTTGAAAAATGGGTCCGCATTTTTCTTTTGAATAAAAATATATTTAAAATCGAGTTCTTAAAAACTAAAACAATTTTGAAGCCTTATAAGTATTGTTTCTAAAAGACTTATTTTAAAAGTAAATCTTTTATTTGAAATATCTTTAACTATAAGCATCAGCTTAATAAGAATATTTAGCGATGAAGAAGCAATTAATATATCCTTATAAGGCTCAGAATAGGAACTCTCACGCTTTCTAGAGATTTAATGTGGGTAGGTCCGACAAGAGGGAGTTCCTTCGGTACCGGAGTTTTCTCAGGGGTAATTACTGATGTATTTACTGTCGTGATTCAAGCTAAAGTTGAAATAAAAAAGCTACGAAAAGTAGGCAAGAGATAACTCTGTTAAAAGTAATCACTAGAACCCATAGGAAATTATCTTAATCTTCGACTATTAGGTAAAGAATTTGTTTTAGATTCTTGAAAAATGTTAAAACTTTCATGCGCCTGAATTTCGAAATTTACTACAAAATAAGTTTTTAAAAGGGCATTGAGGGGTTACAGTCTTCAGAAAGTCTTTTTTAAGATAAATTATTAGACAATTATTTTGGAAATATTGTCCCGAAGTGGTTTCTAAAATTTTGACACAATTTTTAAAACATTCTAGAAGATGTCCCGAAGTTGTTTTTCATAAAAAAATTTTCTCTAATATTTTGATACAATTTGTAAAACATTCTAGTCAAAAAAAAAAAAAATACCCGAATGGCTTAACATAACTCAGTCAATTCTTATCCGATCGAATTGAAATTTTAATACAATCATTATAAAATCATCTTCGAATAGGATGTAGGATTTTTTCAAAATAATAATAATTTTTTCCATGATTTTTTTTACGAAAAGAATGTTTTTTTTAAATCCTATGTCATTTTTTTTAATGGATATTTTTTAAGTCCTCTAAGTGGTTTACTTGCTCTTGGTCCATAGATTAAGAGGAAACAAATTTTAATCATTAACGATGTCTAAAAGCTACAGCCGTGCAGACCTATTCCAAAATTAATTTCGAACCTCTCCAAAGGCGCCATTTTGTTATTTATTATATCGGAAAAATTTATTTTTATAGCACAAAATATGTGTATTATCATCACTTTTTTGCGTTTTGAATATAAAACAGAGTTACTTAGACAAAAATGTCCTTAAAGCCCTTAATGGCTCTACATGGCTAACTTCTTCATACCTAAGTCAGGCCTAGAAAAATATCCTATCCTATTATATGACTAGAAAGACCTTCCATCATTTATATTACGAAGACGATATTGTCGTCTATAGAACTTGAAGTTGTCATTGGCCATGGCATTTACTCACAGATCTCATTCAGATCCTGAAACTATGAAATTTAGATAAACCTCCCTAACATCGTCTAGCCAATTAGATCCTGAAACTATCAAACTTAGATAATGCTCCCTAGCACAGTCTTGCCAACCAGCTGATCAGTTATCTAAATAATACAAACCCCAAATAAAGAGCGCATTCTCATGGGATCAGATCATCAAGATCAGGTTTTACGTTTTATAAGTGAACTCCTTATAAAAATACTTTTCAAAAATGTTACGATCACTTGAGCAAATATTACTTTCTGATAGTTTAGAATTTGTAAAATTTACAAAAGCGATAAATGATCTTTAATTTTTCTGACTTACAAAATTATCGTTAATCGCAGAACGTGAAGGGTAAACAAAATAAACTCTAAAGCAGTCAATTTTTTTTGCCTTGCCTTGAAAGTTCTATCTATAAATTGTAAGTATTGCCTTTGAATATGGATTATCATAATCTTTAACTACTGAAATTGGTATGAATTAATGCATCATGCTAAAGCTAATGCTGTATCACCTGATATAAGTAAGTTTTTTTTGGATGGGTGCTGATGGTGATTTATGTTGCTCTTGCAATCTATATACTTTATATGGTATATGGTTCAAATAAATAAATCGAGTTCTTTTGTTCTCCGGTTTCTCGAAATTTCAAGGCATAAACATATTCTCTAGATGTTAACTTTAAAATGAACTGATCGATAACTTATCGATTTCGTTTAATTGTGAAGCTGTTACTAAATAAACAATTTTGATTTTTCTTCAATAAACAATGATTATACAAAAATAAACTTATCGATAAATTATCGAATTTCTTTGCACTTATATGTAAACGTTTTGTTTTATCGTAAAATTTTTCTTTAAATAAAAAATTATTTAGCAACAAATTACATTTTCGATAACTTGTTGGATATAAAATTTATATTTGAATAAATAACCTATCGATTTTTGTTTATTTTTCATTAAATAAAATATTGTAACTTATCGAATTTCTGAGAAATAAACATGTAAACGCTTTGTTTGTAAATAAAGAAATATGTTTTATTTGTCAAGTTGTAAATAAAAATGGGTACTTAAATAATTTATTATATTACAATTTAAATAAAAAACTAATATGCAAAAGTAAACTGATCGATTTAACTGAACGAATTAATTTAATTTAATTGTCAAGTTTTTATTAAATAAATCAATTTAAGTTTTCTTCAATAAACTATGATTACATAAAAATAAACTTATCGATAAATTATAAATTTTTTTTAAATAAACATGTAAAAGATTTGTTTGTTTATAAACATTAATTTCGTTTAATTGTCAAGTTGATAATTAATTGAACTTTAATTTTTCTTCAATAAAATATAATAACATAAAAATAAACTTATATATAAAATTATTAGATTTATGTTAAATAAACATTTTAATTTTTGTTTGTATATAAACATGTATGATTATCGTCAAGTTTTTCTTTAAATAAAAAAATAAATTTTCGGTAACTTCTCGATATCGTTTATTACTCAATTTGTTGCTTATCGCAAAAATTTTATTTTAAAAAATAACAAATCGATTTTGTTTATTCGTAAAATTGTTTGTATAAAATAATAATCAGAAATTAACTTGCCGATAACTTATCGAATTCGTTTATTTTTCAGTTTTTAAATAAACATTGACGAATATCGTAAAAAATTTAACTTTTTTATAACTTATCGATGGATTTTATTTGTCAAGTTATTGACACAATCATTTACGGTGATTGCAAAATTGTTCTTTAAATAAAAACTTATTAGGCAAAAAATTATATTTTCGATAACTTCTCGGTTTCGTTTATTTCTCAAGTTGTGGTATATAATTTAGTTAAAATTTGTATTAAAAAAAATAACATCGTTTTTGTTTATTTGAAAAATAATTGTAAAAAATTAATGGTGATTAATGAATTCGCCGATAACTTATCGATTTCGTTTATTTTTCAAGTTGTTAAACAAACATTAATGAATATCGTAAAAATTTTCTTTTAAAAATTAACTTATTAATAACTTATCGATTGATTTTATTTGTAAAGTTATTGGTAAACAATCATTTATGCTAATCGTAAAATTTTTCTTTAAATGGAATTTTATTAATTAAAAGTAAAGTTTATTTGTCAATTTGTACGTAAATAATTATTAATGTTTATAGTAAAATTTTTCTTTAAAAATAAATTATAAGCTAAAAGTTAACAAATCGATAACTAATTGGTTTCGTTTAGTTGTTAAATTCAATTAAAAAATTAGTAGCTAAAAGTATCGATAGTAAAATTTATGTTTAAAAATAAATTATAAGCTAAAAATTAATAGATCGAAAACTTATTGGTTTCGTTTATTAATAAAAAATTATTATTAGCTAAAAATAAACTTATCGATAGTGCTTGGAACGATAAAGATTTGGATATTTCAGGAAACCGAAAGACGTACTAACGTTTTACTTATTTCGATCCATATGATCGATCCATATAAGATCTTGAAATATGACTCACAGTTTTGGAAATGCTACTTCGTCTTGCATTTGTAGTAGTTATGTAGCATGTATGTATGTATATAGGCATTTATGTATTTAGCAAATGGATTTATTTTTTATGTATAGTTTTTGTTTTGTCAATTTCATAGTTTGTTTTTTTGATTTTTAAATGTAATTTATAGTAAATGTGTATAATGTTTATGTTTATTTATGGTTTGTATTTTTTTTTAAGTTATTTTTTGTTTTTTGGTTTTAATATATTTTAAATATATATAATATATGTTTTGGTTTTCTTATGTTGATGTATTTTTTTTTTGTTTTTAATTTTTTGTATTTTTTTATATTATTATTTATAAACTGGTCAGCAACAGTAGCAAATTTAACAATGTGCGTTAACAAATAATTGTAAATATAATGTATTTATGTATATAATATATTTTCTTTATACTCCAGCAGCGATCGCCAAACGATCCGAACCGACTCCATAAATTTTATTTATAAATTATTATGTATTTGTTGTTGTTGTAGGTATTGCATGTATTTGTGTCCGTGTGTGTGTGAAGAATTTCAATGGAGTTTTTTTCATTTTTATTTTAACACTTTAGCATATTATTGCGTTTTATTATATTAGTTGTTGATTTTTATTAAATTTAGTTTATCAGTTTTTTTTTATAATTTTACAACAATTTATGTGTATGTTTGGTTTGCTTGTAGTCATGTCTCAGTTGTTGTTGTTGTTGATTTGAATGCTTTTTGTGTGTGTGTTTGTTTTTTTTTTTATTTTTTAAATTATCAGTAATATTTCTATCAATTTAATTAATAAAAAATATTATTATTACATAGTAGTACTATTAGTTGCATTCATATCGCATTTGTTTTATCATAACAACAACAACATTCACAAGTTGTTTTTTTTTCGCTTTTTTTGTTAATTTTTTTTAGTTTTTATTTTTTGGTTTACTTCATATGTATATTTTAGCTCCGTAATCAATAGCAATAATAATTATAATAATATATAATCATAATAGTGATAATAA
Organism: Chymomyza amoena; assembly: GCA_037043745.1. Taxonomy (NCBI): domain Eukaryota; kingdom Metazoa; phylum Arthropoda; class Insecta; order Diptera; family Drosophilidae; genus Chymomyza; species Chymomyza amoena. The sequence continues at coordinate 11,303 of JBAMAX010001545.1, forward strand.
TAGGTCTAATCTACGAATATAATAACAGGACCCTATGGAATGACCGGGGTTATTTGCCAAAGCCAAAACCGAATTTGCCAAATAGATCTTTGCCTTTTGATAATACATCTCCGCCGGGCGCCGCTGCTGCAATACCCTTGAGGCCACCCAGCAGTCCGGCGCCCGGCCCCTGCCCCTGGGGCGGCGGTTGCGCTTGTTGTGGCACTTGTTGTTGTTGTTGTTGTGGTTGCATACCCTGCTGCTGCATGCCCTGCATGCCCGGCTGCATGCCACCCTGCTGCATGCCCTGTTGCATGCCGCCTTGCTGCATGCCGCCCTGTTGCATGCCGCCCTGCTGCATGCCCTGCATACCTTGTTGTGCACCAAAGGCGTTCGCTTGTTGCTGCGTTGGCTGCACACCGCCTGGTGGTTGCATTGGATCCGTTTTCGGTGGTTGCTTCGAACCAAATAGACCACCGGTGGCAGCCGAAGTAGCACCAGATAATAAGCTAGTTGCACCGGAGAATAGTCCGCCGGTTTGCGCCTGCGTCGTTACTGGCACTTGACCGCCGCCCATTTGACCCATCTGACCCATTTGCTGTCCGCCCATTTGACCCATTTGTTGTCCGCCCATTTGCTGTTGGCCGCCCATTTGTTGACCCATTGGCTGCTGTTGTTGTTGTCCTCCCATGCCCATCATTCCAGTTTGTCCCATGCCCATTTGTTGTTGATTTTGCTGTTGTTGTTGTTGTTGTTGCTGCTGCTGCTGTCCCATTTGTGTTTGTTGCGGTCCGTACGGTGATTGTTGTTGTTGTTGCATACCAACATTACCAACGCGACCGATCATCCCCTGCAAATTTGCATTCATCCGCAAAGAGTTGGAAAAAAGTGATACGAATTAGTTTTTTTTTAAAGAATTTTGTGATTTAAAAAATTTCAACTAATTATGAAAATATATATATTTAGTATATTGTTTAGGATTGGCTTTTATACCCGTTACTCATGGCGATTGGAGGTAGATTAGGTTCCTTCAATTTTCAACTCTAACGTCAAATCTATCTTGTTTTATGCCTGCGAAACTTGGAAGCGCACGATAGGAACAGACGCACGCTTACACGATTGTTCATATATGGTGGCCCAACCGTATTAGTAATGTAGATCTCTAGAACTTAACGAATCAGAACCTGCACCAGTAGAAGTATGCGAGCGTAAGTGGCGATGCATTGGGCATATCCTTCGGAGATCCAACGAGAATCTCGCTCGACAGGTACTTTGTTGGAACCCTCAGGGAAGAGGTCGTCGCTTTGGTGCCCCAGCAAAAACATGGAGAAGATCTAGTGATCATGAACTACAAGCCGCCAGCTACTATCTGCCGTGAATCCCGTAAAAGAGTTCGCTACAAGAGGATAGTCGAGGCTTTATGCTCCACTGGGAGTCGAGGATGACAGAAGAAGAAGAGTTTCCTTTATATATATGTATATTATTGTGAATAGGTTATATGTAAACTTTTCCGTCCGTTTGTCTGTTTGAACCATTGGCGGATCAAAGGGGCGATTTTGGGTGCGGACTCCCCCAAAAGTTGGAAATATGGTCTGACAGTTTTTTGCGTGCTCTGGTATATGGTATCTCTATATATACACTTCGAAGTGCAAAACCTCTCCCGTACGAAATCGTGGATCCCCAATTGTGTTGAACGCTGAGATCTCGAAAGGCTTGGGAGCAATGTACACAAGATTCAATTAAGTCAGTATCTGTTCCCCTTGATATATTTCATAAATCTTTTGTCCTGTATAAAACACTCGAAAAATTTGTTGATTAATGGACGACTCCAATTGTAGATGATAGGGTTCGGTGTTTAAAGAAAATACCTAAAAGGAATTTTTGTTGAGATACAAGACATTTTAAATACTTTTTTAAAGCTTTGTCAGAACTTCGATACTTAGTCTCAGTGACTCCCGGACCACTGCAGTGTTTTTCAGTCAGAGGTAATTGCAATCCAGGAGGCTTCAATAACAGAAAAGTTCGAAATAAGAACATTTGTATCTACTCAAACAGCCAAGAGGCTATTAAGTCCCTAGTTTCGATGACTTCGTGTATAAAGCTTGCCGCTTGTCTTTAGAGGAGATGGTTGAGTAGTTTTCAATTCATCTCATATGGATCCCAGGACATAGGGACTTCGATGGCAACTGTATTACTGATGAACTGACTAGACAAGGAACTACTAGCATCCTCCAGCTGTAAACTGAGAATACGAAATTTTGTCGCTCTCTGTGACAAATAAAACGTAGAATCGGACATCGAACATGTGCAGGATCTCGCGGCAAACCTGGCCGTCATACTGCAGTAAAGAACCAAAGATCTCTGCTGTCCGTGCTATCACGGGACGCTGGCTGGTGGGAAACCACGCATCCAGGTTGAATGCTTCGCACAATGACTTCTGTAAAAGCTGTGGCGATGAAGATTTAGGTTCCTAAAGTCACGTTTTCTCAACAAAGTCCAAATGCCTTTTAAGTTTTATTCAGGCTGCCAGATGGCTTCCCCACCTCTTATAGGGAACCTATTAAGTGGGGAAAAGGGCATATCCTTGGCCTAAGTAACTTGAGTCGTCAGTCCCAACTGCCGCCTTAACCTAACCTAACCTAGTCTCAGTGGCGAATCCAAGGGTGTTTTCAGCTCCCGTGACATATATTCTTGCCTATGAATCAATCGTTTGATATTTTTTATAGAGAGCATTGTTTAACCTTTACAATATTTGGGCCATAAATGTTGAAAAATTTTTTGTAATTTAATTTTTGTTTGTAATCTATAGTTGAACAGTTTATTCGGATTCGTTTTGAAACCGAATTTGTTTTTTTTTCTGAATCAATCCAATGCACTACTCAAACCGAACTTTTTTTTTTTAAATACTTTTGGTAGAATTTTTTATTTTAAAAAACCGTGTGCAGCTTAAGTCACCTTTTTATATAGGGTGATTTTTTGCTGAGCGAATTTGTTTTTATGCGTTTGACAGCAGCCGGCTTTTTTTATCTTAATGCTACCAGCTTACTTTTTCCAGGTACTATCAGGCAGCTTCATATATGTATAGGGTGATTTATATAATGAAATTTTTTAAGGGTAAACAAATTTTAGTGCATTTGTGTTCCTCCCTTGTAATTTACTGGCAGGTAGATTTTTTTTTTAAAAAAGTTTACAGCGTAATGCACCTTCATATATAGGGTGATTTTTTTTTTAAAGATTACGCTTTTCATAGGTTAATTTTTGAGTGTTGTACGAATTACTGTCACTTTAATATTGGATTTTCTTTGTTACAAATGGTGATGCTTAAGTTGTCGATATCATGTTGTTTAAAAACTATCGATTAATGAAATTGACAAAGTAATGAAAAAAAATGAGTGGAATTCCATAATCAGTTTTTTGTTTTGGCTATAATGCTCCTGCTTACCTTTCCCAGGCATTAATTTTCATTAAGGAAGCGGTTAGGTGCATCTTCATATAAAGGGTGATTTTTTGTCAAAGCATTTTTGAAGGGTGGACAATAATAATAATCAGTTACTTTATTTTTGGTAGTATTTTTCTTTCAAAAAACATGTAAGCGGAGTATTACACAGTCAGACAACTTTTTATATAGGGTGATTTTTTGTGGCAGGTTTTCTTTTGAGGTATTTCCAGTACTTTTGTTTTCGGTGCTGCTAACTTATTTTTACCAGGCGTTATTGTTTCAAGAAAATGTGTACAGCTCATTACATCCTAAAACAACTTCATATAATGGCTGCTTTTTGTATTCGGATTTATTTTAAGGGTTCGCAACATTTCACTTTTTTGAGTAACGGGCATATAAAAGTCGGTTCCACCTGACTTTTTTTTTATCACATAATTAGCTTTATGCATTCGGTCAAATTGCTTTCGGAATTGTTTGAAATTTAAAACTCAAACTAAGTACTGTTAGTTGTAAGCCGCTAGCTAGCTGCGGATTTTTTTAAGTTTAGTTTTTTTTTTTTTTGGTAATTCCGGATCTTGCTCCCGGATTATTAGTTATTTATGGTAGGGGTTAGTTAGTTAGAAATGGCAACTACTTTTAACTACTGTGTATGCAGCAAAATTTTGTAAGGAAGCTCTAGTCAAAAAACCGAAATAACAGATCTATCAGTTACACTGAGCTCAGCCGCAGTGTTCTGTGGAAAAAGTCAAAAAGATGGGCTCTCTGAATGTGCTCAAAATCGAAACTTAGATAGTAAGTAATTTATGCGAATATAAATATATATAGGTTCTAACAGTTGTGGAACTCTCAAAAAATACTAAAACTAAGAAAAAAAAATACCATTTCGATGATCGAATCGCACAACTTTAAAGATCATTTTTGATAAGGGCCTAAAAATAAAAATAAATTTAAAAACTTTTTTTTTTCTTCAGTCACTAATTTTAGGGCGTTTATAAAAAGTATACATTTTTAATTTAAAACCAAAATTATTTTCGAAAAATCTTTTAAAATATACTCAAGAAGTAAACATCGATTTTCCCAGCTTGGTAAAATATTTTGATCGATATAAACATCGATTTTTCTAAGTTACAGGTACAAAATTTTTATGGCAGGTTTACTTTCTCTGGAACTCTCAAGAAAAATTCCTAGGCTAAGCAGGATTGTTTCTTATAATCCAAAAATTAGCTACTATATCCAATGGAAATTTCCTATGCTATAATTTATATTTTATTTGAATAGAGTGAACAGTTTTGTTTAGTTTTAGATAAAAGATTTTCAACTTTTTGTTATGCTATAATTTTGTTTTATCTGAGATTAAAAAAATACTAGACAAATAAACTATATATATTTATACTCCGCATATAAAAATAAACTTATCCAGCTTGAGATATTTAAGCACAAAACTTGAGCGATCTTTAGAGAGCTTCATTCAAAACGAGTAACAGTAACAATATAAGATTTTTAACAAATATACAAATACAATGTATGCATATATACTTTGGTATTTTTTTATTGGTATATAGTTGACCAATTTTTCACCATTTCTTACCGAAATGAAAATTATGTAGAACTAGCAACTTGTTTCAACATTTCAACTTAAGAAGTAATGCCTAGGGCCAAGTTAAATAAAATTCGCATACTCTTTTGTAGCAGTGGCACAAAAACAAGAACTTTAACTAAAAAATTCAAAATCAGTATTGTATAACGTATCGAAATAAAAAAATAGTACTAGGCATTTATGCTAGGGTCTAGCATACCATAAAGAGCTGTACAGTGTATTAAAATTAAACCAAAATATAATACTCTAACGAGTAGCAGCTTGGCGGCACTCAAAAAAAAGTATTAAAATACTTCAAGTGTTGGTAAATTTTTTGGTTTTTATTGGTTCTAGACTAAGTAGAACTTTATATACACTAAGAAGATGTTGAAAAATTTACCCATTTGTATGTGTGTATAGTTGTGAGTGTATGTGAACTTAAATAAAATCTCGATGAGCTTGGGTTACCATAACGAACGAAAGTTGGTATTTTGGTATTTTTCATTTCGCTAGTATAAATACTGTATTTAGTATTTGTTCTAAATCAAAGCCAAATGCAAATTTTTAAAGGCAAATAAAAGTGATTATAGAGTGTGTGAGTGAACTTAGGTATATTAAATATATGCAGTCATGTAGCTGAAACTGAAACTGAGGCATTAAATAGTAAAATTAAGGCTTACAGAACTCAAAAAAATACCAAACGACAAAAACGACTTGAAATTAAAATGATATAAGTTACACATACAGTGAATCACATAGAAATTTGTACACAATACATCCAATATTTCATATAGTAGTACATAGTTGTAATTAGTATATAATTAATAGCGTATACCAGTAATTAAAAAAAAATTTAAAATTAAAATATAAATTTAAGTATATATAGAGTTAATCACATCATATCATCTCAATATCAGCAATATGTTTAGTATTTTTGACAATTGTAGTGTATTTTTGTAACTGGTATTTTTAGTATATTTGTTATTTTTGTAGTAGAAGTTTTTGTTTAGGAACTTTTGTTGGTTATGTACATAAAATACCATTGGTATTTAATAATTTAAGCGAGTTTTACTTAAAGCATATAAAATATAATTGCTTTAAACTAAAATTGAGTTTTTGGTATATTATATGCTAAAACATTTTTGTTTTGAGTTTGCTCAGATGAAAATAATTAAAAATAAAAGAAAAATTAATTTGGTCTTAGTGCCTTAGTATTTATTTTGTTTGACTGTTGCAAAGCGCTTGCTTGAGTTTTTGGTATATTTGAAAAGCTTAGTATTTATTTTGTAGGCTTTAGAGGTTTGGAAGCTTTGAAGGCAACAAAATTTATTGTTAAAACTTGGCAAAAAAAGAAATAGTAAAAAAAATACTAAAATATTTGAAAAAAATTAATATGTAAAGCAACTAAAATTAGTTTTAAAAAATGCTGTGATGAAGAATTGAATTAAATTAAAAATGTTTTGAAATTAAATACTTGTCGTTTGTGTGAGTCATGGGCGTGCTCTGTTGTTGCTGTAGTTAGTATTTTTTTTTTATATTTTACTGAGACGGCTTACAATTATTACCACAAATGCAATTTACAGACTATACACATATACAAAGACTTTCAGAGCATATTTTTAGCATTATTTTTTTTGGTATTTTTTTATAGTTCTGAACAAAACATGAATACATTTACACGGACGAATTGCTTGAGTTGAGAAATTTGTGGCTGGTATTTTATTTAGTATATTTTATAAGTATGCTATATATATATATATTTGGTTTTGTCTTTGATGTTAACTACAAGAAGTTCTATAAACATGTTGCTAGCTATACATAGAATATATATGTATATGGTATATATATAATTTGTTTATGTACTGTATACTGTAAGCGTTTGATTTGGTTTTGAGAGAGAGCGAGTTATACATATATATATTATATTGTATATTGTTATATATTTTAAGAGCTGCACATATATAGTATATACACATATATAGACAAGATGAATTGGTGAGTAAGAAATGCTTTAAAGAGAGAGAGAGAGCGAAAAATGAGTGAGCGCACGCTCACAGGGCTAACTAGCGGCTGTGTGTGCAAGAATGCAATGGCAGGGTATTCAGATGAACTCTTGCAAAAGAGTTGGCTATGTTTTGGACTTGTTTGTAGTATACAAAATTGGTATTTGTGGAGCAAGAAGAGTAACGAAAACAAGAAATGAGTGATAGAGAAAGCAAGTAGGTAATAGTTGTAGTAGTAATAGTAGTAGTAGTTATAGTAGTAGTAGTTAGTAGCTGTAGCTTTTGTAGGGTATTAAGTGAATAGTATTCGTTTTCTTTGGCACTTGCTTAAATATTTTTTTTCTTTTTTCATTTATTTGTTAGCTTTTTTTCTATATTTTTTTTATTCATTTTTTTAGTTTTAATATCAAACAAAACAAAAATAAAAAGAGAAAGAGTATTTACCTGCGTTTGGTGATCGGGGGCAGGGTGGCCCGTGTTGTCTAACAGTGTAGGGGAAGCAGGGCGAGCATCTATAGCAACGAATATAACATAAAGACTTCACATTTACCACAGCAGACCATTACAAAAAATTATTTGAAAGAAGTAGTAGTAGTAGTAGAATTGAAAAGAAACTAAAACTTTATATAACATAAATCAATTAAAATAAAATATATATTTTTATTTCTGCTTTTATGTATAAATTGTATAAACGAAGTAGTCAGTTAAGAGCACTCAAAATTCGGTTTTAAGAAAAACAAATTGCTGCCTTTAAGGTTACTGTGATATGTCTCTCGCGTTTGGGTCCAGCAAATAAACCTAAGCTTGTAAATCAGTAAAAATTAAATTAACATAAACTTAAATAATATAATTTTTATAAAAGAAAAATAAAAAACATAAACACCAATGCATTAAACTTAATTTAAAAATTCACTTCCAAACATTTTACGGGCTTTGGAAAATTCTGTTCAAAATCTTTTGCTTGCAAAATGTTAGCTCAAAAACGTAACAGAAGTAAGAGAGTAAAAGAGAGTAGAAAGAGAGCAAAGAGAGCAGAGAGATAGGCGCCAAAAGATATGTTACGGTTAGAAACCGTTAAACGTTACAAGTATTATTTGTTGTTGCATTTTTTTTTAAGTTATTTTACATACAAGTATATCAAAAATGTTTTATATATAGCATAAATATTACCTTTTGGGTTTTGGCTTCTTGTCTTACGAAAAATTTGCTAGTCAACTCCATTGTAGGAATTATTTTTTGTGGGGGGTTTTAAAATAAATTCGTTTTTGTTTTTAAATTATTATATAGAATTTTCATTTGGTATTTTTTTTTTGCTTGTAAGCAGTTGGTATATATTTATATAAATAGAGTTATGGACGGGCACTTAGTTATAAGTTAGTATATGGTAAAAATAGCAACAATGAATTAAAATTGTAAATATTATTATTTTACAATAGAAAAATTTACATTAAATACAAAGAGAGTTTGCGCGTTTGTTTTTATTATTATTTTGAATTTTGTTTTTAAGTGTGCTATAAGCCCCTGTTGTTGCTGTTGTTGTTTTTGTTGTTATAAAGATATATATATATAATATATTTTTTTTTTAAATAAATCTTAAAAAGGCGAAATGGCAAACAAACGTCAAACATTCAAAATTAGGCAGAAATTATTAAACAAGAAATGGAAATTAGTTTTGATATTGATAAAAAGAAAACAGAAAAGGCAGCTTTAAAAAGGTCTCACATTAAATGGATTAAATATGACGTCATGGAAGTTTTTTAAAAAAAATGTATTGTATAACCTCAGTAAAGATGCAACGAATATTCAGCAATTAATCGTTCTTGTTTTGGTAAATATAAAAATGTTTCAATATTTATATTGCATATTAATTTTATTACAATATTCGGCGTTCAATTACTTCTATACTTTAATCAAATATTTTATTTTTGGTATGAATATTTGGTTTCAGTCACGATCCGTTTTCAAATATTCGCTTTTTCAATTCCTATTTATTCGCCACTGAAATAATAAATCTACAGATGCAGTTCTAGACGCTATTTGGTATTTAGACATTTTTGAAACATTTATTTATAAAAATAATAAAGCCGGTATATATTATTATCTATTATATTTTTCAACGCATTTCCGAACCGTAAAAATTTAGTTTCAAACCGCTTTACGATATTTATAGGCAAAAAAAAAAAATTCTTGCAGTATGACTATTTGCATTTTTGGCATCACAAATTTTTAGTATTTTTTCTTTTAAGTGTGGCCAAAAAAAATTTTAGTTTTTAGATCGTTTCGTTTTTTTTTTATTTGGTATTTATTCGCCACTAAAATAATAAAAATCCAGATGCAGTTCTTGACGCTATTTGGTATTTAGACATTTTTGAAATATTTATTTATAAAAATGGCGGACGTAAAGTCGGGCGCGGACGACTTTAGGATACCCTGTACCACTAGCTTGTAATAAAGTCCGATTTCTTCACAAAAAACCAAAAACAGAAGAATTTTTAAGCAAAAATTTTTTTTGACCGATCGTTCCTATGGGAGCTATATGATATAGTCAACCGATTTCAATAAAATTTGACACGGTGCTTAAATACCTTAAAAAAGATATGAACGCCAAAGTTATTTCAAATATCTTTACAAACAAACAAAACACATCGAATTTTGTATAAAAAACGTGTTTTTGGACCGATTGGTCCTATGGGAGCTATATGATCTAGTCAAACGATTTGGATTAAATTTGGTACAGTGCTTAGGAACTATGAAATACTCACGAATGTCAAATTTGGTCCCAATATCTTAACAAACAAACGAAACACAGCAAATTTTGTTAAAAAATCGATTTTTTGGAAGATCGGACCTATGGGAGCTATATGATATAGTCAACCGATTTTGTTCAAATTTGGCACAATGCTTAATTGGTCTAAAAAATTTCCAAACGCCAAATCTGGTTAGGATATCTTTATTAAAAAACGAAATATAGCCAATTTTTCTTTAAAAAGTTATTTTGGCCGATCGGTCCTATGGGAGCTATATGATATAGTCAACCGATTTTGATCAAATTTGGTACAGTGATTGGGAACTATAAAAAACTTTCGATTGCCAAATTTCGTTACGATATCTTCATAAACAAACGAATTATTCATCTAAAACGCTTTTTTTTTTCGAGGTCGTCTCAAACACCCCCATGGGAGCTATATAATTTATCCTTTCACATAACTTTCACATTAGATCCCATATTATTCCATAGGAGGCAAGTTTATTTTATTTTTTTGATATCGGGGATAAATTATGCTCCCATGGGGGTGTTTGAGACGACCTCGACAAAAAAAAAGTGTTTTAGATGAATAATTCGTTTGTTTATGAAGATATCGTAACCAAATTTGGTATTCGAAAGTTTTTATAGTTCCCAATCACTGTACCAAATTTGATTGAAATCGGTTGACTATATCATATAGCTCCCATAGGACCGATCGACCAAAATAACTTTTTTAAAGAAAAATTCGCTATATTTCGATTATCATTAAAGATATCGTAACCAGATTTGGCGTTTTAAAATTTTTTAGACCACTTAAGCAATGTGCCAAATTTGAACAAAATCGGTTGACTATATCATAAAGCTTCCATAGGGTCGATCTTCCAAAAAATCGATTTTTTAACAAAATTTGTTGTATTTCGTTTGTTTGTTAAGATATTGGGACCAAATTTGACATTCGTGAGTATTTTATAGTTCCTAAGCACTGTACTAAATTTAATCCAAATCGTTTGACTAGATCATATAGCTCCCATAGGACCAATCGGTCCAAAAACACGTTTGTTATACAAAATTCGATGTGTTTTGATTGTTTGTAAAGATATTTGAAATAAATTTGGCATTCATATCTTTTTCAAGGTATTTAAGCACTGTGTCAAATTTTATTGAAATCGGTTGACTATATCATATAGCTCCCATAGGAACGATCGGTCAAAAAAATTTTTTGTTTAAAAATTCTTCTGTTTTTGGTTTTTTGTGAAGAAATCGGACTTTATTACAACATAGGGGTACAGGGTATCCTAAAGTCGTCCGCGCCCGACTTTACGTCCGCCATTTTTTTCAATTATATTTTTTCGACGCCATCATTTTTTTTAGTTTCAAACCACTTTACGATATTTATCAGCTGAAAAAATTACTATTCATTGCATCATATATATTTGGTATTTTTTCATTTTAGTGTGACCATATAAAATTTAAGTTTATTACTTTACAGCTCATCTCTAGCATATTGCAGTCTGTTTGTTAAAAAAAAATGGACTTATCAGCTCAAGTTGAATATAATTTTCTACCCCTACCTTTGTAGACATATCTGTATAAAGATATATGGCTTTAAAATTTTGCATTATTAGTTATAAGTACTTGTTAGTTGTCTTTAATCGACTTATTATATCTTGTGGGTGTTTTTTAACTAAGCAATTCAAGTTCATTCAACAGTCAGGTGCAAGAAACTAGTTTTGGATTTATGCAAACAACTTAGATAACAAAAAGTTAAAAATTAAAAAACTTTAAAGTGAATTTAAGAAAATAAAATGCTGTTAAAATAGATTTAGTTTATTAGGCATGCAAAAGGACATCTAGAATTTCATAAGAATTGCCACGCAAGACAGAGAGAAGTAGAGACATTAGACCAGAAATTGACACATTGGAAAAACAGACAAGTAAAGATTTTGTGAAAAAATTTGTACAAAAATAAATAAGAGTAATGAGCAGATGAGTTTGCTAATCGGAAATAATTAACAATTTAAAAGGCGAATACTTGAATAAGATCTCGTCAGGCTGGTTTGTTCTAAATTTAACTTATCGGACTTGCATATTGCAGTCAATACGATTAATCGATTCATCGTTTAAATTTCAGTGAGAAAGAGAAATAGCAGCGTTAATGGAAACCGCAAACGATACTAACGAAAAAATAACAAAAACGATTAATCGATTCCTTTTAGTTATTTCTATCAATGAAAGCAAGCGCTATTCATAACTCTTCCAATATAAAATATTTTTTGAAACTAGTACCGTATAGGAATAATGGATGCTCTTTTTTTGCATTAATTTATTGAGATTTTTGCCGATAAATCCGATCGATAGCTTAAAAAATTCTATTTAACATTTATCGTTACATTAGAGCCTTTAAGAACTATTTTTGAATGCTCCCGAAAAATACATCAAACTCGTAAAAGATCTCGTCATGCTGGTCTGTTCTAAATTCAACTTATCGGACTCGCAAACGACTACTGTTCACATATTCGGTTCAGTTCGATTAATCGATTCAACGTTTACATTTAAGTGAGAAAGAGAAAGCAGCGTTAATGGAAATAGCAAACGATATTAACGAAACAAATATCATTTGTTTTTGGTATCCATTTATTGATTGTTATATTAATTTATAGTGAGCAGACAAAATAGAAGCGGAGATGATAATCGCAACCGACACCAGCGGAAAAAATAGTAAAAACGATTAATCGATTATTTTTTTGTTGATATCGATTAATCTATTGCTATATTAAATTTTAGTGGAAAAAAGAAATAGAAGTGGAGATGGAAATCGCAACCGGAACCTAACGGAAAAAATATTGAAACGATTAATCGATTACTTTTAGTTGCTTCTACCGATGAAAGCAAGCGATAACCGCAATTCTACCAATATTGAAATACAATACCATATAAGAATAATGGATGCTCTTTTTTTGCAATATTATATTGAGATTTTCGTCGATAAATTCGATCGATAACTCACTAAATTTGATTTAACATATATCGTTTTATTAGAGCTTTTAAGAACTATCTGAAAATGCTCCCGAAAAAGATATCAAAGTCGTAAAGATCTCGCCAGGCCGGTACGCTCTGAATTCAGTTTATCGGAATTTCAAAGGACTACTGTTCACATATTGCAATCAGTTCGATTAATAAATTGCTTTATTAAATTTAAGTGAGGAAAAGAAATAGAAGCAGAGATGGAAATCAAAACCGATACTAACAAAAATATATCGATAATCGACTGATAATATTGTCTATATTGAGATACAAAAATAGTTTTAAAGCGAATCCTATATAATTATAATAGATTCTTTCTTCTTTTTTCCTTGCATTATAAAGGCATTGCTTAGATTGAGATTGTTTCCGATAAATCGGATCGATGGCTCTCCAAATTCTGTATAAAATGTTATCGTTGCTTTAGAGCTTTTAAGATCTTGCTGAGAATAAAAATGCTCCCGAAAAATTTCAACGACGAGGGCTTACTCAAGCAGCCCAAGTATTTTCTTAATTAAATTTTAAAGCTATTTACAATTTTGTTAAATTTAATTTTTTGTACGTTATAATTTTTTATTTCAATTTTTTTGGCAATATTAAAGCTATATTAAAGCCACTGCTGATATTTTTATGAATTTTAGATGTACGATTTATAGATAAAATAAAATCGGTGTGGGTACAACAACAAGAACAACAACTATCTATATATTGTATTTATATAGGATTACATTATTTGATTAAAAAATCAAATCGAAAGACATACAAAATTATATAAAAAGTTAATTAACAGGTGCGAAAATTAAAACATTTTTGTACAAACATAATTTGCTTGAGTATTTTGAGAAATGGAAGAAAAACATTTTACAAAAGTTCCCTTAAATTAAATTTTAAAATAAAAAATTAAATATTTTAAATAAGCAGCGTTCAAACTTAAAAAATAACTCAAAATTTAACGGTATTCACTTGTAACTGTTTGTTTCATTTGAAATTTTGCGAAAGAGAGTAAGGCAGAAACAGAGAGAAATAGAGAGAGTGAAGAATTTTCTGTGTCGTCACGAATACTGTTTTGTTTAGAATAGTTAACTTTTTTTCTTTTTGTGTAAAACTTTCGCTCAATTGTAACTGTTTATGTCGTTTAATAGTTATATAATATATATGTAGTATAGAGTGTTATTTTTTTATATAAATTTAACTAATAAAAAACCAAAAAGCACATTAGACACATAGTACAAAAATTGTCGCTATTTGTTTCCTGACTTTCTGTAGAATAATGTTTTTGTGTAGTCTGAAAATTGTACTTAAAAACCTGCATAATTATATGGCTTAGTAAAAATGTTTTTAAAAGTAGATGTTATATTGCTTTGAAATATGTTTTTAGAATTTGAATTTTATAAAAAATTTAAACAAAAATCACTTAAAGCCTGCAATTTATTTTCGAATATATAATAGTTTTAATTTTTTTTCTCAACTAAAACAAAAAAAAAAAATAAAATAAATAAAAAATGCGAAAATCAATTTTTTTTAAGCTTGATCTTCACAATGCGCACTTACTTTTGCCTAGTGGACCACGCGGCCCGGCCACACCGGGCATCATATTGTCTCTAGGCGGCGGCGGTGGTCCTCTCGCGCCGGGTCCCTGACCCCTGCCCCGTTGACTCAGCCCACCACGACCTGCCGCGCCGCCCGGTCCCATTTGGTTGTTATACTGATCCGGCGCATCGGCCAAAAAGTTTGATGGCACCAAACCTCGAACGCCATCCAGTTCGCCCATGTAGAAACCATCTTCATCCATATCACCATAAACGAGTATGATTTCGCCCGTTTTGAAACACAATTCCACTTGCTGCTTGTTGTAAGGGAGAATGGAAAGATAAACCAGTTAGTTTGGTATTTTTGGACTAGTCTAAACCACAAGCTCCAGTTAATATGAGCAGCAACTAGCTTTTATAGGCCTTGACCCAAGCAACTTCTACCAACTGCAAAACATGCACTCACTTCACTAGGCTTGGGCGCTACGACATTCTGTGCAAAGCCCGGGAGTAAACCACCCAGTAATCCGCCCATTATGCCACTGCCGGCAGCGCTACTCTTGCGCTTGGGGTGAAATTAAAAATATCAAACCAAAACTTATAACATAAAAACCGGCAACGTTGATAATCAGTAATCAAAGGGAAACTTTAACTATATAAACCATTTATTTAAACACTGAGAATGTTTAAAATCCAACCAAATGCCATTTCATTTGTTCTTATTTTTCCAACAGGGCATTAAAACACTGCTTACACTGCTTAAGAGTAGCGTTAAAAGAGCCGCTTCACTCACACCAATACTAGTGTAAATGTAGCGGACTTGTGTTTGAAGCACTGTTAGGCTGCTAATGCTAGTACGTAGTTGTGAATGTTGAGAAAGAGATGGACATATTGTACGGTAGATCGGACTCTGTCTTATGCTTTGACTAGGGTATTAGATCAGCAGAGTGCCGTTTAGGATGAGGACTGTTAGTTCAAAGCGGATGCTCAGACTCGGCGAGTTTCTCTGAGAGTGGAATGGAACGGAAAATACGTTTAACATTTTCTTTGTTCTCTGTTATAAGCTATTCCAGCTACTGTTAGTTCAAGGCAGATCCTCAGTGTAAGTTAGTCAGTCTGAAAGCTAATTTGAGAGTGGAACGGAACGGAAAATACGTTAACATTTTCTCTGTTCTCTGTTATTAGCTATTCCAACTACTCTTAGTTCAAGGTGTAAGTTAGTTAGTCTGAAAGCTAATTTGAGATGGAACGTAACAGATAAACGTTTAGCATTTTTTCTGTTATTAGCTATTCCAGCTACTGCTAGTTCAAGGCGGATCCTCAGTGTAAGTTAGTTAGTCTGAAAGTTAATTTGAGAGTGGAGCGTAACAGAAAAAACCTTTAACATTTTAAGCTTAAGAGACGTTCTCTGTTATGAGCTTTTGCCACTATTATTCTGGCCTAAACAGTATTCTGTTATCTGTTACAATTCAATTCCATCATTCCGTTTCCTATTTGATTAAAGTGTTGTTTGGGATTAGGACTGTTAGCTCAAAGCGGCTACTCAGTCTCAGTGAGTTAGTCTAAGAGTGGAACGGAACAGAAACTACATTTAACATTTTAAGCTTCAGAGACGTTCTCTGTTATGAGCTATTTCAGCTATCTGGCCAAATCAGACGTCTGTTATCTATAACAACTCAATTCCATCATTCCGTTTCCCCTTTTGATCACCTGATTATCAACATTACCATAACAAAAACAAAAACTTTCAATAACTTTCTTTCAGAGAATACTTACTTCGGCATCCACATTCGGACTCAATTCTTGGGGATCGTAGTCGTAGAGAGCAATCATGCGTTTTACAGGCATATTCGCATAGATATCGCCCCAACGATCACGGCTGACGTTGCGCATACTCTGTTGGGGAGCGCCTTGTCCGGGCATTACTTGTGCCGTGCCGCCCGTAGTCTGCATGTTGCCCGTCCCCATTTGTCCGCCCAGTTGAGCGGTGCTGTCTTCACACTCGCTGACCATATTGTGCGGCACATAGCCGCGACGGCCGCGTAGCTCGCCCCAGTAAAAGCCATCCGCATCCTTATCACCGAAAACCTAAAGCAAATGTTAATAGTACAAAACAATTAGAGCGCATCGTAAGATCAGAGTGCATAGAGGATTAAGATGTTGTGGAAATACGTTTAAAGAGATAGTGCATAACGCTAACTTAAGTTTATTTAAGGAACTATAAAGAGTTAGAAGAGAGAACAACGTCTACTAAGTATGCTTTGATAGAGGTTATTTAATTGTTAATACTTGTGGACGGTATTTAAATAAGATGGTATAGTATCAACTGTAATGAGGGTCCGTGAGTTGGTTGGACTTTGGAATAAGTGGGCAGTGGTGGGCGTTAGGTGGGGGGCGAAGGAAAAACATGCACTGATTCATTCAATTCAATTCATTAGCGGCAAAAGCGCAGCCAATTCGACTCAATTGATTGCATTCAATTCATATGGCTATTGAGTATTGGTATTGATTGAGAAGGCGCTGCTGATTGCTGATTGCTTTATTGTGATCTTTAGCTTTACCGTTGCTTAGACGTCGCGACGTCGGGCGTATTGTGACTAGAGTGGCAGCTGCAGCTGTATTTGTACGGGTTACTGGCACTGGCTGGAAAGTGTTTTGCGGTTCTGTGTTTTTTTGGTTCTAAAGTTCAGCAGTTCTTACCTTAATAGTATCACCCTCTTGAAATGGCAGTTCTTCGTCGCATCCATCTGGATTAGGACTCATTGTGGTTGGATCATAGTCGAACATGGCTATAAAGTAGCGTGGCTTCTTTTGTGCTCCGGGCATTTGCTGCTGTCCGGGCTGTTGGCCAGGCAGCATTTGACCCTGTTGCATTTGTTGTTGTTGTGCCTGCTGCTGCTGTTGTTGTTGGTTTAGCGGACCACGTGGACCCATAGCACCGGGCATTTGACCCATCATTTGACCAGGCATCTGGCCCTGCATTTGACCGGGCATCTGACCTGGCATCTGACCCGGCATTTGACCCGGCATCTGACCTTGCATTTGTCCTGACATCTGTCCCGGCATCTGTCCCTGCATCTGACCCTGCATTTGTCCCTGCATCTGACCAGGCATTTGGCCTTGGCCTTGCATCATCTGGCCAGGCATGGGTCCAGGTGCCGGTCCACGAAAGCGTGGCCCGCCCATGGCGCCCTGTGCACCGTATCCTTGTTGCTGCTGCTGTTGTTGCTGCTGTGGCCCCTGCGGTCTTCCCGGCACCATGCCTCTTTGCGTTGCTCCAGGCGGATAGCCCTGTTTTTGTTTTGTAGTCGTTGTTGTTGTTGTTATAACGCGCATGAATTTAATTTAAATGAATTTAAAATTTTGTTAGCGTTTTTCTTTTAGAAATAGGCTCAATAGAATTTTTATATTTTTTTCACTTAATTTGTACTCTGTTTTTCATTCATTGTCTTTAGAGAGGTTTTTCTGTATAGTGGCAGCTGCATAAAGCTTTTTTTTACGTTTTAAAACTAAAGAATGTATGTGTGTGTGTGTGTGTGTGAGAGTTTGTTTATGTGTTGGTAATACTGAGTATGTATAGAGTATTATAAGTATAGTTTTGAAAAAGCGCATAATGATCTATAAATACAATCAATATATATGGAAAACAAAAGAGACTAGCTGATAGGTCGAAGGCAAATACAAAGCTATGTTCAAGTATTTGATGTAAGTATCGAGTACTGAGTAACTGAGTGAAGTATATATTATGTATGTGTTTTGTTTAGTAAACGGAACGAGTGGGATTGAAACAAAGTCATTGAAATTGATCTGATAATAAAGTTAATAAATGAATCGCATTTATAAGTCAGTTAATTTTGTATCGCAAATGAGGCCAGTGGTTTAAGTATATTTTTTGATTTCCAGTTATTATAAGCCTTGATACAAATAACAACAGAGAAATCTAATTATTCATTGAATAAATGGGATTCTTTTAAAACCTAGTTGGGTACTTTAGTTTGAAGCTTCATCGATGACTTTTTTTAAACAAAACAAAGTATTTTTCTCTTTGACATATGCAGGATCGTAGAGAGAATATCCGGGCCCTGGGAGAAATCTCGGATCCGGGCCCCTATCAATTTTTCTTAATTCATGAAAATACGTATAATTGTTGAATATAATAGTATAATAGAACGGATTTCTGAGAGAATTGATGATTTGATAAATTCATAATACATAATTCTATATATATTTTTTTAAGCAAAAAACTTCCCGAATGGGTCTTGAGTCCGGACCCCTCCGAGAGCTCCGGGCTCGGGGGAAAAAGTCTCCCAAAACCCGACCCCTATCGCCGGGCCTGGACATATGTTACCCTCTATGGCTCAAAGATTTTCAAGATTTGCCTTTTATTTTATTCTGAGTTTACTTGTAGGCTATTCCAGTTCCAATCCGTCTCTCTGGATTTCACCTAATTGCCCAAGGAAAGCTTTAAAAGGACTTCAATTCGCTGATATCTTTCTAGATAGTTTTTTAAGAATTATTAAATAAATCATAGAACTAAATTATGGATCATTGATCCTTTTATTTCAATTCCACTCATGCCGACTACTACTATGTACTTGTTTATGTATTTTCGTGTATTCACATATGTATTTCTATATATTACAATAGCTGCGAATTATGTAGGGTTGTATTTTTTACTGAAAGTGTACATTTTTACAGATGATTCTATGGGCGCACTTTATTAATATTATTTGGAATAGCTTCTAGGAACAGCTCATATCAACAGTCATCACATGTAAATAAGATTATTTCAGATACTTGTATTCAGCAATAGTTTAGTAATAATGGATCAGTTATACCAAACAGTTCTAAAACACTCAACTATTTGGTATATGAATTTTATTTGATTTCACTTGCTACAAGGTTAAAGTAAAATCTATTTGTAAACCAAACATGCAAATCTTCGGAAGACTTAAGAAATTTTTATAGCAGAAACCTGATTTTATGTCGTCGTAAGAAATCAAAATTTTATTAGCCCTAAAGACATATTTGAAAAAACTAAAAATATTTCAAGTTTATAGCATTTTTGTTAAAAGTATAAATTTTATAAGCGCGTTTTAATGTTTTTTTTTTAAGCATTTCAAACTACTTTCAAAAATATTTTAAACTAGTTTTAGTTAACTTTAAATACTATTTAAGCTATTTGTGTTTATTAATTTACGCAAAAGTGTATATATTTAATAATATGTATTTTTTTCAGTGTATTGTGATACGGAGCAATACGCTTGTGAGAGAGAGAGATGTTGTGGATATAACTTACATTCTGGTTCACTTGACTCTGTGTGGGTTTCGAGAAGAGGCCCCCGAGCAGGCCACCTAACAAGCCGGAGCCGCCATCGGGCTGTTTCAGTTTCAGTAACGGTTTCAGTTTCGGTTTCGTTTCAGTACCGGTAATGCATAACGGGTTTCGTTTCGTATCGTTTCATATAATGAAAATGAATATGTAACTTGTTTTGTTTAAAATTGTTTCGTTGCATTGCGTTTTCCTTAATTCAATTTGTTTTGGCATTACCGCCCAAAAATTTTTGGGCAAAAACTCTAGTTATTAAAACTGAACTCAACAATATTTCTAAAACTTATGCATTTTGCTATTGCAGTTTCGAAGACATGCTAATTGTGTACTTTGAATTTAAAAAACCAAAAAAATTTTGAGTGTAATACTTATTTTGAAACACTAGCAAAAATTGCATACGCTGTCATATTTTTTTTATTAAATAAAAATCATTAACTTTAAAAAAAAAACTTTACATACATACAAACGGGGGGGCAGGACTCAATTCAAATTGCTTTGGATCTTATATGTAGTACAAATCGTATTGATTTTTACGCGCAATACTTTTTTCTTTAGTTTGTGAATTTTGTGCGAATGTTTAAGAAATTTTCGTTCAGTGTATGTATATAATGTGTTTACATTGCAAAGAAATGTAGAGTTGAGAGAGAGAGAGTACATAGCATAGCTCAAAAGAGAGAGTAATAGTATGAAGGATTGGAACAAAATAGAATTGGAACAAAAGTATGTATGCAAGAAACCTTTTCAAACGAGAGCGAGCGTAGATTGAAACATAATGGAATTGGAACATAAATGTTATGCTCGATATTAACAGCTGCTGTTAAAAATCACTTTCAAGCAGCTGCATTTTAAAGCTATCGTTTTGAAAAGGTTGGCAGGGCCATTTTCTCAAATATGATTGAAAAAATGACCCTTTTAACAATAAACCCGAAACTTAAGATATAAGTTAGCAAACAAATTAAACTGTAAGTATTGGAACTTTGAGTATATAGTACATATGTTTTTTTTTACTATGAGCACAGAGAGCTTGGAAAATTTTGGAACGTCAAATTGTGCAGGGATGCGCAGGTTGTACAAGCAATTGGTATAAATTTTGGTTTACGGATTTGGATTTAATGTGACTTGGTTTACATTTATGTACGTTTTATGTACAATTTTTTTGGAGAATGTGTTACATAGTTTCAATGTCTTAGCTCAAATAGAATTTTGAATTTCATAACCAATTTTTGAAAACAAATTATAAGTATAAAAGTTTATAAGATATATTATTTACAGTGTATGTAATTTGTTTTAGTGTATGTACTGAGTAGTCTGGCATCCAACTGCTCTGCGTGCTTAGTTTTGGCTTTGAAAGCACTCACCTGATGACCCGGCTGGCCAGGTTGTTGTTGACCCGGTTGCATGCCTTGCTGCTGCTGCATCTGATTGGGATCGTATTGTGTGTGATCCTGTTGGCCCATCATGCCGTGTTGGCCCTGTTGCTGACCCTGCATGCCCTGTTGCCCCGTCATGCCCAATTGTTGTTGCACAGGCAGGCCGTGTGGTCCTTGTGGAAGCTGCGGACCCATGCCCATTTGATTTGGTCCCCTGCGGGCGACAGCATTGCGCACGGTGTCTGTAAGGGATGCAGGTATGATGAAAAATTTATATATTAGCGAGCTTAAGAGCATTCTACTCACTTGGTATCAAGATGGGTGCACTGTCCGCCGACTGTGAATCTCGTGATTTGGTGCGTATAGTGACCGCTCGCGGATTGAAGACGCCCAGTTTGCCAATGTCGATCAGTGCATGATCGCCAGTTGGCGAATTGATATCCGTCACCTTTTTACCATCGGCATACACAGCATAGCCGGTTACAGGCCCCGTCGATGTGGGCCTATTAACCGGCTGCCATGTCACCAATATGGTACCATCTTGAGGACCAGCCTCAAGTTGGATTTCCTATAACAAACGTATAGATTAGCTTAATATAATATAGAGAGTTTTAAAGCCGCTTACCTGTGGCGGATCGGGCAGACCCTTGGTCAGCGTGCGGAAATCGGCATAGGCGCCGGGTGCTTCCTCCTGTCCAGGTCGGCCCGGTGTAGTCGGCGGATGTTGACCCACGGCGCGTAGATGTTTTGCGCGCACTGTAACCCTATACTGTGTGCTTGGTGCTAGACCCGTAATGGTATGCCTATACATGCCCGGCTTGACGGTGCGCACCTCCACATTGTTCACACACACCACGTGCTGGTGGTTGGAGTTGGCCGGCAGCCATGATATGACAGCCGATGAACACGTTATGTGTGAAGCGCGCACCGCCGACGGACCCAGATGCGATGTGTCACGACCGATGATCATGGTGCAGGCGGCATCACGCGATGTCTGCCGATTCTGTGTCACGCTGCGCACGCTAATGCGATGTGGCTAAAGATTTCAATTAGAGTCATTTAGTAGAGGTAAAGCCTGTAAAGATCTCGTTTGGTACTTACCCGCGTGGAGTCTACGCCTTCGATCAGCGCACGTGTGCGTTCATTGGCCTTGACTGTGACCTTGAGCACGCCATCCACATATACATGATAGCTGTCGATGAGATTGTAGCCAACCGGTTCCGGCGGTGACCATCCAATCAGTACGCTCTTGTTCAGCTGACGTTCCAGTGTCAAGTGTTTTGGAGCTGGAACTGTACGAAACAATGTATTAATAGCTTGTACAAATAACTTGGCATAAACTAGCGCCTAAAGCATTGTGGCTAGCAAGTGCACGAGCATGAATGTGCTTAAAATCTCTACCAGAAATTTATAGCTAGAGTTATGCTCACATTTGCGCGTAAAAATTTAAATCAAACATCGTGGCAATTAACAAAAAACAAAGATTAATCTGTTTGTCTGATAGGTTAAAGACAGTTCAGTCCCTACCATTGTCACTGATATCATCCTGATCGTGCTCCAGATCGGTGTGCGTCTCACTTAAACGTGCTAGATCCTCATGTGTGTGTGTGAGCAATGGGTTGTGCGGCGGCAAGGAGGGCAGCGACGTGGTATCGCACTGCATGGAACCATCCTCAGCATCGCGCAAGGTGGAAAGCACGGCCTGATGGAACTCCAACAAATCGTCACCTGTTTGTGTAAACGGGAAAACTTAATCAAATTGAACTTGACCAGCGGCAGACTTTGTTACTTACCCACTAAGCGCTGCACAAAGGAAGCGGGCACCAGCCCTCGACGTCCGTCTAAAAGTTCCGCATCCAAATAACCTCCTTGCGGTTCTCCGCTGGTCCATACCAGCAAATA
Source organism: Chymomyza amoena (assembly GCA_037043745.1). NCBI lineage: Eukaryota > Metazoa > Arthropoda > Insecta > Diptera > Drosophilidae > Chymomyza > Chymomyza amoena. The sequence continues at coordinate 34,200 of JBAMAX010001545.1, forward strand.
ATCGCCGGCGCAAAGTGATAGCTCGCCTTCTGCCTCTCTGTGGGAATAGGAAGATGGTAAGCATAGAGGGACGAGTTATGATGGGCATAGATGGTCTATGGGCAACATTGAACTGCATGGATTTAGGGTTAAGTCTAGTTGATTCTGGTGGATGCCACGATCAGCGAGGTTTATTGAATCAATGTAGACTTAATCAATTCCAGAACATCTTCTTTGACGAATACCCTACATTGCCCAGAGGAAATCCGCTGACAATCTTTAATTTTTGTCGAGAGACTTACTGACCGAAAGTCAGTCCGAAGGGACTTGTTCAAATCTTTTCGTTGCGATTAATCATTCTAGACTCCAAGGCAGATTTCAAGTTTCCCATAGTTTCCCAGTATTCAAATACTTACTCTGGTGGATCGTAGGGAAAGCGGGCAATGAACACACAGCAGCGACCCTTGCCGGGTATGTCCAGCATGTCCACCTGTGGCTCACTGGCGCCATTCAATGTGTGATTCCGTGCTAAGAGACCAAAAGAGAAAGAAATTTGTTAGTGCTGATCGCCTCGAAAGCTTTGATCTACTCACTATCCAAGTCCAAAGCGCCCAGTGCCAAACCGCTGCGATTGTGCATTATGCTGGTATTCAGGCCATCGGTAAAGTCATCCAGACCCCAAGCACTAGGCGGTATGGGCGAACATGGCGAACTGCGATTGCCATAACGCGCCAAGGGTATATCAATCTCGTCGAGCATCTTCATTTTGGATGCATTACGCAATGCAGCTGACGTAAACGGATACGAAGCGCTGGATGCAATATCCAGAAAGGGCGGCGGATAGGAGTTGGGCAGACCAGCGCTGGCGCTTAAACCATACAAAGAAGTGGCGCCAGTAACACCACCGGCCAGGCCACTAAGGCCGGCTGTGCCCAGTAGAGCGCTCGTATCGAGCATATTGCCCATGGTGGGATGTGTCAGCGATGTGCCCAAGGCGCCAACGCCGCCCCCAGTTAGGCCCAGGGCTGAGTAACTACTCGTACCGGTTGGTATGTTATGCGAGTTCAGTGACAGAAGGGGCATGGTTGTGCTCTGCAAATTGTACAGTTGTATTGTTCCGCGCTTTTCGTTTCAATTCAATTCAATTGCATTTCAATTCAATTTTATGTTCAATCAAGTGTAATTCAATTTGGAATTTTGTTTGGTTTTCAATTTGAAATTTACATGGCGAGTTGTTGGATTTTGGAATTTTGTAATTTTGTCGTTGGTAATTGGTTATTGTTATTGTTGTTGTAGTGTACATAGTATTGTATGTATAGTTATATACACATAAAGACACAGTTACATAGTTGTTGTATAGACAGAGGACACACACATACATATTCATGTTTTAGATAGTAGTAGTAGTTATAGAGTATTAGTATACATTATAATTATTGAATCAGTTTCAGTTTGGCGTTTTACAACACACAAATCAGTCAGAGCAGAAGAATACAGAAGAGAACAAGTTGTAGAGTTTTAATTGTACAAAAGAGAGACAAAGAAACGGCACATAAAACGGAAAGAGAAATCACAGAGTTCACGTTTATATAAAAGCCATTATGATATTTTTGTAGAATTTGTTAGTTAAAAAAATGTTAGTAAACTTTCAAATGGCAAAATGGCAAAAATGGCAACATTAGTGGAACATGAATAATCGCACTATAAACGTATTTATGTAAATGTTCTTATGTAGTTTATGTACTAAGTAGTATATGAAAAGCAACAACAACATGATGGATGGTTGGCAACATTTCAAAAAACATTGAACATTGAGAAACATTTATGGAACTTTAAAAACAATAGAATATGTATGTGTATGTATTACTAGTGATGCAATAAATGGAAATACGGATGCAATACGAATAATCGGCAGCGATCATGATCATCATCACGAATATTCGTTTTCGATATCGGTAGAATATTTGGACTTTAATACCGCACATTCATAGGAAATTATGATGCTTTTGAATATTCGGTAGCGTTCATGATCCATGTACCAATATTCGTTATCGATATCGGCCAAAGTCTGAATATTTGAAGTTAGGAAAGTGTGATGCATAACGAATATTCGGAAGCGATCATGATCAATATGCGTATATTTGTTGTCGAAATTTCCAGGAAATTGTGCATAACGCATATTCGGCAGCGATCATGATCTATTTACGAATATTCGTTATCGATATTAGCCAAAATTAGAATATTTGGGAGTTAGTTCTGTAAGTTCTTAGGAAATTCTGATGCATAACGAATATTCGGCACCGATCACGATCCATGTATCTACAACGGCCAAAGTTGGGACCTTGATTATCGAATATTGATTGCATTTCTAATATGTGCAAAACAGTTTTCAAAATGCGTATGCAAATATTTACCATGCCATGATATGTATTAATAATTTAAGCCTAATTTCAACATGTTTCAAATAGCAGGGTATTTTTTATAAAGGCAAGTCTAAAAAGTTGAGAAATGGATGAATTTAAATGTGAAATTTAATTTCAAGCAATACAGAAAAGCGACTAATTTCACTAGTTTTTAAGCTACAAAATTTAAAATGAAATGTCCTGGAATAATTAACATGTGATTTATTAAATGGAAAGTCTACAAATGAACTAAATGAATGCCTCTCTACATATAGTGTGAAAAGTTTTTTCTTTTTCAGCAACTACTTTTTTTGCGTGATTTAAAATATTTTTTATTTATAAAGACCAGACCCGACTAGTCTAATATATGAACCCATATTTCTGCCTAGTGGTGGATACACGTGGGGTTAAGGGTCTGGATGCCCCATAAGTTGGAAAAATGGTTGGACAGCAAACTGTGATCTGGCCCCCAGCGACTTTGTCCTGTTCTCAGACCTCAAGAGGATGCTCGCTGGAAAGAGATTTAGCTCCAATGAAGAGTTGATCGCCGAAACGGAGGCCCATTTTGAGGCTAATGAGAAATCGTATTACAAAATATGGTATCGAAAAGTTGGAAGATCGCTATAATCAGTGTATCGCCCTCGATGGCAACTACGTTGAATAATAAAATCGAATTTTGTCAAAAAATGTGTTCTTATATGGTAGCCTACAAACTTTTCAGCCCACCTGATACTTGGAAATGAAAAACCCGGCCCCAAGAACAAATTCTGGAACCGCACCAGTTGCTGCCATAACCGAACTTAAAATTTGAGATACCTATATATTAAATACGAGAAGCTGGTTCGGTGGATTACCCCACAACTGGAGCTACTAAAGAAAATTATCATTATCGTCTTTTTCACGGATTAAACATTACGGTGGCCATATGTAATAAATTCCTGATACTACTATATTAGGAATTCCACTTCGAATGAAATAGAAGAAGTCTGGCTTCCGATTACTAAGTAGTTTGATCCCCGGTGAGCACTCCATAAGTTCTCATTAACATAAAAAGCTCATTAGCTCATCCTCTACAGTAATCAAAATGATCATAATAAGCAAGAGCAGAAGAACGATCCTCAAAGACAGGAATCGGCATAGAAATTCAGAATAGATATAATAGTTATTGAAAAAAAAAAATTGGGAACAAGATGCAGAATATTCAAAGAAAACATTCAGTATCGGATATTAAATTTGAACTCTTCTGTGATATTCTAAAGAAATATTTTTATATTGTAGTATAGTATAAAATAAGTGGAAAAGTTTGAAAGTCTATAAGGTGCAGTATGTGTAGGTGTATTGAGCGTGTGTTGCATTATTTTACTTAATGCCTCCAAGTCGCAGCTTAAAATCGAAATAACCCCAAACTTAAACGCAGATCGGATTATTTTTTCGTCTTTGAAACTAAGAACGTACTACAAGACTATAAAGCCTGAAGAATGGTAAAAAATATGACCCTTATTTAATTTTACTATAATTTTCTCCTCTTGAAATATAAGATAATGGCACAGGAAACCAGTCCCATAAAACATTCTATATTTTTCGAGAATATACAGAACAATCCATCACCGAAAGGTTTTCACTAATCGGCTAATGTCCAGACTCTTCGTTACAAACACTGTGTAAAGTATTCGATTCTAGATGATACCACAAGGTCTATGAGGCCTTATATTAAGCCGTACCTAACCTCATGATCCTCCGGTTCCACTAAGGACTATGTGTAACTCCCCCGCGAGAGGTCAACCGCTGTAACCTAACCTAACGTAAGGTCATGTTTGAACGTAACAGTCACCTAATAATACTATACAAATCAAGCCCCAGGAAATAAACAGAGTTAGATATTGCCTAAAGACCTAATATGTCATATGGTAATAACCGGACTTCACTCACTTAAAACTAGCGACTGCGGTCGGACCAGCTTGAGGTGGTAATGATCATTCTTTTATTTCTAGTCTCCTGCCAATATGGGGTTTTTCATAACCCTCTGATAGAAAGTGTCGAACACAACATTTTTCTTTAAATTAGGAAAATCAGAGACAAGTTCATTATAGGGTTACCCCATTACTCGCTACAATGGGAAGCAGATACAGTTCGGTAGAAGACCACCAAAGAGGTCCTATGCTCCACTTGGAGAAGACGACAACAGTATTAGTAGTAGAAGACCTCCAAAGACCATGATGAATTCGCTGTAAAAGATCCCGGAAAGCGAGTTCCAGAAGGCCTTATGCAGTAGAATTCGGAGTATGTGTGTTGGATCGGAGCACAAGCGTATTGCTTTTAGGACTGGTTTCGGGTCCGGGCCCTCTCAAAAGCTAGACTTTGAAGCGGAGAGCCACCTTAAGACCAAATTCTGAATCCGCACCCCGCCGAACCGCAGATCATTAGGCCCTATTGGAGTTAGCTAGCCCATAGAAGGACCTGCATACTTCTAATAGAATTTTTCTTCTCTCCAACATATGACTATTATCTGCGTACCTATAAATCCGATCAAGATGTCTAATCTTTACATATGTGTATGTGTGTACTATGTGTGAGAGTTTATGTGTATGTATTTATGTGAGAGTATGGATGTAATAATTATTTTCAATAATGAGACTACAACAAAGCGCAATGTGATTTACACTGTGTGGCCTTTGGTTCTGGGTTCTTTAAAAGGAGTCCAGTCCAAGCAGCCCATGACATACAAATGCAAACTCTAAAGCATATGGAACAATATATAGTATAAACTATTGTACTCGGTTATGATGCACTCGTAGAGTACTCATTGGAAGTTAACAAGCGATGCCAAATGCAAGCATCTCTCAACAACTGGCGTTATATATAGAGTATACAATATATAGTATATATGTATATATATTATGTATGTATATAGTCAAAGCTTAAAAGCATTATATAAACATTATGTAATACGCTTGTTATTGTTATTGTTGTAGCTGTTGTTAGTTCATTATTATTGAAAATAGTTGGTTTACCTGACTTAATGCCGTTGGCATAGCCTTCATCGTATGAATATTTACCGGCAATGGTGGAATGCCAGTGATTCCACTAGTTCCGCTTAGTAGCTTCTCAACGGAAGTCTGGCCAGCACCATAAGCGGATGCGGCAGCGGCGGTATTCAATGATTGTATGGCGTGACTGCTCAGACTCGAGGATATGCCGCTGATTGGATTGGGCACCAAGGCCGATATGGATGTGAGGCCGCCGGCGGCGCTCTGCGAGCCGACGCTGGTGCCGCTTAGGCTGGTGCTGGCCCCATTCGGTAGCGTTGATGCTAACGAATGCGGCAGACTCGAATAGCCGGAGGATAGACCGGAGGTGGCACTCGTGCCGCCTAATACGGCTCTTTTATAACGATTCAGTTCTTCTTCAAGTTCTGCAAAGGAATAATAATTATTGTGGGAAATTGTATACTCTTAGTTATAGGTTGACATTACCACTCTTTGATATGGTTCTAAATTCGCTATTTCCCGTATTTAACATGGAACTGGTTGGCATTGATGACATACCGCCTGCTGATGTGCGTGGCTGTTCCAACTCGGCCAAAACGCGATTATCCTGAAATGAGAGAAGATGATGAGAGTTAGAAAAGAAAGATATAATAACATATTATAATTTGACATCTTTTAAGGGGAATTACCAGTTAATAGGATACTACCCACATTTCGAAAGAAAATTTAGGTAGATAGGTTAAGGCAGCAGTTGGAACTTATCGTTCCGACTCACTTAGACCAAGAACATGCCCTTTGTGATACCGATAATGCGAGTAAGTGGCAAAGATATTTAATAGACAGGAAAAATAAGGGAAATACAAAAAGTGGAAAATGCAGGACCATGCTTAACGTGGAATTCGAAACCACAACCTCTGGGATGATAGTCTAGTGCATTGTCGCTTGGCTATCGATGCCGCTGAAAGAAAATTTAAGATTTCCTAAAAATGTTTATCGAAACCTAACCACTTTTCGGGGCTGCAGGAGGGCCTGGAGAGGGTCGTCGAGAGTAAAGTACTGCGAATTTAAATCGAAGAATTTAAATGTGTAATGCTTTTTTGAAATTCACATACCCAGGTGGAACCCATTTGTTTCCCCCACTGCTGACAGGACTGGGAACTGCGGCTTGCTTCGAAAGAAACACAAAGATAAGTGGTTCGCAGGGGGTTTGTCGAGAGAAAAGTTCCAGACCGATGGCGTCGTCAAAGAATTTCAATATTCTATATTTTTTTCCAATCTCCATACATCTTGGGAGTAGGAACTCCTTTGCTGCCTTTGGGATTTTGTTACTTTGATGTGTCTATTTATATATTCCATATATATATTCCATATTGCCACAGCAAAGAAACATAAAGGGAATACCAACAAGACATGACGAAGTAGAATTGCCCTCTGTATTGATACCGGCGGAAATATTTTCCAAAGGGCCGCCCATTTGTCGAAACAAATCGGAGTGCACTGGCTCCGTGATTTTAAGATCATCGCAGTTACCTAGCACTTACGTTAAACAAACCCTGGAAAGATCCAGTTTATCTGCCTATTTATATATTAGAGCTTACAAAATATACCCACTGTAAACCACTGTAATGGCCCATGTACAGTGATCATTAGCCTGAAGACATTGATAGTGTAGGGAAAGGTTTGGATATCAACATCAGTCTTAAATCAGGATCTAAAATTTGTAATTTTCTGGGAAATATAGTCAGTACGGCCTTTTACGTCAGTTATAAACAAGTTTTGTAACAAGTTTGAAAGTAACATTACAAAAGTGTTACCCAAGCGTCTCCCTTCAAAATTAAATTAAATTCAGGCAGAAAAGCCTGGAATTCATACTGAACTGAGGTTTTTCAGCTGCAATATTAAAATTTATTATATTTAGTTCAAAAATTTGTTTAGTGAATTACGTGAGAGTTATATCAATTTTGAGAGCCCAATTGCTGTACCATAATAAAGGAGGAGAGTTAAATTCTAAAAACTGGTAAGTAAAATAAAATGGGATCTTTATTTGTACTTCGTATTAATATGGAGTATACTACCGATACACACGCGTATGGTTTGCTTCTGGTTCGGAAGTTGAAAATTCCTTTACTGCATGATACAGAATTGAACTAGAGGTGCGTCCCTTGGGGTTACGAAGAGCGACCCTGAATTATAAATCATATTCTCTCATAATATTGTAATGTTTACCTACTTCAATAAGCCATATCAACAAATGGAGAAGTATGGACCATACCCCCTACTTTTCGTCCCTGGTTTTACTAGGAAAAAGTAACAATTTCTTTCAAAAGGTATTCAAAATGAGAGCATAACCCTAAAAATTCGGAAAAAAATAGTCTGAGAAAGTCTTCAGAATAATAATTGTAATGCGAAAAGTGAACTGCGACCCTTGGGATCTAGCTCTACAGCTCCCTAGCTAGTACACTTATAAATTAAATTATCTGGAACAACAAGATTCTGTGATTTTCTTCTACGCCTCTTCTGGCAAGAGACTCGTACTTCTTAAGTATGTGTTGGTTGGATTGATCTCTAATCTGACAGAACCTACAGATGTTAGAGTCTATGATGACTTTCATGCTAAGTTGCTTCCTGACCCTTTCCATAAGTGACCAAGGGAGTTCGTTATTTCTAAGGAAATTCTCGACCAAGTGAGCGATTTTCTTGAACCTATTCAGTTCATAGGAGGAGTCCGTCGTAAATTAATCGAGCTTGTGCAAGCGTCCTCTTCATCTATCCTGTTCTCCTAGCTGTTTAGTTATGTGTTTGATAACGCCACAAAAGAACTCGGGCTCTATTTGTAGTTTCGCAGTACCTTCTCTTGCCGCCGTTTGGATTCGGCTATAAACTGTAGGACCCTGTTCTGTTCGAACAGTTATTAATAGAGATCCCCATGCCCCTCCATGAGGTCATTCAAGGAATTATTATATTACGTTCTCTTGCCAGCCTATCAACTACTTCGATCCCTGCTAATTTGTAACGTCCTGGGATCCATCTTAGGGAAACGATTTTCCTATGTTCTATACGGATTACTTTGGCTCTAGTTTTATAGAAAAATTAATCGCCATTTTCTCTTTTTTTACAGCTATTTAAAAAATTTTGCCAGCTTTAAGCAAAAACAATAGAGATCTCACTAGGCCAGGATTTTGTCGAACTGACACTTTGTATTTTGAAAAAAAAAAAAGCAAAACAAAATTTACTCTTAGTCAATATGGAAGAAAGTGAGATTACAATGAAAGAGTTGCTGGAGAGGGGAGACAGCTTGTTGCTTGGCTATGATGAGATGAACGCTCAAGTCGAAAAAATGTTGGTTGATTCGGAGATAGTGAACCAGAAGGTGATCCAATGTTGTAAGCTGCGCGAGAAGCAGGTCGCACAATTGGTCGAATCTTTACAGCAAGAACAGGACTTTAGTTTAATGGACTATAATGACGAAATCAACAAAGCTGCAGAAGATTATGCAATGGACATTGCTGATATCAAAATTAAAATGGCTGAGGAGCCGTTGTACGAGAACATGGAGGAAATTAACAAAATCCGTGATCGCTTTATCAAATCCGTAAATAGCATTATCTCAAGACAAAGTGATCGTGTGAAAACAATGGAAAAGGCCAACGTGAGCCATGCAGAGTACTTAAGTAAGCTGAGGGAGGGCGATAAGTGCTTTAACATTTGGGATTTCAGTACATCGGAAAATCAGCTGTCGGAGGTAATTATGCAGAATCTGCCAGAGAGCCTTGAATGCAACGAAATGTTAGAGTTTGTAAAATACTTGGATGAAGGCGTACGCCAAGAGCTGCAAACTGCATCAGACGGTGCTGAGCGCGACAAGAGTTCATATTTTGCTGATGACATAAGTCGGCGCGAGAGTGCAGGGCAGCAGGAGCTGTCACGGGATAATGTGAGCTCATATGTTCAGCCGAGTCAGACAGAGGATAATGTGAGCTCTTCTGTTCAGCCGAGTCAGCCAGAAGACATTGCGAGCTCATATGTTCAGCCGAGTCAACCAGAGGATAATGTGAGCTCAAATGTTCAGCCGAGTCAGCCAGAGGACAATGCGAGCTCATATGTTCAGCAGAGTCAGCCGTCGGACAATGCGAGCTCATATGTTCAGCCGAGTGAGCCAGAGGACAAAGCGAGCTCATATGTCCAGCCGAGTGAACCAGAGGCCAAAGCGAGCTCCCACGATCAAAGCGTAAGCGTCCAGGCGAGTGAGCTTCAGATTGAGCGCACCGAAAGTAGCAACATTGGGGACTTTGCTAATGCCTCGGAACAGAACGATAACAGCAGCGTGCGGAAAGAGGATGTGGAGTTAATGTTGGACAACGCTTCTATAGACTTTAAGACTTGCACCTCTTCCAGTAATTACGAACAGTGTGCAGCAACTCAATCGACAACAAGTGATTTGGAGGTGGCGCAACAGCAGCAATCAGGGCAGGAATCAGAGCAGGAGTCGGTTCAGTCCAATTAGTTACAGTACAACACAAAGATCATAATAAAATGCACTGCGCAAAAAAATAATTTTTTGTTTTTATCGCACCTGTTCTATTTTTGCCATTATGATATCAATCTCCGAGCCTTGGTCCTGGTGACTGATTGTCGGTGCCCATGTGACGGTGGAACTGCTAGTCGGTATATTCATGACACCCGCTGAGGACGCAGCACTGTGTGCCATGCCGCTGCCATGTCCAGCGTGTCCGGAATGTGCAGAGTGACTGGAGTGACTGGAGTGTCCGCTGTGTCCACTGTGTCCGCTGTGTCCACTGTGTCCACTGTGTCCGCTGTGTCCAGTATGTTGTCCGCCATGCTGTGCAGAGCGTGCAGCTTTAGCTTTAAGTGTAGCGGTTAGCTCGATTTGCAGCTCCTCACAGTGCACATTTTCCAGCGCCACCTGTAACAGAGAACAATCAAGTTTAGCTAGACTTTGAAACATTAGAGCAGCCAAACCCCAGACATACCTTCTTTTCCAGCTCACGCGCACGGGATTGTAGATTTTCTACCGCCTCGGTATCTGGTCTTGCGCTGGCGCTTAGGTTGCGTATTTGTGCCAAAGTTTCCTGCAAAAGATGCAAATTTAATGAGCTCATGGCATGAATAGTCGCTCCACAAGGCTGAAGGGTGACAGTTGCTGACCTGATGCGCACGTTCGATTTCCGTGCGTCGCATTTCCGCATCGCGCAGCTGCAGGCTAAGTGAATCCAGCATACCATTGGGGGCTATGGCTGCGGCCACGGCGGCGGCAGCTGACGACGACGAGGACGACTGTTGTTGATGATGATGATGATGATGCATCGACTCGTATGGCATACTGTAGCTGCCACGGGCTGTGCCTGCTCTGCTGTGGTCTTGTCGACGACTGCAACAAAGCGTGAAATATGCATGCTTTAGTTAAGTATGAAGTAGGGGGGTTGGGGTTACTCCGTTTAGCTTGGGTATAAATTATTTTTATGAGCAAGCCTCCCTGTGGGAGGCGGCACTTGAGTGCGCAGCATGGTAACCAAAAATTTAGCAGCTATCTTATCTCTATATATATATAGTAAGCAGCATATACTAAGTGCTGCTCCCTACTAAATGGGTCAACTGCCTTTTTTTGACAGCGGCACGCAGCCAAATTGCTTTAAATATGTATATAAATGTGTCACTTGTACTATATATATGTACTATATATTGGCGTCTGCTTAGGAACTGCTGCTGAACTGCTGCTGAACTTTGAACTTTGGCTTTATTGACACTGTGTGACCGTAAATAAGCTTTGACTTAGCCACTTGAGCAGCGCCCGCCCAAGCCCACACAGGTGTCTACGTCCACCCACTTGATTCCCTTTGAAATTTATGCAAATCATTCATAAGCCACACAAGTTTTTCAAATAAATTTTAACTCACTTTGAATGCATTCAACTTTTATAATAAAATTCGTCAATATTTTCAGTCTATCGCGCACTGACAATTGCATTACTCATACGCACTGACTAAACACTTTTCTTGGGCACACTCGAAATTTAGCGTGGCGAAATTTTTGGTACAGTGAAACTTCAAAAGAAAGAATTAGCGGAAAATGTTACTATGGCCATTTCATTACTCATACGCACTGGGTAACCACTCGCATTGTCGCACTTTAGAGTAACGAACTTGTTAGAGCTTACGAAATTTTTGGTGTTTAAAATTTATTTTTATTATAATCTACTAGTGAGCCCGGCAGACATTGTCCTGCCCAAACTTTTTGAATACAATAAAGTGTATAAACATCGTAAGATTCTTTAGTTAGGTTATCTAAACAATCATAAGATTTTTGGATAAGTTAACTTTCATGACTCTCTAAAAATCAGAATGGACGGACTTAAGTATCCTTAAGAGAGCTCGCATCTCTAATAAATTCATGCCTCACTGAATGTACATTTCATCCCATTTTCGACTACGCTTCTGCCTACACTTAATCTCCAATACCTACAAAAAAAAGTCTCTTCACGTATTTCTTTGTTTTGTATGTTATCTTAAAATGGTCGCTTTGCACGCTTTTAAGGTAGCTCGTTTGAAACTTTTAATCGGACATTCAGAAATATCCAAAGTAACTGAGATGTCAGATTTAAAAAACAAAATTTAATGCATTATGGCCATTTATTGATTTTATGTCTAGCCATAAAGCTGAAGTTTTCGCTTTTGTCCCATCTTTTTAGTTCCTATTACAATTTTCCAAGACCTCAAAAGGCATCTTTCCTCTGAGCTGAATGAATAGAAATTTCGTAATAACTTTAAAAAAGGCTCCTTTTACAGATTTTCGTTTCTTTCGATCTTTTTAGTCATTACAATTTTCCAAAATACGTTAAAAATCATCTTTCCTCTGAGCTGAATGAATAGACTTTTCTCAAAAACCTTAAAAAAGGCTCCTTTCACATACAACTGTATGGAGGCAATTTACTGCCTCACAACAGTTTTCCTATTTTGCCAACAGGGCTATAACAAAACTGCTTGGACTGCTTGAGCTGAGCGTAGCGATGAAAGCGCGCTTACTCTCACCAACCCTAGTTAAGGCATAGCGGCCTTTAGCTTGGCACGCTAATTATTGTTTAGTATTAGTGCGTAGGTTAATGGTATTAGTGCATAGATGTAAGTGGAGCGTAGGTGATAGCGATAGTGTAGCATACGGCGAACTCTGTCCTATTAATTAGGATAGATAGTTAAATAAGCAGAGTGCCGTTTAGGATTTACAACTGTTAAGTTGAGCGGGAATTTTAGGATTTTTTAAACGAAGGTTGATTTTGATTTGAAGAAATTGTTAATTTATACTATTCCACAATTTAAATTTTTTCACGGATCTAAGAAAATCGATTTAAAAAAAACATTATTAATAATTTCTAATAACTCCAGTCGTATGACACTAACAATGCAGCTGCTTTTATTTAACAAAAGTATACAAAATTTCTTTACTCACATTCGCACAACAGAAAATCGCGCATTTTACTCAAAAGTTCGTTATTTAGAAGTTTGACTGTAGCAGCGTAAGTCATAGGCGCCAATGTGTCTAGACGGCAACACGCTGCAAAAGCAACTCTTAACTCGATTGTACATATTCACTTGCAATTAAATTTTCTAAGCAAAATACAATTTAATACAATTTTTGAAGCTACTTCAAGTTGCTGGCAATTTTTCATTGCCTAGTTTTGGGCGCCCACTGCTGCAGAGTTGCATTTATAATCTAATAATCAAGTACACGATAAATTTAATTTAAATGCGCAATGTCGACCATTTGCTCTTGACGTTTCCCACCAGATTGAAGTACAAGATTTGTAAAATTGTTAATACTAAATGTTTCCACGCGCCATGCACACACACATACACTGGGACACCCACACATTGACATCGAACTGGATGCTGTGTAGTTGAAGCTACCCACAACAAAAATCTCCCCCGCTCGTCGCTGTGGGCGAAGGGCGGAACGACACTGTCAATGATGATGAAAACAACAACAACAACAACGCTGGACGCTATTTTTCGCATGACATTTAAAAGTAAAGTCAACGTTTATCCTGCCACTGGGTGGGCGTGTTTTTTGGAGAGGACAAAATGTGGGCGTCACATACACGAGGGTTGTCTATCAAATTTGGAGAATGGAGTAGAAATCGAGCGTATTTGGGCAGAAAGCAGGGGTTCGTCCTTCGGGATGCCTAATGTCGTAAGCAGCGAAATGGCAATCCCTAAGTTTGTTGTGATTGATTTGAAACATTGGAAAGTTCAATACTTGTGAATAGTGTTGTTTTTCATACAAAAAAAGATAAACTTTATACAAAAAAAAGATAAAACTCTTTTGCACTTGCCTGAGGCAGTTTTTGAAACATGAGACATGGCTGAATAGAGCTAAATCGGAACTAAAACCCTAAATGGATGGGACTTAAAAGTTTTCCCTTTAGGTAGGTAGGACGAAGTGGTTGTCTTCCGACACACCTAGACCTACGAAAGGCCCGCGGTGATGCCACTTGAGTTAGTCCTTTCTTTCCTGTAACTTCTTTGAAAAAACCTGTCGATTTAATAAACGAATTAATCTTATTTATTCTGATTCCTGCGAATTGCCTACCCAATAGACAATGCCCAGTAAAAGCCCCTATCGTAGCTCTTATGTCTAGTCTGCTCAGTTTTAAAAGTGGCTTGGTCCTAATCAAACTCCATAGCGGCCAAGTTTTCCTACTGATAAGACAGGTTCCAGTTTGCTCCCATCTATAGTTTGCATCATTAATTATACTTCTATCTTTTAATAATTTACACGTTGGTATAGGTATCTTCGCCTTATCCGGCTGAAGTGGTGCCGTTGTACACCGTCTAGCTAGTTCATCTGCCTTGCAATTGCCCACGATATCGCGGTGTCCTGGTACCTAAAGCAGATTAATGGTGAAGAATTCAGTAGCATCTCTTAAAAGCTCTTAATATTCCATCACTGTTTTGGATTTGAGCCTAACTGACTGTAGAACTTTTTAAGCAGCCTGACTGTCACAACAGATCTAAATTTACCTTTCGCTTACAACACGGTTCTTAATTATGAGAATACTTTCGGTTATTGCTAAGACTTCTGCTTGGAAAGCAGTACAATGATCTGGTAAGCGAAAGGATTCGTTAATGCACAACGATTCCGAATAGACACCCTCTTCCACCTGATCAGTGAGTTTACATCCGTACGTAAAAATGGTAATCTTACTATTGCAAATTGTCCCAATCTTCACGAGATAGGTAACTTAGTTAAGAAGTTTTCACTTAATTTTCCAAAAATTCTAGAAACAATTTTTTCATTTAGAACCGAAAGTTGTACGATGCCGCAATGGTGTGTTGATCATAGAGCTTACTATTTTTTTCACTTTTATTTGAATTGACTCGTTTTCGAAAACTCACAAATCGAAATCACAAATTTTTTTTAACCAAAATTTTTAAGTTTTTTTTGAAGCAGCGCACTGTAGTTGAAATGGCCAATCTAGCTCCGATTAATTCAAATTTGCGTGATTGTATTTCTTCACTTGCTCCAATACAAAATATTTTTATTTTACTTAACGCAAAAATTATGTCGCATCCACCTCGTAGAATTCTTCTTATACAATTCTTATAAAAACTTTCTGGTAGAAAGGACCCGATTAAATATGAAACTGAATTGAGTAGTTTCAAAAAGTACTCACATGATCACGTTCATGGTCACGGTTACAAAGGAAACGGTTTTTTAGATAAATTTTAAACTGAGTTAAAAAATAAATTTGTTCACTATAACTTTATAGGCACCCCTCGTATGTTATACTAAAATTTGCTGCTCGTGTTTGTGGCTTTGGCATTTACAGAGTAACGTTCAATAAGCAGAATGGGGGCAGTAGGCAGAGTAGTCAGAATTAATCGTGAGTTGCTTATTGCTTTTTATCGAAATATCAAAGGTGCAACCATGCGCTGTGTGGCCGCTTGTTGCTTGTTGCGCTTGGCCATGCACAGTTATTGAACTCACAAACACAAACAAACACACACACACATACACTGACACAGTCAAACCAATCACAACACAAAAGTATTAAAATTAAACTGCTACCTTTTTTCTACAAGCACACACTACACTTTAATGTGTAGAGTAGTATTTTGAGTGCACTTTTTAAAGCGCCGCTAAATGTAGTAGCTGTAGCTGTATGTGTACTGTGCGCTAAATGTGCGCTGTCAATGTGACAACGACAACGACAACATGGACGTCAACGTCAACAGCGAGCAATGAGCAATAAGCAGCATGGCCACTAGTTGCTGTTATGCACAATAATGGCTCAATGTGGGTGTGTGTGTGTGTGGCTGTGAGAGAGTCGTGTCGTCTAATGTTGTAAATGTGTGTGTACAACAGCAACAATGTCATTTTATTGCTGCTGCTGTTGCTGTTACTGCGCTTGTTGTTATTGTTGTTACTGTTGTTGCTCTGCTCTGCTCGTACATGTTACATCGATATTAAATGCAAAAATATGCGCACTGCATAGCTCCATTTGTATGTGCAAGCGAGATGTGCATACTATCAAAGCATGCAAAGGGGTTGGCTATAACAATTTGAGGCCATGTGAGTAAATTTCCCTAAAATGAGCGGCGCTCAAACTGTGCTGCGTCGGCGCTTAAACTAACAGTATGCTGTTAAGTTAACAGCTTACTTAAAGCGCTGTCTATTAAATGGTGTATATGCATATGTGTGTGTGTGTTTGGCAGTCGGCGCATTTTGATGCTCATTACTCATTGAGTAAAAGAGTATGTTAGTTTTGTGGGAATGTATGTAACAGGCAGAACTCTATGAATTTAAATAACAGAGGTCACAGAGTTTGGGACCTTAGATGTGAAATGAGAGCCTAATAAACAAAGCAGTTTTGACTATTTCTGTTAATTGGGATGTAAATATTATTATGCTAGGTCTAAAGTAAACTAATAATAAAGTATCCCAGGATACAAGGCAGCAAATATTTTAAAATTGATGTTTGATTACATAGTTCCTATATAAGATAGTTTTACTTTAAAAATGTGCTGTTTTGAACAGATAAAAGTTAAATATAAGCAACTACCGAATAAAAATCTTAGGGTATAACATTGTCGGCCATACTTTTCACCAAGCGGAGTATACTAAAGTCGGTCACGCCCGACTTTAACGTACGCAATTTTTTAATTATTGTGAAGCACCGTCATTTCACTTTTGAAGTGTACGTCAAGCGTTTGTGGCGCGGGGACTTTAAGTTTCTTGCATATTTTCTTCTCTTCTTTTTTGCTCTTTGTGTTTACTATCTCATCTTTTTTCTTTTGCACACATTTATTAGTTTGGCCAGTGCAAGCATTGAGAGAGTTTAATAAAAAAAAATATGGACGCAGCTTGCTAGCCGCTGTCATTTCCGTTTTTGTCTTTCTTGCACACACATGTATGTCTGTGCGCTTGTATGTGTGATGTTTGAAAAAGTTTTGTATGCAACAAAGGCAGCTCTGGCAGTTGCAGCTCACTTGGGCACTTTTGCCTCCTCACTTTGCCCCATACTTCACTCCAGCCGCAGTCTGTGCGTCTATTTTTAGAGCTTGTCAGTAGTTGAGGGTGCGGGCAAATGTGGGCGCAAACTGAGGCGCTGAGTTGGACAGCTAGTGGCAGTGCTTGGCACCATTAATATCCTTGCAAACTCACAAAGCCATTTGCACAAATAAGGATACACATACGCACCGTGTACGCACGGGAGATGGACATATGAATAGGTTGAGCGGAAGAATGTGCGCTCAGCATAATAATTTTATGCTTTTAGTCAGACGTAATTGCCTGGTTTATGAAGTAAGATTGAAAAATTTAAACGGTAGTACTTATTTAAGCAGGACAAAATTCAAGATAAACTTAGGATTACACTGCTAAAAGTAGAAGTTAGTCGTTATAGTTATATCTCAACGTCACACTTTATCGTTAGAATCACAAACCAAGAGAGAAACTTTAAATACTGTAGAGCACAGTACAAATAGGTTTTGACCAGGAAAAAAATTGCTTGCTGGCGTTTCTCATGCTCAATGTGTTAAGGACCATTAAAAAATTCGAAGTCTAGTGACCTTCTCCCCCCGTTGGGTTTTCCGTTAATTTGACATATGTTTGAGCACAATTCTCTTGAATTCAATAAGTCATAAACAAAAATCTCAAAGCCAAAAAATGTTTAAAATTTAATTAAAAATTTAAAGGTAATAAAGGTATATCCAGAAGTTCGCCTTTTAGGCGGTACAGCTCGCCAAAGTTACTAAAACTCAGTTTTTCTATTTTTAAGCACCTACTTGCCATTTTTATTTTTGGTGTCTACCAAAAAATTATAGATTTAAAAAAAATACATAAAACTTAGTTAAAAAGCTTTAAAGTCTTTACGCACCATTCAGAAATTTTTAATTTTCCTTTTTTGTTTAAGGCTTTTATTTTTAACAAATTACATCTTAACGAAATATCTCAAATTCTGCAACTATTTAAATGTTGATCCTAATTTATTGTTCCACTAAATCTCAAAACATTAAATTTGTTACAACTACTTAACATGATGGAACAAAAAAAGCAAGCTGAGCGAAATTGATTTAGCAGTGTTTTCCTAAATTTCCAAGTGGGTTGCAGGATATTTTGGAATAAGCACAAAAGAGCCGCTGATCGCTGATAATAGTCAATAAGAAGAAAAGAGTGAGCTGTTGTCGTTGGATGGCATGCAGTGCAAATTAGTTAGAAAACTACCGGAAAGACAAAGACGACTAGTGTATGTATTTAACATATATGAAAAGTACATTATGAATGGTTTTTTTTGAACAGAGCTGGAAAGAAAATGGCCGAAAAATGAGAGCGTGTTAGTGAGCTATACACTGCGCAAATGAATTGTGTTGCAAAATGCTGTTGCAAGTATTTCTCATATTCATCGATATTATTACTTGCATTTTACTATTGTTATTAGTCTGAGTTCTTTTAGTTAGTTTAATTATATGGACGGTCAAATTTAAATTCCGTAGAAGCCTGCAAAATACACTTGGATCATTTCTTCTCTTATAAAATCAATAGTTCTGATTTAGCCCAAAAATGGCAAAAGGTTATCGATGAAAATAGCACATATTTCGTTTGATAAAGTTTATTTTAAGTATAAGAAAAAAGTTATTTCTTTTTGGTCGAATTTGTAAACGAACTTTTTCGAATATCTAATATAAATGTTTGAAGTGCAGAAAATTGAGTTAAATTTTTGGTCATTGTTTATATTATTATGATTATTCTTTTTTGAATTAATAAAATGCGCTGATTGCCAATATTTTTCATTTATCATTATTTCAATTCGTCATTTCTATATATATTTCTCTCAGTGCACGCAATGTACAAAGTGAATTGAATAATAATTTTGCTGTCCGCTGCGCTCAAATTGACGAATTTGGCTTGCTTCGGCGTCGTATTCTCTTTAGAAGAAAGTGAACTCTGTTTTGGACATGGTAAGCTATGTGGCTTGGTGGTAGCAGAATTTGTATGTGGGATATCAGCTCGAGAGATCAGTTGATCACGATAGTTTTCTGTTTAGTTATGTTCTTTTGGTAGAGCTAGTCGGCAAATGGATTTGGAAGATCGGTAGAGCGTTAAGCTCACAAGCAAGCTAAAAGAGCTACCAATCCTTAACTGTTGGGAGCACAATTTAGAAGTGTCTTTAGCACAACGCTTTTCAAAAAGGGCCAAGCTAGTTCCATAGCCATTTGGGAGACCACAGCAGTGGTGATTGTCTCAGCTGATAGATAATTCCATTCTGCCAATATTGCTGCTCATAAGATGGTAATTGAGAGTAATAAGGCAAAAAGTGAAGACTCCTGGGCAACAAGGCTAACACAGAGAGAGCAGGATTTTAACTGACAGCAAATTTTATTTTATGTGTTGGCTGTTAAGAGAGAAAAAAACCTAGCAAACATAATGTGACTGTCACAAAATTCCGAAGTTCCCTAAGTTCCCTAAGTCCCTCGTCCCACCAGCTTTTAAACAAACTTGCCGTCATTAGCACATTTAAAACATTTCTCAGCAACAACAACAATAACATTTGAAAAAAAAACTAGCCTTAACCGCCTTTTGACTGTTGCAATCGTAATGAGTTTGTTAAGCTCAAATTAGCGCCATGATGATGTTGCCATGTTCCAACTTTAAAAGGCAAAAGAAAATAAGTTTGACGTCTAGCAGATATTACGCACACACACAGATACACACGCACACACTTACAGATAAGCTTACGCAAAAAAACAAACACACTTATATACGCTTGAAGAAAGTAGGTTGCCTGGGTCTTGGGCTGGTTGGGCTAGCTTTGGGATGAGGGCAGCCCGGGGTTCCGGGCTCAGCTTGGGGTTGCTGCGGTCGCTGGCTGAACTGCTTTACACTCTATTAACCTAATTTTTGGCAGTCATTGTGCTTATCAAAGTAAATTAAATGGAAAATTATGTTCTGATGCATAAGTGGGCTTCGCTGCCTCTGCTCCCACTTCCTATTTTTATATATTGTATGTAAATTAATTGTACATAGTTCGTGACACATGACGTATGCGCGTTTTTTATGTTTACGTCTTGTTACTTGTCACATTGTGGCCAAGTGCAAAAAAAAGTCCAAAAATAAACTTTATTGTGGTTACAATTCGTCAACAAAGGCAGGGATGGCGTCCTCTTTGCTTGCATTACAAACTAAAAGCAACTCTGGCTACGCTTTTTAGTTTCAAACTAATTAAAAAGTTTGTTGTTGGTTTTTACTTGCGCCAACTTTGATTTACTCTAAAGTAGAGTTGCCACAGAGTACAACTTTGTATTTGGGTTAAAAAAGTTGCACTTGCTACCATTTGACGGCAAACAAATGCTAATAGAGCTGCTCCATGGTAGTCCAAAATGGTCAGTTAACTTACAATAAGTTGGAAAAGTTATAGAAACCTAAAACATGATTCAGTACTTAGGGGTTGTCAGAGAGCCGGCAGCTTTGTTAAGGACATAAATATTAAATCCTTAGGGAATTGCAGTGAAGACCAGATCTGGATCCAAACATAAATTTTTAATCCGAAATTCTCACAAAGTCTTAGGTAGTGTAGGTTAGGGCGGCAGTTTGGACTAACCTCCCAACTCACTTAGGCCAAAAATAGACCCGTTGTGATACCGCTACAGTGAGCCATTCACCGCTCTTCCCTACTTAAGAGGACAACTATATGAGTTGAGACGGCCATTTGGCAGCCTGATTAAGCCTTAAGAGGCATTTTGAACTGTGTTCGGAGAGCTGAGATAATTCATCAAGCAAGTGTGACTTTAAGAACCGGAATCTTTTCCTGCCCAGCCTTGGGCAATGACACAAAAAGTGTTCCACTGTCTCCAGCTCCTCCTTATTGTCCCAGCTTCTACTTCCCACCATGGGGAGCATTCAGCCTGGATGTGTGATTTCCCACCAGCCAGTACTGTGATAGCACGGATTATAGTTGAGTCGTAGGCTCTATTTAGACAGCATAGTCCTTAGTTCTGTGGCCAGGTTTGCAACGAGATCCTTCACATGCTCGATGTCCGATTCCACGTTTGGTGGAGCTGCTCGAGTAGATACAGATGTTCTTATTCCGTACTTGTATGTTTCTTATTGTTGTCAAAGCCTTCCTGATTGCAGTGACCTCTGCCTGAAAGACACTGCAGTGATCCGAGAGTCGAAAAGCAGTTCTAACATTGAGTTCCTCAACATAGACGCCACCACCTAAACGGTCGTCCAGTTTGGAACCATCCGTGCATATCTTTATCGAACCAGCTGGGCCTAGTACACCTATATTTCGTTCCTCCCTGGTTGGAATATGGGCTCTGAATTTGGTTGTGAAATGTTCCTGTGGTATGAAGTAGTCTGTACTCTTGGGAATAAGTGGGTTCCCCTTAAGAATCTTTGCGTGACCAAAATCCTGGTCATTCCAATTTTTCGGCTCTCTCATGCGTAATGCTGATAGAACTGCTTGTTGTTTCTCCACTTTTTTCAGAGGGAGGAGGATTGGCTTAGCGTCTAGTGCTTCGTTTGAGGTGTAGCGTAGAGTACCACTAATGGTAAGTTTGGCTGTCCACAGAACCTCACACATCTTTTCAAGATAAGTATTTGTCTTAGGGAAGGCATAATTATAGAGAGGACTTTAATGTATGTCTTAAAGCGGAAGTACTTATTGCTGCTCCATTGATTCCTAACATCACATTCTTTAAGATAGGGTAGAAGCCATTATGAAATAAAATTCTCTAGTTCTATACTATAATCCAGCCATTTATGGGGAGCAACAAGGGAACATCACCTTGCCGAAATAGGTTGAAACCCAATATGAAATAAAATTCTATTGTTCTACAGTACAATTAAACCTTTTATGGGGTGCAACAAGGGAACCTTAAGATCTTACATTGAGCACCTTTTAATTATCCAGCGAAGCCTAATACTTAGTCCAGACCAGACGCCAGAGCGTTGACAACTCCCCGTCAACAACTCCCCGAATGTGAAGAAAACCAGAATGAGCAAGTCGAGGATTAAATCCATTGTCATATCATCACTGTCCTTCAGTCATCATCTTCTTTTGACCGTTGTGGTATGCTTTAAAGGAACTTTGTACCCCAGGATAATCTATAATTATCAGATTTGGGACATAGATGTGCTTAACAGGTTGCGCAAACTCGTCCTTGGGGTTCGGTCAGACAACGCCGATACTTCAAAGCTTCAAGTATGCTGCTGTTGAGAGAGCTTCTGTCCAAGCACAGGCATGTCAGGTTGCCCACTCCCCCTACGATCCAAATCTGGCCCCATTTTATCTTTCCTCGGCTCAAGCGGAAATTCAAAGAAATTCCAAGCAGCACTTTATAAGACCTTAAAGAGGCCGTGAAGGCATCTTAACTGTGGAAATAAGTTCTCGGTTTTAATTAAAATAAATGTAAGTACAAAGATTACCTAACTACCTAACAGACCTATTTTTACAAAAATATAAAAAATTTTTATATGTAAAATAAGTGAAAAGTTATAAATAAGCTTACAACAGGTAAATAAGCTTTTCCGTGAAAAGTTGCAGCTGTTTTAAGCTAACAACAAAGTTTCTTTTCTTGCAATCTTTAATAAGAATCCATTAAGTATCTTGGAAAAATTCTATTTATGCTTACTTGTTTACGCTTCATAAAACTTCTGCACAATTATTATGGCTATTACAAAGTTAGTAAAGTAATTGAATCTTAAAATAGCGCAACAGAAATGGATGCCTTTCAAGCACATTATATACCAAATACTATATACTTGGCTAGTACATGCTCAACACCTTGGCCAAGCTGTGATGGTCAGTGAGCCTGCGCTGAGTGAAAACTACTTAAAAACTTGTAAAGTCAAGCAATTAAATTTATAATATAAGAAAGTTCATTATCCTGCTGACAGTTTGACCTCAATCGCGACAAGCTGAATGAAAAAAAAAAACAAAAACTACAAATAAAAAGCGGAAAAACTTTTCAGGGATGCCAGCAGGGAGCTGGAATATGGGCAAAAGGCACAAGCACAAGCACAAAAACTAACTTGGCTATTTATAGTGTTATATAGTACATGCGTTATTTGGTAGCTGTTGGCACACAAGTTCAGACACACACACACACAGACACAAACACATAGAACATGCAGAACTAGGCGCATTGTACATATGTGTAGCCTACTTATGAGCGCCTGAACGAAAAGCTATATATTCGATACACTAATAAAAAAGAGCATGGTAATTCAAAATTTTGGGAAGAAATTTTTAGTTGGGATGCCGACTTTAGACATGAAATGTTAAGAGAAGAAAATTTGTATAAAACGAATTTCAAAACCTAATTTAACAGGCTCAACATAGGGTAAAAAATGTATTTGGTATAGGCTATATAAAAACTGAGATACATAATGCAATTGTTTACAACATTTTGAAGAGTTCTAATATCTTTAAAAATAAATTATAAATGAGGTTAAGTCGTTTTGAACTATATTTCAAACTAATCCTTTACTGTTCTAGATTTTTATGAGACAATTTTCAAAAAAAAAAAATCAAATGTTTAAGTGATAGTTAGAAAGTTTTGACTCGTTCAGGCTTAAAAAATTCAAAGCTGAATTCAGGCATGATGAAAAAGCAAAAGCTCATTGCTTCGTAAGAGAAATAAGGACACATGCCAAAAATCATATCTCTATCTCATTCTTTTAAAAGAAAAGCAAAGAATAAGCCAAAACAAATAAGAAAAGTCAACTGTATTTTTTTTTTTTTTGACTTTACATTAGTATTGGTGGTTGCGTTTGTGTGCGTAACTATTTCTACAGTTTCTTATATGACACAAAGAAAAATGTTTTAGTGTGAACATTTTGATTTCTATGTAAGTACAGTCGTGTCTGGACATAGTGAACTAATTATTGGAAATCCTGTTCACAGTATCAAGGCTGTTTACTATATCAAGGTTGACATTTTTTTGTTTAATATTGACGTCTGTGCAAGATATCATTAGAATATGTACATTTGTAGATAAATGAAAAGATAAACAAAACAACGTCAAGAAACAGCTGATTTTGCAGCTATTAACAGCAAAAGTATAATTAAGGGGAATACCCTCTTTCATTTCTGATTCCTTTTGGTGTTTTTTCGTTCGTTTCTGCTTGAAAATGCTTTCAAAATTTGGTTCACTATTTAGAGGTTTTCGATTGTTCACTAAATAGTGTACTTTATGTAAAAATTTTGGGATTCACCATATAGAAGTTTACACTATTCCGGGTGTTCACTATATCCAACCAGGACTGTATCTCAAAATTCAGACATGATTTCATTACTATTTTAGGCGTGAACCGAACTGAAGGATTATTACTGGATTACTTCAAGAAGATTAAAAACCTACAAAAGAGCTCAAAAATCTCTCTTTGCTAATGCAATTCATCTAAAATCTAAGGCCAAATACTCTACAAATATTTGACAAGAAATTACTCATGATCTAAATAAATTTATGTAGACCTAAATTGCCCATCTTCATTCAAACAACCCAGTGTGAGAAAGTTTTAAAGTCCGGGACCATAAAATAAGATGTTCAAACACTCATAATTCTTTTAAATAAGTCCTGCTTTTGTAAATATTTAGTTAATCAGAAATTCACCATCGATTATACATTATAAAATTCTACAAAGGGCAATTTCTAGCAAGAGAGACATAAAGAAGGGTTCTTATTGCCGTTAAAGTCACCTTAGAATCTCATTTACTATCTCTAAATTTTTCTATAAGTATTGAATTCATTGCGGTAAAAGTGTTTTTTTAATAAATCCCTTATGTATTTTACATGTTCCTATATACCCCTCAGCTCCGTCTGAAGTGTATATCAGATGATTCTGACTTAATCTGCCTACATTGTCTTGGCTTAGTACAGTCAATTCTAGTTTTGTTCTTCATTCTGGTTATCTTGAGTTTGTTACAGGACCAATTGATATATCTCTGAGCCAAATAAATGTTATACATAATTGTTCAAATAGAATACTTGACCTCGTTTTTGTCAATGATAGCTCTGATTTTGAAATTTCTAGTGTCTGTCCGCCCTAGGATCTGTGCCATACGATCTTAGAAATCACCTTAAAATTTGATGGTCTCTACCGATATGAGCCTCATGCTCATGCTCTTCGGTATCGCTGTTTTCGTAAGTCTAATTTTGTAGGTCGTATTTCCAATCTGTCCAATTTATATTGAGCTTTATGCGCTGCTTTTGATCTCTTTGTCCCTTATTCTGTCGTAACTCCATCTTTAAAGCCGCCTTACTCTTCAAATTCCATGTTTATACCATAAGTGACCTACGCATATGGAAGATCAAATCACAAGAGTAACTAAAGTAAATAAGCTATGGAACAAAAAGAATAAATAGTTTTTTTAGGGAAAAAGTAGCTCAAACGAAAGACAAGACCCTTTAGCCAAAACGAACCGAAGAAAGGAATAGTTTATAGAGAAAGTATTCAATAAAAGAGGAACCAAGAAAAGGAATAGTAACCAACTTAGCTAGCGAATATCCACAAAGGCAATTTTAGTATATTTATTAAATCGATGATTGCCTACTTATCGGCATAAGTAAGGAATAGTCCAATTTTTTTTGAGTGTAAGTAAATCTCGGTAGATTTCGTTGCTTGCTACAACCATAAATTATTAAATGATTGCCATATGTCCGAATTGGCCAAAGTAACGATTAATCGTTTGGCGACAAATACGTTAGACAACTACAACAACAACAACAGCAAGAACTCAACAAACAACAACAGCAATAGCAAACAAAATGGCGTGGCAACGACAGCCAAATGAGTTTTTCTATTCTTTGCGTTTTGGCTTATTTACTTTTTTTGTTTCTTTTTTTGGCAACAAAATGCTTGCAAAACGCGTGACTTTTGCTCATTGCTAGTTTGCTGCTTGTTTTTGTTGTTATGCTGTTGTTATTTTATTTGTGTGAGTGAAACTGCAAACATTTCATAAATAAAATGCGTACAATAACAATAACAAGCAGCAAAACGAAAGCAAATGGCGAAAAAACGTTTTTTGGTATACAAACACAGATGCGCTCTAACACACGCACACTCACACACACACACTCGAACACATAATGTGCCAAAAATAGTTGTTACAGCAAAACGCAGCAACACACTGACATACAAACACTTACACACACACACACAGGTGTAGTAAAATGTTTACACGCGCGCACACACTCACACACCAACACACACACGCACACGTAGGCGGCCATAACTTTGTCCGTCAACAGCGTTGCAACAGAGTGACACAGGGCAACCGCATGGCAAACACCTGAAACACCTCTCTCTCACCCACTCACTCTCGCTCTCTCTCAGCACGCTCATTCTTTTGCTAGCATGCACACGCTAGACGCTCTCTAGCTCGTGCTGCTCTCTTTGCTAACTGTAACGCTCTTTTATGCGCTCTGCAAGGTGTTACGCACGTAACAAATACAACAACAGCAGCAGCAGCAATACCGTTCAACTTCAACGCCACCCACACACAGTTGGTGTTGGTGTTTTGCTATAGTATTGGGCGCTGGTACAGAGGAGCCTCACTGTAGTGAACTTATTGGTTCAATGGTATTATTGTTGTCTTATTTAATTTTATGTTTATATATATTAGTTTTTTCCAAGCTTGGCTATAATTTTCTTTTAAGGAATTAATTTATGCATATGCTCGTATTTCTTTTATTGTTTGAATAGTTTGTAATTTTGCATGTAATGGTCCGATTTTTATGCATTACATGTAATTGTAGCTAAATTGTTTACGAACAATCTATACTATATTATTACTCAAATAATAACTGCCAAAAACTCCAAACTATTTCTAACTTTTTCAACAATCCACCCTTAAACATACTTCTCACAGACGCTTCCCAAAAAAAAACATAAGGCACTTAATAAATCTAATGTCTAAATTAAATCTTGTAAATAAAATCTGGAAATAAGCCATTTATATATTAAGAAAAAATGTGTTACTCAACTGTTAATATATTGTTCAACCCAGCCTAAAGGCCTTTGTTGATCTGCCCTTAAACCACTTTTTTCCCCTAGAATTAATTCTAAGGTGCAATGCTAAAAATAAAATAAACAATTTACTA
Source organism: Chymomyza amoena (assembly GCA_037043745.1). Taxonomy (NCBI): domain Eukaryota; kingdom Metazoa; phylum Arthropoda; class Insecta; order Diptera; family Drosophilidae; genus Chymomyza; species Chymomyza amoena. The sequence continues at coordinate 61,188 of JBAMAX010001545.1, forward strand.
AAATAATATAGGGGTGTATTTGTAACATTGCATTTCATTCGTAAAAGAAAATAAAGCAACTTTACATGTCCAATACAAGTCTCAAACTATTAAAAAAAAAAAAACAAATAATATCGTTAACCGTTAAGCTCACCCTATTTGTTAAATTGTTCAATTAAATATTGTTTAATAGTCACTTTATACGTGAAATCGAATAATTAAAAATAAAATAAGAAAGTAAATGAGTTTAGTTGGAGAGCTTGATGTAGTATACCAAACTTTGCTTAAAGCAATTGCGAATTGTAAGCGAAGTAAAAATAATATTCTTAATGTCATTATCAGGGGTACACAGGATAAGGAACAATAAGCAAATAATGCGCAAGAACATTAAGCACGCCCATCTGGCGTACTCTGGTAAGTTTAATTTTACATAATTAAGGAGCACCAATTTCTTGTATTATTCTTATTTCTTTAAGCAAATGATGACAGCCTATCCACACATTTGTTTTCTACCAAAATATTTATAAAATCATTTTTGCAATTATCCTGGAAATATCGAGAAAGAGAGACGGAGTTCAGAATCTGCTGAAAAAACTCTAAAGTATGGTATACTCATAAAAGCTGTTTTATTATTAAAATGCCTTTATTATATGTATAAAAATCCGTTAAAGTAAGTAGATAAACGCTGAAGTATTTTTGGTGCATTGATTTCAACGTTAATTAAAATTGAGATACTTTTTTAAAATTTTCTCAAAAACTTTTTAAGCATAGTTGGTCAGAAACCAACAAAAAGTGAAAAAAAATATATAGGAAAACTTTAAAATTTTTCGGTCTACTCCCTGAACAAACCTTCATCATATACATAGAGTTAAAGCTGGACATCGATTCGATTTTAAATCGATTCTTTTTTCTGACAATAACACCGATTTTTGTTTAGTCAGAATCGACCTTTCTGAGACATTCAACATTGCGAAATTTGTATTTACATTAGGGCGAATCGATTTGTATGGGTTTTCAACGGTTTTGATTCTTTGGGTCATTTAAAAAATTTTGCCCAAGCTATGGGGCTAAAATGAATTTCGAGTCGGTCACTTTTTCAAAATAGTTTTTTTTTTAAATATTGAAATAGACCTTAGACCTTCCAGTTTCAAGACCAAAATACTCTATTTTTCCCCTAGCCAAATATGTGTTTGTCGGTTTTTGGGATCGAGGAATCAATTTTTGACATATTTGCAGAGAGCAAGAGACCGAATTTTTGATATTTTTTAGTTCTTTAATTTTTATTTTATAAATAAAATGAATTTTCGATGTTTTTCTTTTTAAGTTTTCGAATCAAACAAATTGTTAACTTTTTTTCTTTTATGTTTTGAGTTCTTGTTTTCGTTATTATAAAAATCAATTTATCAGAATTTTTCAGAAGTACATATTCTTTTTTGTATAAAGATTTTTTTTGTATGATTATCTATGGTCTTATCTTGCTAGCGCCTACTATTTTAGTGCGATTCATCGATTAAATAGAATTTGTTTTGAGAGAAGAAAAGATCGATTCTCGAAAATTGAAGATCAAGCCCAGCTCTACACAAAGTATAAATATATCTTGGAAATCGACGAAAGCTCCAAATTCGTTTGTATATAATAGATTTCTGATGCAATACTGTATCATTTTTTTCTATTGCTTTATTGAACAAAAATTTAATCAAAACTCTTTTAAATTCGCCCAAAATTTATTATTTCCTTTTCGTTATTTTGAAGTTTGACTGTATTGGTTTATGTTCGATGTTGTTTGAAATAGATTTCTGATGTAATTCTAAATCATTTTTTCTATTGCTTTATTACACCAAAATTCATATAAAACTCCTTTAAATTCGCCCAAAATGTATTATTTCCTTTTCGTTATTTTGAAGTTTGACTGTATTGGTGTATGTTTTATGTCGATGTTGTATGTTGTATGAGTGTTGGTGAGCACGACGCCGAATGTACCGTGCCAAGTGTCAAAACCGCCCCAAAGCGAAAAAGTGGCACTTTTCATTTATCTTGTGCTGCTGCCGCTCTGCCGCTGCTGCTGTCTCTGCCTCTGTCGCTGTCGCTGCTTATGAATATGAAGCACACACAAACACATATTATTACTCTCACACACACACACACAGACATAGCTCTGCTCCAGTTCCAGTGGCCATTTGCATTTACTTACTTGACGCTGAGTGCGCGTATGTGGGCGCTTGCATGGGTATGTGTGTATATGTATAGTGTATCTGTGAGTGTATGTGTGTGCCAGAGTTCGCGCCGTTTTTATATTTTTTTTCTTCTTCAAATGCAGTTGATTAGCTTTATGGCCGTTTATTTGGCGTTTTTATTTAACGTATTTTGACCGAATTTGAACATTTATGCGTACATAAATATTACGTATACGTATGTATTTCGTTTTCATTCAGCTCTTGCTGCTTTTGCGTGCGCGCGTTTGCATGTGTGCGTGTGTGTGTGGGTATCTGTGTGCGTAAGTGAGTATGTGTAATTTTACGTTAGCTTGCCGTTTTTTTTTTTTTTCTGCTACTTTCTTTATCGATAAGTCGTTACATTTGCTTACACTTTTACTTTTTGCCAAAACTAAATCTATATTTAGCACGTTTTTATACGACGAAACTTTTTGGTTTTAGCTCACTTGGCTTTTATTTATGTATTAGATAAATTTATTTTTTATTTATGTTTTTTATGACTTGGGCACATTTTAGCTATACATTTTTTGGTTAAAAATTTGGCACGCACGAGTTAAACGCAAAAATTTTCACACACTTTTTGCCAGCCTATAACAATGCGGTGGCGGCTGCTGGAAAAACGAAAAAATACCATTTTTCCCCATTTGGTATAGAGCACAGAAATTTTCGCCTCAGCTTTGGACTTGCCACGGGCACCAAACTTTTTTTTCGTTAGCCGTTTTTGTTACCAATTTTGTTGTTTTTTGTTGTTTTTTTTTATTAACTTGCAAGTTGTTTTATTTATATATCCATATGTGTGGTTTTTGTTGGCGAACCTTTTTCTGCTGCTGCTGCTCCTGGCTGGATTTTTCACGTCGCCTTTTTTTCCACTTTAACGCTGGGTTTTTCGCATAAATGCATGGAATTTACACTAGTTTAGGCTTTTTACATAATTATTTAACTAATATATATAGCACAAGCGTTAAATTTAATACTAATTTAGAAAAAATTCTATATAGTTGTCTAATTTTTTTAATATATATATATTTTTTTTTTGTATAGCAGTTGGCTTTTAATGCGAAAAGCCCGAAATGTGGGTCATCTCGTACGCGTTGCTGGTTTGTACTCTGATTTCTGGCCAACTGCTAGCCAGAAAGTGTGCAAGAATCGATTTTTCTTATAAATGACACTGAAAAATGGGCAATTTTCTCGCTGGAGCGCGCTCTTTGGGGTTGAAAATGTTAAAGCTATGCGGGTTAACAGCGCGCTGTTATAACTAACATTTAACATTTAGTGTTAATGTTAATGTTAACAGCGGTAAGTAAAACAAATGTTGCATGCTTTTCAGCTGCGCTGTTGAATGGCATGAAGTTGACTCTTTTGTTGCATACTTTGCGGCGGAGTTTATAATTTGGTAGTAGGTAAATGCTTGACAAATGTCGAGACGATTAGAGCTGAATAAAGACGTAGATAAAGCTGCTTAATTGCTTAGGGGCTTCAATGTGGCTAAAAAATAAATCTTTTATATCTATAAAACTCCTGAAAAATAGATAGTTTTTTGATGCACACCACAAAAGTTGCATAGTGGCCAACCACAAAAAAGATAAAGGGAAACCATTCTGTTGCTTTCTATTTCAAGCTCAAAATGTAGTGTAATACTATCCAGATAATGAAATTTTCCGAGCAAAGCAAGTCATAATATGTTTGTGAGACCAGACCCTGTAAGATGGTCAGACGAAACTTTTCAGGCCCAGATCCACTTGCTCTTTACGAGATTACCATGTAACTATGAGTAGCAGGCTTGGCAAACCATTCGTATCGTTCGTATCCAATATACATAGATAAAACTATATCTGAGTGTCTGTAGATACTTAAGCTAGACCTCGGAGACAATTCAAAGCACAAATGTCATGTCAAAAGAATCTGCCTTACCACATGGAAGAAGGACTTTGACACAAGATCAGCAATACGGTGGTGCTGCGCTTAAAATAATCACCTCACTGCTATCCAGCTATTGTAAAAGGCGATTAGTATCCCAATTTAAGAGTTTTTACTATATCAGATGTTTACTTTATAATATCCGTCGACTGAAGATTATTTTGAGTTCACATCTATTCTGAATTTTTTCATCATTATTAGTAAAAAAAATTATTAAAATCATCTCATTGCCAAGACATGACTATATTCAACAATGAGACGTTCCGACTTTTATACACTCTGGTATCAGTCAGGCGCGAGTGACTTTGGGATACCTACCTAAGGAAGCTATGTTATATGATAGAATCGTCTGATTTTGATCAAATTCGGTACAATGTTGTAGAACTCTAAAAAGCTGGCAAACATTAAATTTTGCTAAAATATCTTCATAAACAAAAGCCAGATTTGGCTATAATAATACCACAAAAAAGCAAAAAGCAGATGAATTTTGCACCAAAAATGATTTTCTGGGCGATCGGTTATTTTGGCTGATATAAATACAATCGACCGATTTTGATCAAATGTAATACCCGCCTGACAAACTTTTACATATTCTGATAGACACAAAGTTTCATCCCTCACTGAATGAAACATTTGATTGAAAAACTCACAAAGAAGCAAATGTCGAATTTCTTAATTTTTAAATCTTTTGGATAATATCGGCCTCAAGTTCGAAACAAAATGTGATGTTCTCCATAAGCAAACCTTTTATAAACTTTAACCAGATTGCAGTTTTCCGATATTTAAAGATGACAAGTTCAAAACTAATTAATTTTAGTTATCGTAGTAATAGGCATAGGCCTATATACACTGCGACCAGTTTGATCTATTGGGCTTTTATATTTAGAAGTTTATTATGTCAAGGAAGCTAACCAGCTCCTTCACAGGACGCCTTTGAAGATCTTCATCTTCTAGTAGGTATGCACCTAAAATTTTGTGTCTTCTGTGGCCTAGCGCCTCACAGTTTGTGTCAGGTGTTCCATAGACTCTTCCTCTTTACAGCAGACTCTGCATGTGAATCGAATCCGACATGCCTATTATGTGTAGGTGTCTGTTGCAGGCGATGTGACCTGCTTGTGCTCCAAAGAGTGTCTTGAGACTCTTCCTGTTTAGAGTGAGCGTAATGTTCGCTCTTTTGGCGCTGAAATTTTTTGGAATAATTGAGGTCGTCAATGGCATTCCAGTATTCTCTGACTTTTTGTAGTCAATTTTTTAGTCTCATATTTTATATTGTTTTTCTTGAAGAGAACAGGGAGATGGGCCTATAAATGGCTTTTCCACCCCTTTTGTGGCGTAAAGGTCCGCTTTTTCATTGCCTTCATGTTCTTCATGGCCAGGCACCCATATCAAGGAGATTTTTTAGTGCGTGGCCAGTTCGTTAAGTGCGTTGCTGCAGTCTATAAGAACTTGAATGAATGTGAGTGAAAGTGTAGCTCTTTAGTGGTTTGAGGACTTTTAGTTATAGATCGTTTAAAACTCAAAGACGGTTAAAATTGTTCAGGCTTATTATGAAAATGGTTGTTCTGTTGTTGTTGGGACCACTTTGTGTCGGGTCTTGCACTAGGATCTACATTTACACGCTTCCAAGGTTTAAATGACGCAACAATTGAGGACCACTGACCATTATGAGCGTCGCTTATTCTTTCAATGGATAGGAAAAAAGACAAATGAGTTTTTTTCAAAAAAAGACCTGTAGAGCCCGCCGGTGCGGCTATTTGGGCAATATTGTTTTACACAAAAGGTGTAGAGTAGTTTCAAACTTGCACCAAACACCATTTTAAAATTTTTTTTGAAAAATATATTAATAAAATTCAAGTGACAAATAAACCAACAGATGACCCACCCTATATATTATGCTTATATGCCTGAACCTTTTGTAAGCCAATTTAGTTTTCAATGTGTGCTAAAAATAACTTTTGAGATAGTCATACATGTGAAAAACGACCAGGGGTTGCCCATTAACAGTATGCAACAAAAATGGTTAAAAAGTTTCCTTATGATGTTAGTAATATCTCTAAAAATCGCATTTACTCGATATAATTATATTTAATCTTAATTGTCCAAATAGATCATTCAGTGAGTGTAATAATTTATTTAAGTAATATAATAATTATATACTAGTATAAAAAATAAATAAGAAAAAATGTTCACTTACTTTAAGTGTTTCGTGCTACTTTGTAACACTGCTTTTTTTATTCATTCAATGAAACGAAAACAAACACTGCTTAGCACATGCACTGCTCGAAAGCAGTACATAACTCTATTAAACACAACAACAACAAATTAGCTCTGCACTTCTTATTTACACAAATACAAAATAATAACACATACTAATGCAATTATTTAACTCTCTCACGCACTAGTTGCGCTCTTCTGCTTTGATTAGCTAAGCCACTTGCACTTGCTAAGGATGTTAGGCAAAGGCACAGCAAAATGCTTCACAAACACACACGCACGCACTACTACATAACCAAAACCATAACTGTCCTTATTTTCTCTCCTACTTATTCACCTACGCCTTTACATGCAGCACTTTAAATAAGTTTGTTTACTTTTAATACATTCACTTATTTACAACGAGTTGGTTTTGTTATAAATAAACGCAGTTATTGTTTGTTTATATATTTATAATATTTCCGATGCACTCATATAACATTATAATTTGTTATTAAACAAAAACGCGGAGCCGATTTGAATGCGCTTCGCTTTTAGTTTTCTTTATGTTGCAGACTGAATTGCCAACTACTTTTTTGACAATTAGAACGCTTGTTGTGTTTTGAGTATGATTGGCAATATTTTGCATTAGCATTAAATTTGTAACTAAAGAACTTTTCAAAAAACTTTGCTGTTTCCGAAGTTGGATTTAAATTTAAATTGAGATTTTCACCTGAAATAATGCTTTGCTAAATTTCAAAGTTCTCAGATGAATTAAGGCAAAAGTTGTTGGCAATGAGGACATTCACGCAGCCTATCGAGCGGAGGAGTTTCGGGGTGGAGAATCTCTTCAGCACCCTGTTTTGACGAAAATCAGCGCCACGTTATTTATGAATGATTCCCTGGCTAGGTTTTAGAAGAAGAATAACTTTTCAATAAGTCAGCTTAAATGGAGAGATAAAAAAAAGCGACGATCACTATTTGAGCACCGTCATGCAAACAAATTCAGTTCTCATATTAAGAAATCTGTAAAAAAAAGGTTAAAGTTTTCTTAGCAAACGAATTCAATATTTCTTTTATGCTGAGATTAGAAATTAATTTCAAAAAGTAACACAAATATTTATGATGATTTTTTGGATTACAATATTTTTTCAGGACCTAGGAGAATTCTGCATCAAAATGTTGCTGTTAACCCTAGACCTGCCTAGGGGCACAGAACGCCGCAGATCAATTCTAAATTATATTATATTAGGTTGTCAAAAAAGTCTTGCGGTATTTTTATTGAATTTTCAATTGTTCATAAAATTGGTTATAATAATGCGATTTAAGTCAAATATGCGCCGTTTTGTTCGATGACGAGTTCCCAAAGAGATGCCAACTTCATAATGGCCCTCTTATAGAAGCTCGCTTCCCTATTGTCAAAAAACTCGGAGAGCCAATTTTCACAGGACTCTCTTGTGGACAACTTCCGATTACCAAGCGCGTTCGTCATGGACAGAAATAGGTGGTAATCACTTGGTGCGAGATCCGGACTATACGGTGGATGCAAAAGAACCTCCCATCCGAGCTCCCGGAGCTTCTGGCGCGTCACCAAAGATGTGTGTGGCCTGGCGTTGTCCTGATGGAAGACAATTCGGACTCTGTTGATCAAAGATGGCCTCTTCTGCATGAGTGCTGCATTCAAGCGGTCCAGTTGTTGGCAGTACAGGTCCGAATTGAGCGTTTGGCCATAGGGGAGCAGCTCATAGTGGATGATTCCCTGCCAATCCCACCAAACACACAGAAGAACCTACCTGGCCGTCAATCCAGGCTTGGCCACCGTCTGGGCAGCTTCCCCGCTTTTCGACCACGACCGTTTACGCTTCACGTTGTCGTAAGTGACCCACTTTTCAGCGCCAGTCACCATCCGCTTCAAAAACGGGTCGATTTTGTTGCGATTCAAAAGCGATTCGCATGCATCCATACGGTTAAAAATGTTTTTTTGCGTCAAGTCGTGTGGCACCCATACATCGAGCTTCTTTTTCAATCCAAGCTTCTTCAAATGGTTTATCTTTATTTATTTTTATTTTTTCTATACAAAAAACACTATGAGACACTGAGTGTCCCAAGGACGGGTATGATGAAAGAACTGGTCTGCGTTTAAATATATCCCTAACGTAGTAATATTTTTCATTCACTGCCATAAAGTGTGTGCAGGGTAATTATTAATTTGAATAAATTAATTTATGAATTTTAAAATATATTTGAATAAAGTTCTGAATTGTAAAATTCTTCTTTAAAATAGCTCAGAACTTTATTTAAAAGTGTTTTTGTTTGCCATCGTCCCCGACATTATTTATTCTTGTATTTAGTGGCGGCGCTAGATGGAGCAAGATGTTGCTAATTAGTGTAACAAGGATATACAGGGTGGGTCATCTGGTTGCTTAAGTTTTTAAGCACTCATAATTCGAAACATACCCGTCAAAAGTAAAACTAAGCACTTAAGTCCAGCTTAAAAGATAAAAAACTTGAATTTTTTTAAATGGAATATAAATACATTTTATTTGTCGTTTTGTTTTTTTCTTTTTGCTATTTCTACAATATGAGTTTATTTATATAACATTTATTAAAAATAAAATAATTCTTTATTCATTTTCTTTTTGTTTTGTTTTTATTTTTCATGTTGCTAGAACTTCTTTGTAGAACATAATTAAACAAAATGTTTAATTGATTTTTGTTTCATATTTTTTTTTTTGTGTTTTAGTTTTTATGTATGTATATAATTTATGTAAGTTTTTATATATATTTTTTTGCAGTTTTTGTTTTACATTTTTAATTTCAAAACTCTAACAATTAAAAACAGTTAAAAATTCAAATGTTGTTTAGTACAATTTCCTGTTTTGTTTCTCTTTTTCACTAATTTTAAATTTATTCGTAAGCGCTTTTTGTCTAAACAAAAACAAACAATTTAGATATTGTTTTTGTTCCTGTTGTTGTAATTGTTAACGCAAAACGTTTGAATTATTTACAATTAATTGTAAACAAAAAGGCAATGTTTAATCAAGTAAAAATTACATAGATATTTTTTTTAGTTATTCTTTTTTTGTTTTTTATTTTTTGTTTATCTTTCTGCCTAGTAGTAGTATGTTTTAGTTGCGGCTATTCCTTTATTTCATTTACATACATTTCAATATGTTTTTATTGTGTGCATTGAAATAAATACATATATAATATATACATGCCTATTAGGTATAACAATTTCGAATTCGATTTGTTGATTCAAAAACGCTTTTTCAGTTTTCATTTCGATAAATCGATTTCGATAACGTTATACGCAACAGGCATAATAGTTTAACGTTTTCTTTGTTTAAATACAACAGCTTTTAAACATTATAGCTAATTTGAGTGCCTGTTTTTTTTTTATTTTTTTAATAGTTATTTGCATTGTAATTTGCTGCCAATTAGTTGTATTTGTGTGTGTGTTGCTTTTCTCTCTTGTCGATTAAACATAAAATTAAAATGCCACTAAGTTTTACCATTATTAATCATTTAATTTTCTACTCGCATTTACTCTTAACTGTCAGCATTATTTGATTCGTTTGCCGTATAAGAAAAAGTGCACTTATGAATACTGCATTCGGTCTGGAAAAAACGAGAAAAGAAGGTAAATGAAAATTAGTTGAGTAATATTACATAAATAAGTAATGTTGTTCAATATAGAGGGTGCTTTTTTTGCTATGCGATTTGAAAATCAATTGACAAAAAACAAGCGATGATTAACAAAGCGGCATTCTACAATGTAGATAAAGAATAAACGAATGTGCTGGAACTATTAAGGAAGCATATTTCGGCTTAGCAGGGTAGCAGCGTGCAAACACTTGATTATAAGCGATGGCGCTCAAGATAAAGCCCTAAGAAACCGGACTGAAAGCAACAAATTAAAGTAACTTTTAAAGTTCAATTTCTTCCAAGAGATTATGTATAGCAAAATACATTTATGTTCAAATAAAATGCAGCTGGAGTGAGGCAGAATTGAATATGGAAAACTATCTAGAAAGCAATATCGATTTTGATGATCTATAATTTGTTGGATTCGTCTCCGCTAAACAGAATAACTATTAATATATCTTGAAAATTAACATAAACATGTTTGTTCCTAATTTGCCAACAGGGCAATTGCTAAACTGCTTGGACTGCTTGGTGAGAGTAATCGCGGTTTCGCCGCTCTTACTTGGTGAGAGTGCCGGTGAAACTGCGCTTACTCTCACCAACACTAGTTAAAATATAGGGGCTTTAAGCTTGGCGTTATAATTATTGCTTTGTATTAGTGCGTTGCTTAATGGTATTAGTTTATAGGTGTAAGTGTAGAGAAGGTGATAGGGATAGTGTTAGCTACGGCGGACTCTTGTTTTCCTATAAGAATAGTTACGTAGATAAGCAGAGCGCCGTTAAGGTTTTACTAGTATAGGTTTGGGCGGGAATTTAAGGATTTAGCGCCGATCGAGGCCAATATAAGGCGGATCTGCAGCTAAATCGGGACTGTCTCAAGAGCCTTAGTGACAAAAAAAGATCTCGAGTGAGAAAGGAAAATTTCAATTAGTAGCTAAAAGGTATATATAATATATTTTTAAAACTTAAAGTAAATTATATTTTGTTTAAAATATCGCAAGACTCAGCAAATATAAATATAAACAAAAGTAAACCGGAAAATTCTCGTGGGTGGGGCGGGGGCCATATCTCAACATTAATTGATAATTTCAACTTCGTGAATATTGACGTAGCTTTTAGTAAATTTCAGCTCCATAGCTACAATAATCCTTTACTCAAAAAAAGATGAACTGTAAGCCTATTGCCAAGTGCTATATGAGTTATACGGCAGAGCAGATGTCATGAGGCGGGATCTGGCGGAATACGATTCAACTAAAGAATACTAAGTAAAGTAAGCCTTGCGATTGAGTAAATTGGTAACAACCCTCAGTCGCCAGCGATCAACGGGTGATTTTGGAGAGGATCGAAGGTTACCTAAAATGATAACCAGATCTTTCCGGATTTTATTTAACGTGATATGTTCTTTTGCAGGATTAAAAACAAGGCGTTCAAATATGCAACTTGAGTGTAAATATAACACAATGAGTCTGGATTAATGCGCCAAACTAACGCCCCTCAGAGCAATCAGCCGAGACTGAAATTTCTTTGGTGCCAATTTGAAAGCATGTTGTCGGGCATGCAATTGCCGCTTGGTGAGGGGCGAGATGTATCTATCATCTCTTCTGCTTTATGGCTAGCAGCACCCGGTTGAGATCCCAACACCACGCCGAGCCAAGCTGACTACCCGCGGTTTGGGTTTCAACCACAGCCACCACGATACTCCCACAAGGGGGCCGATCTCAATGAGTATTCTAGGACGTATAATCAACCCGTGGTACCGAAATTAAGTGTTCGGTTTGCCCTACCCTTTCAGTCCCGACAGACTCAGATTTAGGCAACCCCGCCAGTTTTCCTGACGATCCCCATTTAGTCATTTAGTTACCTGACTGTGGTAACTGATCTGCCAAGGTTAGCTCACAGGAATCCCGGCACGAAATTTCCATGCCGATAATGGTTTCCAAAAATTCTGTGCCGCGATAAATGCCTTCAGGCCCAGTGCGTCGAGCGACTATTCAAAAGTTGGGTAGCAGGTGCATGAGTGTGGCTTTCGGTTCGAGGTAACCCCAAAGCCATTAACATTTAAAGGTCGAATAGCCCGCCGAAACATACGCATAGGATATAGATCTTATGCCCAGGGCGATGAAAGGCATTAAAAAAGTATGTGGCAAATAATCAACACTGAGCCACATGCTTTCGAAGAAGTCTATTCCAATTTTGAAAATAGCCTTATGGTAGATAAATAAGGCTATTTTCAAAAGCTGCGGAAAGAAATTATCAACAAGAAAAAAGGCTTGGATGAGACTTTCAAGCTTTGAACGTTCGAGAGGCAAGCGCTGATGCGTACAGTTCGCTATGATGAACTGCGTGAGCTACGGCGTGGCAAATCCCTACTCACTCAACCAGCTTATGGTACCAGCCGAAGAGTGTGAGGATTTAAGGGAAAGAAGCAGCAAGCACCCAAAGCCCAAAGTCGACAAGGGCAATCCTGGGTAATGTTAGTCGGCCAGGGCGATAAGCCATGAAACTACAACATGCCTGGAGCATGTCTTGCTAATTAAAGATAAGATAAATACATTGATTACATACACATAGGTTAATGTTAAAAAACATTAGATAAAAAAAATGGCGGACGTAAAGTCGGGCGCGGACGACTTTAGGATACCCTGTACCCTTAGCTTGTAATAAAGTCCGATTTCTTCACAAAAAACCAAAAACAGAAGAATTTTTAAGCAAAAATTTTTTTTTGACCGATCGTTCCTATGGGAGCTATATGATATAATCCACCGATTTCAATAAAATTTGACACAGTGCTTAAATACCTTAAAAAAGATATGAATGCCAAATTTATTTCAAATATCTTTACAAACAAACAAAACACATCGAATTTTGTACAAAAAACGTGTATTTGGACCGATTGGTCCTATGGGAGCTATATGATCTAGTCAAACGATTTGGATTAAATTTGGTACAGTGCTTGGGAACTATAAAATACTCACGAATGTCAAATTTGGTCCCAATATCTTAACAAACAAACGAAACACAACAAATTTTGTTAAAAAATCGATTTTTTGGAAGATCGGACCTATGGGAGCTATATGATATAGTCAACCGATTTTGTTCAAATTTGGCACATTGCTTAAGTGATCTAAAAAATTTCCAAACGCCAAATCTGGTTACGATATCTTTATTAAAAAACGAAATATAGCGAATTTTTCTTTAAAAAAGTTATTTTGGCCGATCGGTCCTATGGGAGCTATATGATGTAGTCAACCGATTTCGATCAAATTTGGTACAGTGATTGGGAACTATAAAAAACTTTCGAATACCAAATTTCGTTACGATATCTTCATAAACAAACGAATTATTCATCTAAAACGCTTTTTTTTTGTCGAGGTCGTCTCAAACACCCCCATGGGAGCTATATAATTTATCCCCAATATCAAAAAAATTAAATAAACTTGCCTCCTATGGAATAATATGGGATCTAATGTGAAAGTTTCGTAACTCTAGCTCTTACCATCTCTGAGATCTAGGCGTTCACACGGACGGACGGACGGACGGACGGACAGACGGACATGGGTATATCGACTTCTCTATTCACCCTGATCATATTTTAGGTAACTTTGGGGTGTCTCCGACGTTTCGGCTTGCACAAACTTAATATACCCTTGGTACCATACGGTACAGGGTATAAATATGCCCAATGCGTTGGATTCTAATTTTATAAACAGAATTATAAATTGCTCGTTTTACATTATTAAAACGTACATAGATTACAAAACATTTATAAAGATTGTATTGGACTTCATTCTAACATCAGTTTTAAACAGCCCTGGAGAAGATAACATAAAAACTCCTTTGCTACTAATATCATTAGATATAAAAAAAAACACCCTCTAGAGTACATTTCTTCCAAACAAATCCAAAACAATTGCCACAATCAGAAGGTTAAGCATAATCTGCTTTGCTACCAATTTAGTTTAATCTCAAGAAAAAAGCACCCTCTAGAGCAACATTTCTCCCCAGCAAACACAAGACAATTGCCTTTTAATGCAATGGGCAATTATCTCTAGTAATTGTAGGCCGATCGATTTTCAATAACAATTTGTCAAGCAATGTGAAATGCCCATTATCTTGTTTATAGTCCAAATACTTTGCATATAAATAAGTAAAAATTCGAAGTAAAGGTCAAATCAGTGACTTGCGTGCGGATTAAAATTAGGCCTCATTACAGGCTAAATAATTCACAAGTGTAAAATGCAAGCACTTAACTCGTTCCTATAATTTATATTTGGCCTTAAAAAAACTGTCAAGTGATAAATTAAACAAAAAAAAAAAACGAAAAAAAAACGCGGCGTAATAGAAATGCCATTGGAGTGACATCATGCGACGATAAGAAACCAGATATGAAGCGATTAGAGAAACCGGCCTCTATCAGTGTTGTGTTAGAAATCTCTTTTGAATGAGTTTCAAAACAACAACAATAGATAGCTGCTTTAACATAATTTGTTTATTTTTTAGAGCAGTAAAGTCTTTGAAAGCATTTGAAATTTATAAGCGGGGAGAAACGCAGCGAGCGATTTCTGGAACAGCATTGAATATAAGCACGAAGCATACAATTCGTTCTAATATTTTAGTATTTTAAGCTTATTATGCTTAAATGAACTTATTGTTAAATGTTAAATGCGTTTCGAGGCTAAAAACAGTTGGGGGATTTATAACGAAAGAATAAGCAGCATTTAGTTATAGGTCGCATCTTATATACATTATTTGAAGAACGTTTGCATTTCTTAAAACATTTAAAATTAAAGCTGATATTTAGGAGTTTTCAGCACACGCCCACGCATGTGTGTATTCCCTTGTCATACTCAGAAAGATAGCAGCGCGAAATTCGAAACAATAAAAATAACTAGTCAATGATTCAGTTACTTAATTCAAACTCTAAACATTTGCTAGATAAGCAGAGAGTAAATCTGGGATATAAACTGATGACCAACAAGTTGTTTGAAATGGACAAGTAAATTTAACAATTGACCCAAGCGAGCATGTGGTTCACTGTACTCTTATACTGATAAGTTGTTTACTTCTAAGCCACTTACTGTCCTTCCTTGAAGTATTCCTTCAGCGTAGTGCTGAACTTCTTAGAATATTTCACAAACTCCTTTTTGCGCTGCTCAACAGCCTGTTTGCCTGTAACGCCCGGTATAAAAGAACTAATTTCGTTGACCACATCGAGCAGTTTCTTTATGGCGCTGGCGATTTCTCTGCGATGAAAAGATTTATATTAGATAGATTTGCATTTAAATTAGAGCTGCCATTGCTGCTGCTTACTTGATAGTTTCCAGAAAGGTTTTTCTGTCGTTGATCTCATCGGGTATGCGGCTAAGTATGACTTTAAGTGCCACAGATTTACGATTTAGCTCTTGGAATGGCTCCTCGGTACGTGTTAAGCGATATTCGTTTACTGCAACAACAACAACAACAATAAGACAAAGCAACGTGTGAAAACAAAAACATACAGGTGTGTGTGTGTGTGTTTGTGTGACGTCTTATGTATGTGTGTCTATGGTACTTACAATCTGCCTCCGTGATGTTACCTTGCAAACGCAAGACGGCCTCATTAAGGTTGACATTTAGATCGGCACGTCGAACTATTGTTGCAACAAAGTCATAGCAGAAGCCCGGATTGTTCTGCTCCGATTTTAATATGGCCGAGCGCAAAGATTGCGCAGCGCCGACATCGCGACGCTCGAGCTACATATATATAAAAAAAAAGAACCACAAAAATTTTAAGTTTATGCAACATGCAACATTTATATAGTATATGTAGGCATGTCTGTTTTGGCCAGCAATGCAGTTGGTTGTTGTTGTTGTTGCTGCTGCTGTTCTTGTTGTTGTTGTTGCTTACCTGTGTGAAAATAGGCCTCAGAATAACGGGCAAAACGAGAGACGAAGTTGGCTCACGCTCGCCCATGGTCATTTTTTCCCCGTACTAATAGTTTTCGTTTTGGGCGCGCACACGTTTATTGTTGAAGTTTTGTTGTTTTTGGCTACTGGCTCATGCTGCACTTGTTACGCGCAAATATTATTGCGTTTTTATGGGCACGCACTAACGTTCCTGGGGCAAATTAAATTAAAAAATTAACAAAAATTCATTCACAACAAAATGGACACAGTGTTGCCAACAGTGCAACGCAATGCAATGAATGCTAAATAGAAAAAGAAATGTCAAAAACAGCTGGTCACAACGCAGTTATCGTTGCTGTGTTATCGATAGCTGTTTTGTGTCATTCGTTGTTATTTTCTTTTTTGTGTGTGTTTAGTAAACTAAAAGCCAATAGTAAACATGTCTAGTTTTGACATAAAACTGGAGGTTTGTGTGGATTCGATTAGCTCAGCTTTTGCTGCTGAAACAGGTGGTGCCGCACGCATCGAGCTATGCTCTGCCCTGAGTGAAGGTGGCCTAACTCCTACGGTGGGCACGCTCAAGCAGCTCAAAGAGCTGCCCTTTACACTACCTGTGTTTTGCATGTTGCGTCCACGTCGCGGCACAGACTTTGTTTACAGCGAAGAGGAGTTCCAGGCCACACTAACAGACATGGATATGCTGCGCCAACATGGTGCCGATGGTTTCGTGTTTGGCGCACTAAACACAGATCGCACTATTGATTTGGACAAATGCCGGCGCGTAATGGAAAGATCTGCGGGTTTACCTCTTACCTTTCATCGCGCTTTTGATCTCACCGATCCAAATCAAATGCACGACAATGTGGAACGTTTGAAGGAGCTGGGCTTTAAGCGCCTGTTAAGCAGCGGTTTTCGTCCAACAGCCGTCGAAGGTGTTGATTTGTTGGCACAACTAATAGCCAAGCATCATCGAGATATCATTATTATGCCAGGCGCAGGCATTAAAGTGTCTAATCTGGAGGAAATTCTTACCAACAGCCGTTGTGTGGAATTTCATGCCTCAGCTTTGGACACGGCAGGCGCGGAATATGCGGCAACTAATACACAACGCATGGAATGTGATGTGACAATGGGCAAGCAAGACATAGATCCCTACTATGGCACAAATTCGAATGTTGTGCGCAAAATGGTTACCATATCGCATGCCATGAGCAGTCGATGAAAAAGCAATGACCCAAGCATTAGTTGTATTAAAACAGACATAATGTACAACACATTAATAATGTATTTAAATTAAGACACCCCTAACTTATTCTCAACCTTTTTTTGTGTGTAATTTTAAAATAAGTAGCTTATAAAAACCAACATAATTCCAAATAATTCAATGAAAATACAATTTTAAATTAAATTAAAATGGTTCTAGTCAAAATGTTCTAGTTGAAAAACCAATCGATATATTTATTAATTTTGTGAAAGAGTGGCAGCACTTATTTGGCAGCTTGTGAAAGAATGGCAGCACTTATTTGTCAGCTGTTTTCTGAAGTATCTTTTTTTCTAAACGCATTGAAAAATGTTTGCAGCAAACAAAAACGAGAAGTAGCCATTTAAATATATATTTTTGCACTTAAAAAATGTCGGATGACGAAATAAGCACACAATGCTCCGGCCTAGGCGCATTTAGCAACAATGGAGCTAACGTCAACCAATATGATTATCTATTGGGGCAACATATGGACAGCTATAATGTTGAGGTCAGTTTATGCGCACTTAAAAAAAAAAGTAAAATTTATAGCATTTATTTAAAAGCAGACCTCAGCGGTGCATCGTAAACTAAAAAGCAAAGTGGAGGCTTTGCGCATATTGCGTAAAGAACTGGAACAGTTTCGTGTGGAACGTGATCAATATAAACTAATGGCAGAGACCATGCAATTGCGTTACTCTGCATTAAAACGCAATAGCGAGTTAATAGGTGGCACAGGATGTGGTGCGCTAAGCGACAATTCCAGCTTGGCTGCACTACTACACGAAACACGTGAACGAAATCTAAAATTAAATACAGATGTGGAAGCCTTGAAACAAAAGCTGAGCGAGCTACAAGGCGACATAGAGCTATTGCGTCAAACTGAGGCCAGGAATAAGACCAGGGAAAAGGAATTGGCATGTGTGAATGCCGCGCACAGTAAGGAGGAGTTAATGTGGAAACACGAACGCGCAAATTTCATATGCCATTTGGAGAATCTAAAGAAGAAGGTAAAACTAAGTTGAGTCTAAAAAATGAGCAAACGTTTTTAACAAAATTCTTTTTAGAATGCTCAATTGGCCTACGATTTCAAGTCAATTATTGATGAGAAGGAAGAATTGACTACCGAACGCGATGCTTACAAATGTAAAGCACATCGTCTAAATCATGAACTGCATGTGGCTCTTAAAGCTAACGAGACGCATCCCAAGGTGCGTAGCTCTACTTATAGTCTCTGCTTAGTTACTCACAAAACACATTCCATTTTCAGCTACTCGATATCGATGGCGTTTTATTGGAAAATACGTACCTGCATGAACGTGTGAAGAACCAGGAGAATGAGCTGGAGTTGACGCAGCATTTCGTTACTAAGTACAAGGTAATAACTTTACTGGCGCTTATTTTTGTTACCCCAGCGCAAAATTTGAATATGCCCCTAGAACCTTACTAACAATCTATTGAAAACTTCTAAACTGCTAACATGCGAATAGGCCATGCTGGAGGCTAAGCGAAAGAAAGGTATTGTAAAGCTTGGTGGCAGTTCAAATGATGAAACAATACTAAGTCCCAGGCAAGGTAAGACGCAGAACAGTTGGTCCTTGATGTCGTGCGCTTTTAGTTGCTTTGTAATTTATTTGAATGCCTTTTTCTTTAATTTTTAGTATAAATGCTTAAGCAGCATTCTTAGAATAGCGACTAATTCTATGTTTCACTCTCCATTTATAGTTAAAACCATACTGGAAAGCGGCATTATGCTACCTACCAAATCGGAAACTATACATGATTTGAAATCCTTGTGTTTGGCTTTGCTTGACAATTTGAACGACAAAAATTTGGCTTTAAGTCATCAGAAAAAGACCAACAAGTAAGTTGAACAAAAACTAGCTAACAAAATCCTTAATTAACGCCTACCAATGCCTTAGAATCCTTGCCAGCAAAATTTCGGAGCTCGAAGAACGTTTGCAGCAAATTATAGCTGGAGAAACGGAGATCGGTGATGAAATTGCTTTTGCGCCCTCACAGCTACTACTCAGTGGCTACTCTGCCGCCATGGTTGATGAAGAGAGTAATGATGCAGCACATGCGGCCGCACCAGAAGATTTAGGCACAATATCTTCCGAACCAGATGAACCAAGAAAGCACACACACGAAGGTCCAAACCACTCTGATGATGGCATGTCCTCATTATCAACAGAATCTGCACATAGCATACTCTCATCCGAATATGGCATTGACGTGTGCCCAAATGAATTCGGAAACAATGCGTTAGATGCATATAAATCGTCTTCGGCTACAACGGACTCCGGTAACTGCGGTCTTGGCACACGTAGCAATGGCACACCGCGTATTTCAAGCGCTATTGTAAGGGAACGTAATGAAGATCTCAAAGATTTGCCGCCTCATTTGGCGGCTTTGGTACAAAAAGCATTGCATGAGCTAGATCTGCGTGACTATGAGGCTATGGTCACAATTCGAGCAGAAAATGCAGTGCAATAATATTGTTATGGCAATACAGACAGTCCAGACTGGACTATTTGTCCAAATGTATTCCTCTATAAATAATTTTTTTCCGTATATACATTTATTTTGGAAACGAACGATTCAATTGAGCTTTCATAGAAAATAGACAAGTCCATATCACCATGTCAAAGAATTACCCAAAGGCCCTCAAAAAAAACATAGAATTAATTTCTATACAATGTGAATGTCGTACAATAAACATGATAATATATATTAAAATAAGCTCTATGTATTACTTCGTATAGCAATTTAAGCCTCTTTAATTTTTATATAGTCGGTTAGTTTAATAAGTGTATAGGGGGTAATGAACAATGAAAAAAGGATTTATTTTTGTCATAGGAAACCAAGTTCCTTGCTTTTGAATCATTGAAGCGTGAAAATGACTTGACGGGTAACTTCTAATGCTGAAGAATGTTCTTTATGCGTTTGGAAAGGATCTTTCAAGCGGACGGTCGCCAACGTTTCATTAGAACGGCATCTTCATAACCTTTTTTTAAACTCTTGATGAGCTTCAGCGGCCCCTTTCTTTGAATTAAAGAAGAAAATCAACAATTGATTACTTGGAACAAAATTAAATACTTTTGCACAACAAAAAGTATATAATGAAAAACAAAATCACAAGCGTACGGGGCTTTTCCATATAAGCTTGGTTCATAACGCTTTGGCTACATACCAGCTTCTAAAACTAGAATTAATTATAAAAATAAAACTGAGATTAAGAATTTGAGATATAAAATGATTAATTCCGGACGTCTGTCTTAAATTTACAACGCAACGACTAAATTAATTTCCCTTTAACACGATAAGTCCTAAAAATCGTTTTATCGATTTACAGCACACATCGATATATTCCATAAACAAGCTCATCTATCTGTCTCTTTCATACGCAATACTTTAGCATAAGGCCCACATTTTTGCTCTTCTAGCTTATAGCGCCAAAGTAATTCGCATCCTTTTCAGTGCATTAAGGGTACACATTTCGTAAAAATGCAATCAGCAAAGCAAATTCCTTTAAATTCAAAATAAACATGAATTAAACACGCCCTAAAATCGTAAAAATTGTGCCATAAAACGATGTGAATTCAAACAAAGTGCCATAATGCTTGGGTGCGGAGCAACAATCAAATGTAAACCAAATTTACAACAGCAACAAATATAAACAAAGCCAAAACAGAGCCAATCCCCTGCCCCACCCTTGTGCTTCAGCATGTCTAACGATGTGCAAATAGCACGCGTAGCCAAAATAACCACAGATGTCCAACGCAGACAGCATGGTAAACAAATGCCAAACAGCAGTTCCAGTCGCATATCCATCTCAAAGGGCGCTGGCACTGGCGATGATATTGAATATGTATTTGGCAGCATATCGCCGCGGGGAGGAGGCCCCACATCGGCGCTGGCGCACCAAAAGCACTTAGTAAGCTCCTTTGAGCAGGACTCCCCGGAGCACACACAGCGAGATACTACGACAACAGAAAGCGACAACAACATCAGCTCCTGCTCCACGCTGGATATTGTCAACAAAGTGAGTGATATATATTATACATTATTATGGGTATGGGCATGTTGTTTATATATGGCATTGCGTGGCTCAGTGCGCAGGTGCGTGACAGAGACCTTAAGGGTCAAGCTGCAGCGGCATGCAAGGAGTGCATACAATAGCAGGACGACGTAATCGCTAGCTGGCAAAAATTTTCCACTAATTGATGCTATGATTTCGGAGCAATTGCTGCCGCGTAGCTTCAGCTGGATGTGCTGCAGTGATACGCCTGCCGCTGGCAGCACGCTGCAGCGCCCGGAGAAGCGACGTAGCTGGGAATATACGCTAATAGCACAGCCCATGGCTCGACGACCCATTAATGTGCGCTATTATAGGCAGCTAATGGAATAAGCTATTAAATCTCTTATTTATTTTCATTGCAGGTAGAGCAGCTGTCATTGCAGCAGCTGGAAAACCGTGTGCGTGAGTTAAGCCAACGCCTGCAACAGGCAGAGGAACAGCGCAGTTTGGTACAACGTCAATTGAGTGAATGCAACGTGGAGAAGGACATGTGCCTTAAGCGTTTGGAGGTGGTTAGCGCAGCACATGAATGTCGTATAACGGAAATGCATTGTGTGATTGCCGAGTTGAGCAAGAAATTGCGCAGCAAACAGGAGCATATCATTATGGAAGAGCAAGAGCCAGAGGGCAGTGGTAAGTGGTAAAGCACAGCGTATTCAAAATCAGCTACTCACATGCTAGTTCTTGCAGAAGTGAGCTACCAAGAGGGTTCAGTGTACAACTCTGAGCTAAATCTAACTAACCCAGATGCTGAGTGTCAAACAGAACCGCTGGAGGAGCTAGAAGCTACATATTCCGTGGGCGAAGAATTAGCGCAAAGCGTTGAAAATCTGTGCCTGGATGCAGAGCATAGCAAACTTTCACCAGAAACAATTAACAAGGGACAATTGGAGGCTTTACAAGAAGAAGTGCTACATCTGCGCGCTGAGATTGCTTTGCTGCAAGCTGAAATGGCGACAAAAGATGCTCAAGTGGTTGAGGAGCAAAGCAATGTGGCCTACTTTGCCGGCGAAGTGGAAGCCAATGAAAGCAATATAAAGGTCAAGGGCGATATAAAAGCTGGACGTCTTAACGACCTCAATATGAGCACACAAAATAGTAAGTGTCTTGTTGAAATTCATTGGAAACTTATTATATTCATTTATTAACTACCAGCGGGCATGTCCTTGGCCAGTCCGCAAAAGCGCAGTCCGACCGTAGCCAAAATGGCTGAGCGAGTGAAGCTGCGTTGTGCAAGTAAGAATGAGCCGGAGCGAGAAAATACGGATAATTTTAGCACAATGGAATTGATGAGCAATGAGGTGAGCAAGCAGCGGAATATTAGCTGGACAAAGATAGTAACTAATTTCCTCTAAATCAGCATATAAACATTGTGGAGCATCTGGTTAGCGAACTCAAAGACCATGATTCTCTGTTGGACAACTACACGGATCCCCTGCAGCTGAACAACGAATTGCAGCGACAACAGCGCAAAATGGAACACTTAAAGATGCGTAATACATTAATTTCGTTGACGCTGGATGAGTCCAAGGAACACACTGAGCATTTGTATTTACTCTGCGGCAAATATGA
Organism: Chymomyza amoena; assembly: GCA_037043745.1. Lineage (NCBI taxonomy): Eukaryota > Metazoa > Arthropoda > Insecta > Diptera > Drosophilidae > Chymomyza > Chymomyza amoena. Next base: position 83,917 of record JBAMAX010001545.1, read on the forward strand.
ATCCAATGCTGTGGCATTGCAATTGGCATTAAATTGCAGCGATCGCGCAATTGAAGCTTATGATGTTATGCTGGCATTATTGGAGAGCAAGTAAGTTGGGTAATAAAGCAGAGAAGCATTCAAATATTAGAGCTGATCCTTCTTTCAGGCTGGCTCTGCTTAGTGACAAGTCAGCGGCTACCGAGGAAAGTCGCAAATCTGTCGAATCCGTGGCTCGCCATTTACTTGCCCGCTTGGAGAGTGAAAAGAATGTATGCGAAAACAGCTTGGGTCCATGGCAGCATAATATCAACCTGAGTACTGAAGCACCAAAAAGTGGGCGCAATTGGAGCGCAGATGATGACAATCGCCTAAGGTATCACGTATCCAAACTAAAGGGCCGCCGTGCTGCAGTGCAGCACACCATCGTTAATCTGGAGTCACCATTTAGCGACTTTTATGAAAAGAAACGCTTGGCCTTGGAGGAGGAAAATAAATTGCGCGACGAGGAGAAAAAGTCGCCAATGGATTTGGAAACAGCGGTGCTTATGCAAGAAGTGCTCGAGATGCGTGAACAAAATCTGCAGCTAAAAACCAAAGTAGATGAAGCCGAACGTGAGCGACATCATGCCAATGAGCGTATTGTCATACTGCATGAAGCGCTGCAGCAATTGCAGCAACAAATGCAACTAACCGCCGAATCGAATGCGCTGTTCCAGCAGCAGACGAACCGTGTATCCTACTCGGAGGCGGAACATGCAGCGCTCACCGAGCAGCAACTAGTAGAAGCGTTGACGCGGGAAATGAAGCTAAAAGGGCGCATTCAAACACTAATAGCGAACCTAACGGCCACACAGAAAATGTCCGACGAAAAGTATGAGCAGCTGCATCAAAATGTGCGCGGCTTGCAGAAATCAAATCAGTAAGTTGGAGTGTAAATGTATCTAAAGCTGTAATTTAATCTTACGTTTGCAGCAATCTTGGACAAATGCTGGACCACAACAAGCGCAAGTATCAGCTGCGCATACGCAAGTTGGAGCAAAAAATTAGCGACTTGAAACTGGATCATGAGCAACGGCAGGCCGAGCTACTAAAACACAAAAATCCAGCGCTCAAGCGCATACAACAGCATAACGAAAACGTTCCTGAGACGACACTGTAGATTTAAGCGTAGTCTATTCATAAATTTGAGTTGCCTTTTGTACTGCGAAGTGGCGCTCGCCTGCTACATATCCCGCTAAGGTGCTTTATTTCCCAATTTACTACTTTTTGTAACCCACTATTGCCCAGTATTTATGCTAATAACACTTAGATTATTATGACTAGCTACTGCGCCACTTTGCAAGGAGCAACGTAAGAGTTGCGGCTTAGATTAGAGTGTAACACGAATGTGCCATGCGACTAACTTGCAAGCGGTGGCTCTGCCCCGCGCTTTATATGTGCATTATGAGTATTTAACTATATAGAAATTAAATCACATACGAACACCAACATATATACGATACATATTACCTTTGTGAAGAGTTACTCGACAGTCATAAATGATAAATCCTATATATTTATACAATATATATATATACGCATTTTGCTTGTTATATAAACTTACTATGTGTATTTTAAAGTGTACAAATTATAATAAAACTATTGCGACACTAAGACTCATTCGAGGACTCATCATCAACTTGTTCATCATCCTCCTCATAATGATTGGTTTCCATTTCATTGGTATGTCCATTGGTTTGTTCCGGTGTCTTTGCTGTCTCATCAACTGCTGTAGCCTTAACTCGTTGGAGCTCTTCACGCAAGCCAATAACAACTTTTTCAAGTTCCACCAGCTCCGTTTCAATTTCGTAGTTTTTGGATACAAGCAAGACCCAGTGTGCCTCAAGCGAGCGTAGTTTTTCCCCAGCCTGTGTCTGTGCCTGCTTACGCTGCCAATTAACATCTTGTATATCCTTTTTCAGCTGCTGCAGCTGCAACTGTGCCTTTGCTTGCATGGCAGTAAATACTTCTAAATAGGATTTCCAGGCTTCTGTGCCAAATTCCAACATAAGTTCTAGATTTAGAGATCGCACCCATTGATGTTCCAGCTGTGCCATGGAATTTTCAATAGATTCCTGCCAAGCGGAGACTTCAGAAAGCTTGCCAGACGGCGGCGGAGGCAGTTCATAACGCTTCATAGATAGCGTCTCCATGGGTAGACGGTTTTGTATGCGTTCAAATTCGTTGGTCATTAAAGGGGTCTCGAAAGGCGTAGTAGTTAAAGAGGGCAAGTGATCTAGATAGTTTTTGGTAGGACGATAGCGACGGCATTCTTCCTCTACCATAGCGAGGGCCTAAAAAAAAATAAAGTTGTTTTTATTAAAAAAACATTAATATTAACTAAGCTGTAATATTTTGCGTCTAATCAATATTATCAACATATGCACTTACCGATTCTCTAACGCCCACATCGTCATAGCCATGATCTATATATGGCAAAGCATCTACAATTACTTCCCCAGCCATTTTGTATTGTTATTTAATTATAAAGATTTAGTAGCAATCCAAATTTTCTTTATTTATTATGATTTTGTCGGCATGCGAGTTTTGTTTACCCAGCTACTAGCGATAACACGCACTATTATCGATAGCTGCGCATTATTAACACTAATTTTTGACAGCCAGCCATGTTTTGCAAAATGCAACTCTGCAATATTGACGCGTTGCTTAACACTTTGTACCATTTCCGGCAGCTCTCTTTCTTTCTTCGTTCTTTTTACTAAAAAGAGGACGGCATCTGCGTTTGCAGAAAATTTAACACCATTTATTGGGTTTAAAAATTCACGAAAATGGTGAGAAAACGTGTCAAAATATTACTCTAAACGCAACTTAAAACAAAAACTGTGGCTTGTTAATTAATTGTGTGCTTATTTAGTGAAAAATAACTTGTTAAATTCAGCCTAACCTCCACGTGTTTGTAGTGTGCGGCGCTTACTGTAGTTTTATGTGCACACGTTTAACTTTAGTTAAATTAATTAAATTTGTTTACTTTTAGAGCTTAGCTAACGCCAGGCCACTGGTCTCCGTGTACACGGAAAAAAATGAAGCTGCTAAGGATAAGAGCATCTGCCTGCCAGCAGTGTTCAAGGCACCCATTCGTCCGGATGTTGTCAACGATGTGCACCAATTGATGCGCCGCAACAACCGTCAGCCCTATGCCGTCAGCGAACTGGCTGGTAAGTGCTTTTGTAAATAGTCTATGCCATAAAAATTTAACTGAAATGATGCCTACTTGCAGGCCACCAAACCTCTGCCGAGTCTTGGGGTACTGGTCGCGCCGTCGCCCGTATTCCTCGTGTGCGTGGTGGTGGTACTCACCGTTCCGGTCAGGGTGCTTTCGGCAACATGTGCCGTGGTGGACGCATGTTCGCTCCCACCAAGACTTACCGTCGCTGGCACCGTAAGGTGAATGTAAACCAACGCCGTTACGCTTTGGTTTCGGCCATCGCTGCTTCCGGCGTGCCAGCTTTGGTGCAGTCCAAGGGCCACATTATCGATGGTGTTTCCGAATTCCCATTGGTTGTGTCTGATGAGGTACAGAAGCTGCAGAAGACCAAGCAGGCTGTTATCTTCCTGCGTCGCCTGAAGATCTGGGCTGACATCCAGAAGGTATGTAGTAAATATACATTTCTATTCAACTTGCAGCGTATATGCAAACAATTGTCGTGATTCTAAGATCCACGCCAGTTTGTTTGTGTGCTCTTCGGAGCATTTAATGCGTTGCTAGATAAAATGCTTTCCTAAAGGCGTTACTTCTGCAAGCTTAAAAAAACTTGCAGGCGTATGCAGTGGAAAGCTACAATCAAATACATTCCAGCATTATATGCACTTTCCTTCTGTAATTGAAAGACACAATTTTCAATTTTTCTATTCTTTTTCAGGTGTACAAGTCTCAGCGCTTCCGTGCTGGTCGTGGTACCATGCGCGATCGTCGTCGCATTGCACGCCGTGGTCCTCTTGTGGTCTACCACAAGGATGAGGGTCTGCGTCGCGCTTTCCGCAACATCCCCGGCATTGAGACCATCAATGTGGATAAGCTGAATTTGTTGAAGCTGGCACCAGGTGGTCATGTTGGTCGTTTTGTCATCTGGACCGAATCGGCTTTCTCCCGTTTGAACGATTTGTTCGGCACCTGGAAGAAACCTTCCACATTGAAGAAGGGCTACAATCTGCCCCAGCCTAAGATGTCCAACACTGACTTGACACGCCTCTTGAAATCTGAGGAAATCCGCAAGGTCTTGCGTGATCCACGCAAGCGCGTTTTCCGCAGCGTGCGCCGTCTGAACCCATTGAGCAATACGCGTCAACTCATTAAGCTGAACCCCTACGCAGAGGTCTTGAAGCGTCGTGCTGCTTTGGCGGCTGAGAAGCGCACAGTGGCCAAGATTGTGGCCAGAGCAAAGAAACAGAATGTCGATCTGGCTAAGAGTCACTTTGCCAGTGTTGCCACAAAAGCCGCTGCCAATCGCGCTAAGCAGTTAGCCGCACGCAAGAAGAAGGTTCCCGCAAAGAAGCCCGCGGCCAAGAAGTAAACTGGTTTACTTTCCAACACAAGAAATTCAATAACAAAAAACTCTTTTTATAATAATAATAAACAAAAGTTGTATGAATTTTATTCATAATACAAAGAGCTAAAGTTATAAATAATTAAATCTTAGTTTTAGGCACAGAAATGTTGCTCTTTTTCCATTGCTAGCTGGGCGCATCTGAACAACGTATAATCGATGGACTCTTGTAATGAAATGTTAAAAAGGTTTCGTGAAGCTGGCAGCGACAGGTGGAATTGAGGATCAAGTCGATTTATACGTAATGCAAATATATTGTTTTCCTGCAAACCAAGTCAAAACTATGAAAGTGAAATGGTTTCGAGTGCATATTTTTTGTGATTTAATAATGTTATCGAAAAGCCAGAAAATGGAACCTATGAGGTGGCATGTAAACGCCTGAGGCACAAGTGAATAATAATAGCTTATGAAATCAATGGTTCTTTTATTGCATTAAGCTGCTACACAAAAGGCTTGGAATTCAGATTTTATCTTACATGAACAACTGTATCTACATTAATAAATATTAAATTGGATGTCCCAGCACTTCCATATTTTAATGAACAAAAGTTGATAGACAACTTGACTGGAAGGCATTTACACACTTAAAATAATTTATTCCTAATTCCTTACTGCAAAAATTACATCCTTAAGGATGGAACTTAAAGTGATTGAGCTACTAAAGTTTGAAAAGAGTAGACTTGATTTTTCTTTATTAATTTTGTTTTTCTTTCACTAAGAGCAGTCTGCAGAGATAGATTTTGATATAAAGAAAGTAATAAAGATTTATGGAATACGAATATATCAATGATACTAAGTTACTGGCACATTGATGCTGAGCCGGAGGAGTTGATCGGTGGCTTACCTTAAACTAACACGGCAAAAATTCTTTTATTTATTGGCAGTATCGTATATGAGTTGCGCTATGTATATCATAAAGTATATAATCAATTATAATATATGTAGTAGCATTGTTGTACACCCGAGTTTCGTTGTTTCAAATTGCTTTAAACAAAAAGTAAACAATATATAATTAATCCATTAAATTCCTACAAGGAAGATAGGGCTGATATAAACAAGTTCCATTGAACCCTATCTAATGCAAGTTGCTCCAATTTTTTGCGCATTTTCTTAATTCTGATATAGTCTCCGACTGCCTTGGGGTTTAAATAATATACAATGTCAAATTCTTAGCTTTAAGTTAAATCGATAAATTTCGCAAAAACTGGCAGTGGAGACTACTTAATAAATTTACCCAACGCTATTATTTACATTTTTAGCAAAATGAATAAATAGCAAACTTGCTAAAGAGTATTTAAAATTCGATACCGTCATATTTTGTATGTTTCTCTTTTGCCGCTTATTCATTGTTATCACTTTCTCATGATCTGTCACATTTATGCGACTGATAACACATAGCGTGAGCATTAGTTATCGGTAGTAATCGGTAGGCTCTCTTTTGGACCGATTCGTTCGGTTCTCGTGTTTTGTTTGCCGATGATGCTGTTTATACATTCGTATTTGCATTTGCGTTTTTTTAGTTTTCTATATGAGCGAGAGTATTCTTTTTTTATATTTCACACGTTAATTGGCATTTAATTAAACGAGAACATTTGCACTGTGCTTTCATTCCGTTGTGCGCGCTCGAATCGCGCGGTTGTTTATTATTTGCTTTGTGCTCTGTGTTTGCTCAATTGCAAATACACGCACACACTCTCATACATATACAATACTTAGTTGTGGCAAGAAGCAGAGCTGCGAAAAATAAATCAAAAAAGGACGCAAATTCAATTTAATTAACTTTGTGCTAAACTTTTATTTACAAAACTATTAAATGAGCATAAAAAACGCCTTCTACAAAGCACAAAAATTTATTTTTGTACATTGTTATTGTTTATTTATAACAACAAGTGGCGAAGCGCTGCTCTGCACTAAACATTATCAGCGCGGCATCTTGCGAACAGCATCATAATCATCATTCGGGAAAAAAATAAATTATACATAGATGTAAAATTTAACAAAAGGCAAAGTGCGCAGAATCATACGACATTTTATATTAAACGCAAATCTGCGACGTCGTCTGCTTATACATAGTAATAAATAAATATATATTGTGCATATATATATGTTTTTTTATTCATGTACACGTATATGAGTTGCTCTATGTATTGTACTCAATATAGAGCTCTTTAGAGTAAAAGACGCGTGTATCAGCAGGCGGAATCTTGTGGAGCGACGCGACGCGGCTGCTCGGGTTGTTCCTCTTGAAGGGCAGGCGACGACAACAACAACAACAGCAGCTGTATACAACTGATCACTAGGCAAGCGGCTGATTGCTGCTGCCGCCGCTGCTGCTGACTTGGCTGGCTGTCAGGAAAGCCGCAAAAACCCCAAGACATCCATCCATTGAACCATCCATACTAAGACGAACCAATCCGCCGACTAACCAACAACAAGCAGCAATCATCATGTTATCGTCTGTCTTGTACTTTGTTCAGTGCGTAGCCGAGATTTCTTTGCTTGGCGGCATCGAAATTGCATCAGTCGCGCTTATTGTCTATTATATTTTTGCAAAAACGAGGTGAGCATTTAAACCATGATAAGGGAGGGTGCGCGTCCGTGCTTGGGTGTTAAGTCTCTGTCTATTAGTGGTTGGCTACTAGTTGGTGGCATAAACTAGTCGCTGATGCTTAAGTGTCAATCAATTATCTAGCGCGTCGAATAACCGCATAAACCGAATTACGCAGTTTTTAAATGGAAAATTTATAATAGCAATCCCTTGAAAAACTCAACAAGATAATCGTATATAGATATTCGTTGTGACGGTGATGACAAGCTAGACGTAATCCTTTTTGTAATCAATAGTATAGTTTTAAACCGCAATCTAATTTTCTGATTGCCGCAAGTCGATACTTAAAGAAAACTGAATACTAATCAAGACTTAGGTCGTTTCAATTTTAAATCAATTAGAGCCCCAATTTCGAATTATAAATCAAAATTATAAAATCAGAATTTAGATGCATTCAAATATATACAAGGTTATAAAAAGGCCTTGGGGAAATACTCTTTAAAATTAGCTATTGAAAAATTTTTTCCGTGTTTGCCAATCGCCGAATACATGAATCTTTTAAAGTACCAGAATAACTATATCATAAATTAAGCAAATTAAAACTTTTCAAAAAATTCTTGACCTATTGCTGGTCTATTTCAAAAAGCGTGGTAATCGTATGGAAACTTTTTTTGGAAGAAGTGTTTTGAATGAGAATCTTTTTAAAAACAGAAAAATAATTTATGGCTTGTTATACTAAAATCGATTTAGTTGTAAACAAAATTTACTTTTATGCCAGTGTTGAACGATTTGCAAAGAATCAGCATCGAAATCAAACAACAGCGATGGGATAATATTTTTTTTTTTATCTTCAGCTTTATTGGAATAATATCATTATAAAACAATGAAGTAATTTATACAAATTAGTGTTTAGGAGTTTTATCCCTGTTCATCTATAATATAACAATATTTATAAAATTAAATCTAAATAAATACAAAAATCATTGTAGAGGAAAAATACCAAGAAACCCATATGAATTAAAACTTAAAAACTAACTTATCCTAGAAGCGGGGAGCAAGTTCCCGGATATGATCAAATTCTGATGTTTAAAAAAGAAAAAAATAAAAAGTTGTATTTTATGATTTCGAAATCACTAAAGAGTATTGTATTGCCTGGTACATTAAAAAACAATTAAATTCCTTTTAATTGGCAGTACTGAATTTGGTTTAGTCATGGATTAAAGTTTCCAACACCCTACTGCAGTCAATTGATAATATGCTCGCCTAATCTAGCAACCTTTGCTTTTTGTTATAAGAATTCGAACCACATAGCCGTATCGGAGCCCGGGCAAAATGCTGACTGTTTAATTTTGATGACTGCTAAATATTTTTTTTTGGTTTCATTGTTCGTTTTTCAAGTTTTATATTTTGATAATGAGCTTTGCTCACCCTTAGTCACAAAAGAAATCAAAGCAATTTCAACTGACCCCTTAAGTGGTGCCAAATAGCTTTAAACAGGGTTTAACTAGGCACATTTACGAATGTCGTCTTTCTGAACTCAAAACTCACCTAAATCTGTTTTCTTTTCTTTAAACTAATCTCCGGTTCTTTTAATCTGTACATTAAGGAAGAAAGAGTATATTAAGTTTGTGCAAGTCGAAAATTTATGTAATATATAGAAGTAGACGTCGCAGAACCTCTAAATTTACCTTAAGTGGAATGTTTTTATACCCTGTACCGTATGGTCCAAGGGTATATTAAGTTTGTGCAAGCCGAAAATGTATGTAACATATAGAAGGAGACGTCGGAGACACCCCAAAGTTACCTAAAATATGATCAGGGTGAATAGAGAAGTCGATATACCCATGTCCGTCTGTCCGTCCGTCCGTCTGTCCGTCCGTCCGTCCGTGTGAACGCCTAGATCTCAGAGATGGTAAGAGCTAGAGTTACCAAACTTTCACATTAGATCCCATATTATTCCATAGGAGGCAAGTTTATTTTATTTTTTTGATATCGGGGATAAATTATATAGCTCCCATGGGGGTGTTTGAGACGACCTCGACAAAAAAAAGCGTTTTAGATGAATAATTCGTTTGTTTATGAAGATATCGTAACCAAATTTAGTATTCGAAAGTTTTTTATAGTTCCCAATCACTGTACCAAATTTCATCAAAATCGGTTGACTATATCATATAGCTCCCATAGGACCGATCGGCCAAAATAACTTTTTTAAAGAAAAATTGGCTATATTTCGTTTTTTAATAAAGATATCCTAACCAGATTTGGCGTTTGGAAATTTTTTAGACCACTTAAGCAATGTGCCAAATTTGAACAAAATCGGTGGACTATATCATATAGCTCCCATAGGTCCGATCTTCCAAAACATCGATTTTTTAACAAAATTTGTTGTGTTTCGTTTGTTTGTTAAGATATTGGGACCAAATTTGACATTCGTGAGTATTTTATAGTTCCTAAGCACTGTACCAAATTTAATCCAAATCGTTTGACTAGATCATATAGCTCCCATAGGACCAATCGGTCCAAAAACACGTTTTTTATACAAAATTCGATGTGTTTTGTTTGTTTGTAAAGATATTTGAAATAACTTTGGCGTTCATATCTTTTTTAAGGTATTTAAGCACCGTGTCAAATTTTATTGAAATCGGTTGACTATATCATATAGCTCCCATAGGAACGATCGGTCAAAAAAAATTTTTGCTTAAAAATTCTTCTGTTTTTGGTTTTTTGTGAAGAAATCGGACTTTATTACAAGCTAGTGGTACAGGGTATCCTAAAGTCGTCCGCGCCCGACTTTACGTCCGCCATTTTTTTTATGTTGTAGAGAAAATTCGCATTCGCATCCACTTACAGCGTCGCGAAAGTGGAAGGTCGACTTGCACAAGCTAAATCTCCACCCCTTCTTTCGGACCTACTCTGCCCCGGTACAGCGATAGGCAATACTTGAAGGTAGGGTCCCTATGTGACGTTTCTCGACTGCTTCTCATGGCCAGCGTCCATGCCTCGCATTTTTCATATGAAATTCTTTTTAAAGCCCGCATGTAGGCTTTCAGCATTCGTGCCATGGAGTCCCCCAGTCTGTACCTTAAGTGGGATTGGTGACACTATTAATACTATTTCTGCCGTCGCTCTCTTCTAGTGGAGCATAGGGCATCCATAATCCTACGAGATATGACTCTGTTTGATGCTCACTTCCGGATCATTCGGCATGTTGTAATTCACGATCGATGCAATGCTTGATTTGGAATGCTATTCGAAGGTTTTTGCAAAGCGTGACCATTCTACTACAGCTTGTGAGATGGTTAAATACGCTCCCAGAGGACTTCGTTCCAGATACGCTCTAGCCACCAAATCTTTAATATAAGTCGCAGACATTTGTTGATAACGCTTGCTTTTCCACGTTTCGCATCCGTAGAATAGGGAGTGAACTGGTGCTAACACTTATTTGGCAAGACTTCCACAATGTCGAAAGTTGACTAGGACTCGTTAAGCCGCCCTACGGCATCTTCATCTGCACCGCTTTTCTCAGTAGTAACACTTCCGCCGGTATAAGATAGTTTACTGTGATCAATTTATTCGTTGCCCACCAGGATGTTCGGCTTACACTTTCATATTCTCGTGATTTGATTGCTTTGCATAAAAGAACTCCTGTGATACAGAGGGCTTATGTCGTGCACATTTTTCAAATCGCCAGATCTACTGTGTCATCCGGTGCCGATATGAACTGTATTGGAGACAGCCTTGCGTTAGACCAATATTTATTTGTAACGTTTCGAATAGAGTCGTCATACATTGATCTTATGGAATTTATTTACTTAGCAGGCATATCACGATTTCTAAACATTTAGCAATTTACCTTCATTTGCCCCCATAGCACCGCACCGATCGGTCTAAAACACGTTTTTGGAACATAGTTTGTATAAACAAAAGTTTTTTGGAGTACTTTGGGTACTTAAGTAATGTATCGAAACTGCTTGCAATCTACAGCTATAGGGTACCTCCAAGTCGTCCACACCCGACTTTAATGTGCGCCGTTTTGTATCCATGAAGCTTCTTCTTTTTACCACACTTATTCTCTTAAATTACAGTGCTGAGATGCAAATGTAATTCGGGCGTGAAGCAAGTTTTGGTTTCCACAGCTGTGGTTGAGTAAAGTTTACCACGTCTGGGAAAGCGTCTTGAAACGGTCTTGAAAAACCCACAAAATTCGTTGAAGAAACCAGTACTTAGTACAAGTAGTTGGTTGAGCTGAAGGTGCCTAGATAATCCTGCTGCTGCAGGTTAGGTTAGCTTGTATAGGCTGCTCAGATAGTGACTGAGATCACGCAAAGACCATGAGGTCCATTGTGTTGCCTAATTAAAAGAAGGGTAGGAAAGGAATTGAAGAAAGGGAGGAGAAGGATCAAAAACTGCAGGAGATCTCTTATGGCCTAAGTCTCTTATGTTGAAGAAAGGGAGGAGAAGGATCAAAAACTGTAGGAGGTCCCTAATCGCCTAAGACTCTAATGTTGCAGAAGCATTTTGAGGATTCGACGAAAGCCGCCAGATCCGCTATGCGCACTTTGACTACAGATCCTCAAAAAATGGTTCTGGGTAAACCAGGTTCGTCTTCTAAGAAGCGCCGGGCAGTCGCATAGCAGGTGTTGGATGCTTGTTGTCTCTTCCTTGTTTCCGCAGTTGCGGCAGAAATCGTGTTGGGGAACTTGCAACCTTCCAGCCATATTGCCTATGGTACAGTGCCCCGTTACAACGCCTATCACCATCCTAGTCTTGATTTTATGGAAGCGCAGGAGCTTAGATGTTCGCTTTGGATCATATCTCGGCCAGAGTGCTCGGGAGATGCGACAACCGCACACCATGTCCCATTCTCTTTCTGCAATAGCTCTAGCCGTCTCCCTGGTTTGCGATACAACGTCCTGTTATGGTCGGTTTATGTCCGTAACGGCAAGATTAGCTGCCAACGCTGAGCCGTTACTGGCACACTAGTCCGCAGCCTCATTACCAGGGGGTTATTGAGTGATGATGGATACGGTTGAGCGCTAATGTAGAGTTACGGATAGGTTGACAGAGCTTTAATTGCAGCCTGACTATCGACATGAACTACAATGTTGCCAGACTGCGTATATCTCCGCTTGAAATCCTGTTGGCGAAACAAAGATCAAATTTGAATTATAGGAAACGATGAGTTTGTTGAACTGGAAGTCTTTTCTTCTTGCATTAGTCCATTCTGCTCGATTCGATTTTTTTTCTTTTTAATAAGTTCCGCAGTCCCAGCTCGAGTTACTTTGTTTTTCAAGTTCGCTTAAAAGTCTTAAGGTTTAACTTAGTAAATTAATTCGATGCCGCCTTATGTGTGGGGCACGCGCGTTGATAAGTTATTCCATGCATAAATAATGAGCTATTAATGTCGTTGTCTCCACAGCTGGTTCGGGTACACAAAAATTGAACTTATGAGTAATGCGCCTAGGGCTGGCTTTATGGGGGCTTACATTGCAACCTTTTGTTATGCATCCGCCCCTAGGAGTTGTATATTTTTGTTTATTAGACTGTAGAAAGTAGTCAAATGCGCATTTTCCTTAGTAATGAGCTAATCGATTCGCTCATCATTGGGGTAGGCAGGCAGGCAGGCAGTTTAGTTAAAATAGTTGATATTGGTGCATTTATTTTGAAGGTCATTCATGTGGCGATATTTTGACGTTAGTTTTTTGTTCAACTTTTTGGTTGCACTAGTTGCGATAAGCAAGAAAAGAGGTACGGCCCGTGTGGTGTCGTGTTTTATTCTTGGCAACCATTATCTTAATTAAAAGAATAAAAATGCAAGTAAACCACACGAATATACGAATTATATACGTGCATTTATTGCATAGATTTTCGAAATCATGTTTTCTTTTTGGGAATTTATGAAATTAGCAACTGATTAGCCTACCTGCCTCTTAAACATTTATTGTTTATTGTTTTATTTGCGCTAATTCCCCATATAATCAGGCAATAAAGTTATCAATATACATATTAACTGATTGCAGTTCCTTGACTTTGGCTAATCATGAAAGTGCCGAATTGTTGGTCAGGCTTTGAGTACAAGATAAGCGAATTAAAATAGTCTGTGTCGTAAAGCAACTAAAAATCGAATGATTTAATAATTTAGACTTTCACACGAGCCCCAGCCCCCAATTTGGGGCGAGCAGTGTTGACATAAAAAAAGCAGCGCTAATGCGTAGTTTTTGTTTTTAAGTACAACGAAAGGAAAAGTAATGTTTATTAAACTTTGGACTATAATTAAGGCTAATATTTATAGTTTGTTTATTTTGAACTTACTTAGTTGACTAACTTAATCTATATTTTTTCCAAAAAAAAAACTGTGAAATAAACAAAAATCCATTAGTATAAAATAATAATAAAGTCTAGGACTTACAAAAGTTCATGATCTCCGGACTTGCGACATACAGTTTTTGCCACCTTATTTTAGGAACGATGCGTGTTAGTTGATGAACGACTGCTGGAACGCGGCAGGTGCTTTAGCTCATCTGAAACTAGATCGCTTAGTACAGGCGTAACTGCCACTAAGATATCCTAGAGCTACTAGTTGAAGTTGTTGAATTATGGCTTTTATACTTTGGACTCTATTTGAGGCTAATAACATTTATAGTTTGTTTATTTTCAGCTTACTTAGTTGACTAACTAAGGCTATAAATTCTTGCCAAATTAGCAGAGGATCAGCTGTAAAATAAACAAAAAATCCATTAGTATAAAATATAAAATATTAAAGATCATGATCTTCGGACTTACACCTTATTGTAGGAACGATGCGTGAAAGTTGATGAACGACTGCTAGAACGCGGCAGGTGATATAGCTCATCTGGCACTAGATCGATTAGTACAGGCGTAACTGGCAGTAGGACATCCTAGAGCTACTAGTTGAAGTTGTTGAATTATGGCTTTTATGATTTATAGTTTGTTTACTTTGAGTTTACTAAGTTGACTAACTTAGGCTATAAATTATTGCAAAATTAGCAGAGGATCAGCTGTAAAATAAACAACAAATCCATTAGTATAAAATATAGATGCAGTTTAAGACTCTAAGACTTACTTAAAGATCATGATCTCCGGGCTGGCGACGCACAGTTTTTGGCACCTTATTGTAGGAACGATGCGTGCTAGTTGATGAACGACTGCTGGAACGCTGCAGATGCTGTAGCTCATCCGGCACTAGATCGCTTAGTACAGGCGTAACTGGCACTGATATCCTAGAGCTACTACTTGAAGTTGTTGTATTATGGCTTTTATTTTGCAGCCCCTCTCTACGTTCATAGAAACTTATATAGTTTTGTAGCGCCTCAATTTGTTTCTTCTCCTTGTCGCGTTGTTCGCGTAGCCGCTCCTCCAATTTAATATAACCATCAAGCTTGCGCTGATAATCGGGCACTTCGCTTTGCTGCCTTTGAAAATAACTATAGTAGGATACTTTTTGTTCGTTTTGAAATTTGCTTATTTTCTTATAGAGATTTAGAAAATTGCGCGGATCCTGAAAATAGTGCGCCACATTTGATGGCAAATGGCGTGTAATCGCCATGCCTTGGAATGGGCGTTTGCAAACAGGACAGAGCTTGTTGTGGGCTTGATCCGTGGAGCCCGAGTGGGACTCTTTGGCCACGGAGTTGATACAAGTGTCGCAAACAATATGATGACAGCGCGTCAGTTGGTAGGTTACTTTAAGATCCAACTCGCGTCTTTTGAAACATTTGTTGCAGTGTATGGGAAACATTTTATAAATTTTTAATGTTTAGCAAACTGCGTAGTAAATTTTATGGTTTTTGCTAAAAGCTAACGGTGTTTTTAGCCATACAAATGCATGAGTAGGTGTGAGATGCTGACAGTCTGGCAACGCTGCGACGCAGTATATAAAAGGAACAACAAAAATGTTCATTTGAACTAGAGCTAGTTCATTTTGGTTTTAAACATAAACAAAAACTTTAACCAGCTTATGTAAATATTTAGTCAACATAAGTACATATCTATTTATTACACAGCTGTTTTAGTTTTATGCATGCACCGAGACCATGTGCTGCTCATGTTATACTCAAGTACATACATGTATGAATGATATAGTATTAGCGCGCTGTCCCAAAGTTGTGGTTTGTACGTGTTGCTACGCTACTTGGTTTATATTTTTTTTTTGTATTAACTTGCTAGCGTTGGACTACGACCCGAAACTTTAGAAATAACTAAATGTGTGCATGTGTATTATTATTAAGGAAGGTGTCATATATTATTAAACACTCAGAGATATAGCGCTTTACTGATTTTGTAACGCGCTGAGGCAATTGTTTTTAATAATCATCGCTAATTGTTATTGATTATTGTAAAATTCTTTTGTTTATTGTTTTGTATTGTTTTAATTTTTGCAGAGCACCTGAAATTATTGCCAATCTATTTCCGAGTTTGAATTTAAATTATCGTTCATCTTTGGGCAAGTTCAACAGCTTTGGAAACGAACTGCTGGTAACACTACGTGCATCAAATGTAAGTTTTTATTTTTACGCTTATCAAATTCAATTGCAACCCATTAACCTTAGCACAATGAGCATTTAGCAAATATTATATGTTGTGTTGTTGATAAGGTTTTGCATACATCAAAAATTTTCCAAACATTTACATCAATTGGTTGTTTACATATATAAACAATGCGTTGCCACCTGATGGCTGCTATCGTTATCGATAAATACATAAAAACATTATAACAAAAAAATATCGCTTGGGCGCTTGCAAAAAGAAGCCGTAAGCGGCGAATCTCATATATATAATGGAAACAGATGAATTTCATGCACGCGGTTGGTTTGAGGTATGTTGGTTACACTTATTGCACGCATTGCATCACACCGCACAAACTCTGCTCTTATGATCGCTATATATTGTTGTATATTGTTGCTTATATCATGCGCTCATTTTTAGGAGACGAAACCGCAAAGCTCTCTCGCACATGGCATCGGTACACAGAATATGCTACAGCTGACGCCTCATGCCGGTTGCAAGCCCTATGGCAGCTTATGGGACTGGGGCGTATTGTTTCCATATGTTGCTCAAGTTTTTCGCAATGAGAAGTTCGAGTATCGTCAGGTGCGTAATAAATTTACACTCCTCTTAAACATTTCAACTTATAGCGTTTTTGCTTAGGTAACTCATCTCGTGCATAAAGATGCTAAATTGAAACACGCCATCAAGCAGGCTGCTGAGCAGCAGCTACGTGATCAACGCTATGCCAAAAACGGTCATCGCCTGCTCACACGCAGCATTAGTGAAGATCAGGTGCCAAGCACTCTGTGTGAAGAGGATCAGGAGGGCATATCGTATCAAAATATATTGCGCAAACAGGAACAACGAGCAGCTACCATATTAAAAGAGATGGGCTCCACCTTAAACAACTATCTGTTGGCCTTCACTTCTTGGCTTTTATACAAACTGCTGCCCTGCTTCTTGTCGGGCGTTGTAACTCATACCAAACAAATTGAAATGCTTAAGAAGGCTTCAGAACGTTCGCCGGGTACGCCGCTCATATTTGTACCGCTACACCGTAGTCACTTGGACTATATAATGGTCACCTTTATACTGACAAATAATGATATACGCAGTCCATTGGTAGCTGCAGGCAATAATCTGCAAATACCCGTATTTGGATCGCTTTTGCGTGGACTCGGTGCTTTCTTCATCAAGCGTAAAATTGATCCAGTTGAGGGTAAAAAGGATGTGCTCTACCGTGCTGCGTTGCATTTATATTTGACTCAAGCTCTACGTGAAGGCCACAATGTAGAGTTTTTCATTGAGGGCGGACGCACACGCACGGGCAAACCCTGCATGCCCAAAGGTGGTATATTGTCGGTCATTGTTAATGCCTTTATGGATGGCAGCATACCAGATGCACTGCTTGTTCCAGTTTCGGTAAACTATGAGCGCCTTGTTGATGGTAATTTTGTGCGCGAGCAAAAGGGTGAGAAGAAAATACCCGAGTCCTTTAGAAAGGCGATTTCTGGCATTTGGAAGGCGCTTAACTCAAATTATGGACTAATGCGCATTGATTTCAATGAGCCCTACTCTATACGAGAGCTATACAGCTCATATAATAAGTTGGGCAATGAGGATGGCAATACGAAGACTAACAAGCCAGCCAGCAGGTATGAAACTGAAATGTATGTTGTTGTTGTTGTAAACTAATTTCTTAACAAAAAATCGCAAGCTAAACCGGATGTATGTATGCTAATGCTCATATATTTTTACAGATCGCTGCAACACAATCAATCAACTTCATCCCTCTACGGCACCGATGTGGTGTGCGAGGAACATCGTAATCTTATTGAAAGCATCTCACGTCAGGTAGTTTTTGACTGTGCAGCAGCCACTTCCGTAATGTCGACAAATGCGCTGGCCTTTTTGTTGCTCACGCGTTATCGCAATGGCGCAGACGAAAAGGTGATTGCCTTAGGTCTCGATGATTTGCGCAATAGTTTGATGGGCAACAAGGATATGGGTTTCTCCGGTGAATCTTCGCACATTGTTGTCTACGCCTGTGATTTACTGGGCACAGGTACGAAGCACGCGGTTTTTTTATATATTGCATATGATTGACCTTTTTGACTTTTTTAGCTCTGATTTCGCGAACACGTGACGATAATGGACGTGTTTTTATACGCGCTGTGCCAACTGTGGAAAGCTTTATAGAGCTAGCATATTATTCTAATATGTTGACACCACATTTTGCTTTGCGATCCATATTGATGACTACCTTCCATGCGTTGCTGACAGCTGCAATGGATGCTAAGAATACAGTGCAGGGTGTAAACCGCAAGAAGTTGCTCGAGGCTGCTTTGGAAAATTGTCAGGTCTATCGCTATGAGTTTATATTGAATAAGCCAACACAAGTGCTGGAGTCGTTATTGGCCAAGAATTTGGATGAGCTGTTGATGGGCAATTATCTGACTTCGCCAGAGGTAAGGTTTTGTGTTTTGTGGCTTTAAAGAATGCTTCTGATGCTTTTGTATTTATGTTCAGGCAAATGAAGGTCCAGAAGCTTTAGAGTGTCGTCGCTTGGCGCGCAATCTAAACTACTATTTAGATGTAGAAGAGGAGGAATATGTGAACATGTGTGATGATGATAAGCCAGATATACTGCTGGTTAAAGAGACGCTGCAGCAGCAGCGCTTCATCTGTGAAATACTCGCACCGTTTGCCAGCGCTTATCTAGCCGTAGCTCAGGCGCTGCAGATATTGGAACGCAATTCTATGCTGGAGTCGGAATTCATAAATTTCGTTGTTAACGATCTATCGAAAAAAGTCAAGCGCGGTACCTGTGCATATGGTAGGCAGTTGAAATAAATTATTTTCTATTTCACTTCAGTAAAACTTTTCTCTCTTGCAGCTGAAAGCATTTCGACAGACTCTGTGCGCAATTGCTTAAAATTACTCGAAAAATGGTCTGTGATTGAGGTGTGCAACCAATGTGGCATGCGTTTGATCTCCCTGAACACGCTCTACGAAATGTCGCGAGAGTCTCTAAATACAATTATCAAGAAAATTGAAACCGTCGTGCCAAAGTTTAATGCGGGTCCTTTTCTGCAGCTAAAAGCAACAAAGTAAATGCAACCGGGCCAGGTGCCAGCCAGCATATCAAAAAAAGCACTATTTTTTTTTTGTTTTTAAATGAGCATTAATATTTTTTGTTATGTATAACATCGCATTGTTATATGCCATTAAAAAATTTAAGAGTGCGTAATCCTAGCGTTAAGTCTTCTTACACTACGTTTAGTCCAAAAAGCATATGCCAAAGTGCTTGTAGTTATAAAAACAAACAAACAAAAAACGAAGAGAAACCAGAACAAATTTTGTACATTTTTCTATTGTAATTTTTGTATTAGTTACACCAAAAAAACAAAACATAATTTTTCAACAATAATGAACTGATTTATATTAAAAGTTTAAATAATGAAGCTGAAACATGCAAGCGGCTCTTTCTTATTATTTATGTAGTAAAATAATGCATATATTTCAGCTTAATAATGAAACGTAATATTTATAAAATAGATAAATACATAATTTAAAAGTTAACACATCTAGTAAGGTTCATAATTCATGCTAAAAAGAAACTTTCATAAAAGGTTAAAAAAAATGGAAAACTACGGCAGTCCAATTTAAAATGAAAATAATCTAAAATCTGCTAATTGTCCAAATCATCGTCAGCGCTTATATGCTTGGCCTTTGTTTTTGGAACAGCCGATTTCCTTCTACGAGCAGGATTGCTTTTTCTGGGCTGCACACGTTTTTTAGTTTTGCTTGGCTGCGTCGTCGTCGATTCCTGTAATGAGAAAAGATAATATAGTTGTAGAAGTCTCTTTTTCTGACGCTAGTCTGTCCTACCTTCGGCGTCTCTTCCTTTAATTTTCCTCCAATTTTGCCAGAACAATTTGTGGCGCCACAGTAGCAGTCCTTTCTCTCATTGCTCATCAAATCGTCCCACAGATAATTAAAAGTCAATTCAGTATCCTAATAAAAGCAAAAAATCTTTAGAAATTCATTCAGGGACGCTACTCTGTTGTTTACTTACAGGAGGTATATCCTTGACTGCAAACAGTCCTATTCTATGTATTGAATTAACTGTCCACTTTTGTGATGCACAATTTGGATCACACGAATGATTCATAAACCGCGCCATATTGCCTTTTGGGCCAGCATCAATTATGAAATCTTTTTCCACTTCCAGAAAATAGTAATTATCAACCTTATCTTGCTGCATCTGCGCCATACGTCTGCTAAATTCCTCGTGATTGATAACCTCGCCCACATATTCAGTGACAAAAGAGCCCTCGGCAATGAATTCGCGGGATATCAAGCCAAAACCTCTTTCCTTCATGTACACCACATCAAATCTGGGAGATTTACGTTTTAAAAATACACGGTTTTCACAACGTTCACCAGCGGGACAATAATTGGGATTGCACTCGTGAAATAGTATACGATTCAGACAGCCCGATTCGGGTCCACAAGGATTCTCATCAGTTGGCTTGCATTCACAGACGCTTATATCCTCCGGACTGAAAACCAGGCGCACTGGCGGCACAGGTCTGTTGGTCTTGAGTTTTACATACGGTGGCGGCTGCTGTTTGGAGTCACCATTGTTGACTTTATTGCGCTCCTGACGCATTGCTTTAATGATCTCATAGAAATGGGCAGCCTCTGCTAAGCCCTTTTCGAAGGGTTTATTCAGTTCTGCAGAAAGTTGTATATACTATTAAGTTTGTGTTCTATAAAGCTAGCAAAAATACTTACGCGACTTTCTTCTGGACTTCTCAGTGGCATCGCCTGTCTCATACAGATACACACGTCGCCGGCTTATCCAGCCGTGATCGTGTGAGCCAAAGAAGCGCACTACAAATTCATTTGGACCATGTGTTTTCTTAAGTATGTTAGCAGGTATCTCAGTTGGCGGTAAAATAATAGCAGGCCACCATCTAAAGTTATTAAACTTGGCCCAGATAATCTCGCCATACAGCGGCAAACGTCCGACTTCGCAACCTTCACATATATAGTTTTCGTTCGGCTTGAGCGTAAGTCCGTGGCAAGTGTCATGAACAGCATGAGGACAGGTCTCGCAACATAATAGATTTCCACCCGCGGCACACATATAGCACCATAACACATTAACATTTGAGTCAGCTTTGGAGACATTGTGACGCGGACATATAAGATTTGTCATATTTATCAAACGCGAACCGGCTGGAATGCAATGAGAGTCTATGTGGTAGGTGGCTGGACACAGAACGCATTTGGTTAGTTTTGCATTGCCGAGTTGTTGGAATCTCGATCGTGGATCCTCGGAAACACAAATGTGACAAACGTGCATCGGACAACGTGATGTGCCTTGGCTGACCTTGGCTTGCGGCCAGTACTTGCAGCAATCCGGATGAAATTTCTTGTTACACGTCGGCAGACTGCACGCAATAAGTGTGTTTGTGGTTGCCACTACAGCTGATGCATCATCCGTAGATGTTTGTGGTTCCTCGGCAATGGCTTTTACGGGGGAAGCAGGTGGTGTTGTTTGCGGAACTATAGCTTGCAGACAAATGCAGCAAGTTTCCGGCGCGTTTGTAGCACATTCGCGGCAAATAATGCTTTCTTGCTGTATCTCAGGGTGGAGCACATCCATATCAGTTATAGGCGATGGTGAACTTTCAGCTTCTATAGCTGGGGTGCCCAGAGCCTGCAGTGCTTTGATACTCCTTTTGCTGGGTTTATTTTGTTTCGTTTTGGTAGGATTTAGGCAGGCTGCATGCAGCCAGCTGTTGCAACCAAGAGAGCAACGAATTAAATTGCCACCCGTTTCATAGCAATACTTGCAAAAATTGTCTTTCGTCAAACCTTTAAACAAATACTTTTTATCCAAATTAATAATATCATCCACCACCTCTTCAATCGGTCGATTAAGCTCTTTTTTAATCTTTGGCTGCTCGGAAAGACGGCGCTCTGGCAGTGCAGGCGTAGGCGTTACGGATTTTGTGCTAGAAAGCCTGTCATACTTCTCTCTTATGCTCCTTACACGGTATGATAGCTTTCTAACATCACGTAAACCATTGTCATGTTCCAGACTTGCAGAGCCAGCAGTTTCAGTTTCATAACCCAAAGAACGTTTTTCTTTTTCGTCCTTTCGTTGCAACTGCTTTAGTGCCCAAATATTACGCACAACGGACTGCAAGACTGAATCCACATTTGTATCGTTAGTATGCATGACATACTGCCGCATTGCATCCAAGAGTTCTGCATATTCGTTTTCGGGTTCTGCTTCGCCTTCAGTGATATCATCCGTTGGTGGTTTATCGTTTAAATTATTTTCGATTTGGGAGTTTATTACATTTTCCACTGTTTTGCTGTATCTGCGGCGTTTCACCTGATGGTTATGCTTGACTGGAGAATAGGCTGGCCTTAATGGCGAATCTGAGCGCTCGCGTTTAAAAGTCATCTTATTGTGCAGATTGTCCGTTGAATTATACAAGCTGCTGCCCACATCGGAAGTATCTTGCATCATAGAGAAGGTGCGTTTGCGTCTTTTTTTCATTATGGTTCTGTTAAGAGTTTAAAAAAAAGAAGATCAAAGATCAGCAAAATCAAAACTAAGCGACGCTTATACGAACATTTGTTTGCTACTTACAAGGCGCTTTCATAGATCTGACAGAATTTCTCCAAACGCTGATCAAAGGGCGTTTCGAGCACGATGTTGGCTTCTTCAACAGCTTTGTGCCATGTCTGTATCTGATTTTTTTTTTGGTATCCATTGACGAAATTTAACACTCCTGGAGCCAAACTTAGCCTCTATTTCATCACGATTATCGATGTACGCTTTAAACCCCACAAAAGGCATAAGGTTTTCCGCCTTAATCCAATTCCGACGCCCATTGTCGGCGAAAAAGCGCATATGAATTTGTATATGAAACGGAGCAGCGTCCGTCGAGTTGCGGCTTGGGTGTTTGCCTATGCTGGTCACAAGCTGACCATCTGGATCTGGACACACAATGCAAGGCCAATAGCAATAGGAATATATTCGGCCCCAGTAGAGGTCACCCGTTTGGTAGGAGTGCCAGCCCGAATCGGTGACAATTGAAGAACCCTTGGCGCTATCTAAGCTGATGGAAGATGGTGACTTCATTGAGTTTTCTACGTCAGATTGATTAGGTGGAGGACTTTGCATTATATCCGTTGCATGTTGATTGACCACTGTCGAGGCTCTTAAAGGTTTTGCAAATTCCAAGTCCTGTTGGGCGTTTTCAAAATCATCTGTATCTGTTTGGTGTGCTACACTATCAGTATTGTGCAACTCGCTTGCTATGTTCTCTACAGTTGTTTGTTCCGGTATTATTTCAATATTTTCTACTGCTTCCGACTTAGCTATATCAGCTTTCGCTTCAGTAACTTCGTTTACACTAGATTCTTCAATGGTTTGCGTAGGAACTTGTATAGCTTCATTTACATCATCAGCTACTTTTTCACTTGCCACTGGAGTTTCCACACTAAAACTTTGTTCACTTTCTGTTTGGCTTACGTCTACAATTGCTTTCTCTTCATTAACTTCATTAGTGCGAGTCTTTGGTTTGGAGCCGCGTTTAAATTTTCTTTTGATTGGCTTGATCTGTGGTCTTTGCACAATTTTCGCTACATCGTCCTCAAATCCAGTGCTATTAGAGACACTCCCGCCATTTTTCATAATTAGCCTTACAATAGGACTCGTATCGTCCTTGCTACTATCCTGCAGTAGTGTAGGCGTTTTTGCTGGCGTAGAGCTATCCAGAGCATCCGATTCGTTGACTTTGTCTTGAGACTCTATTTCAACACTTATATTAAGGGCAGGTGATAGTCTACGGCGTCTCGTGCTTCGAGCTTTATCATCGGAATCCGACATAGATATGTATTTCGGATTAAGGTCAGATTGTAAGTTAAGCAAATCGCGCTTTACTACGCACATGAACAAAAGAAAATTAGTACAGTTATTTTTTATGTACATAAAGAGTGTATATAATGGCCTATGTACTTACAGCTTGGCGTCGTTCGGCGTTGTTTGGTAATGGTTGGAGAAGGCGTCGCGCTGACGGCACTATTTGCTGCGGAATCCGAAAGATTGCTGCTGATCTTTTCCTCTGATAAAAGTTGATCTTTAAGCTCCATATTAGGCTTCAAGATCTCAGTAAATGATTTTTCTGAGTGTTCCATGGCGCCTATTTCGTATGTGGCAGCTGCAGCATTGTTTGCTGATAGAGATTTAATAGCATCAGCCACTGAAAGTTACATATATGATCAGAAGCTTCAATTAAGATATGTTATCTAATTACCCATTAGGATAATATGATCCTCTTGAACTATTAAAAGTAACCAATAAATATGCAGTATTAAACAAAAGCGCTGCGCTTGGTGTGCGCCAATTTTATGCTAGCTATACTCTATCGATAAATTGTAATCGATGTCTAATTATTTAGTGTTGGATAATCTTTGCTACGATAAGCCCAGCGTTGATTTTCGATACGCTTTGTTGTATTTTATATTAATGGTTGCACTTATGCGTAATTTGTTGATTTAATTATAATGGAATCGGACGGAGATTTTGTCAAGAGTCTGGTCCAGGAGGTAAAATCGCAGGGCGTTTTCGACGAATTTCGCATGGACTCTTTGGCGGATGTTGATACCAAGCCAGCATATCAAAATGTGCGTAACCGCGTGGAAACTTCCGTGCAAAATTTTTTAGGCAAACAAAAGTGGACGCCAGACACCAATAAAGTGCAGTTGCGTGAAAAACTGCGCAAGCACTTGTTAGAGTACGTAAATATTGTTTTGTTTGTTGATTTAAGTTATTATAGTTTTATTGTCATGTTGCAGCTCCGATGTTTTGGACAAGGGCGTTGACCACATTGTCGATCAGGTGGTCAACCCAAAGGTGGCCACGCTTTTTCAACCAAAGATAGAAAGCATTGCATACAAGTACCTGGGTATAACACCACCGGCACCGCCAGCAAATGTGCCACCTCCGCGTCCACCTTTGCTGCCGGCACCACCTTTGCCACCTTATGCGCCACACATGAATGGCGGCAGTCTATTGAAGGTGGAGACAACTGTAAGTCTGTTGCCCACAGATTTGGAACAAATCAGTCCTGATTCTGATCGCACTACTGTGAAATCTGACTTAAAGGACGACAGCAAGGAGGACGATTTGCCACCTGGCGTTGATGCAGAAGATGATCATAATTTTGATGATGATACCTCGCCCTCATTCGAACCTTTGAGCGAGGAAAAACCATTGTGTGTTCAAAAAGAGGAGACAAATAATGTTTCTCTAAACTTATCAGATTCGATAAACAAAGAGCTCGCGCATGATTCTCGAGACGCTGGCGCCTCGCAAACATCGCAATTGTCACAGGTTTCCAGCGACAGTCGTTTGACCATAGCCTCAACCGAGTCAGCTGTGGAGGAACAACAGCCCACTAGCAATAGTGTAGAGCTGACGCCCAATATTACGGCTAATATATCTGAGGAGGCACAAATGCCAAAGTTTAACGAGAATTCGACTGACGCCAACGGTGGGGATGTGCCCATAAGTGAACTACATTTTGATATTAAAAAAGACGCCATTACTTTTGAGGGTAAGTTATAAGGACTTAAAAATTTGATTCCCCAGCGCATGAATATAGTGTTTATAATTAATTTTAGGTACTGAACGAAGAAACTCCATATCCGAAGTAGGCATTACTACCGAAAATGGCAGTACACCTCAGGCAACATCTATAGAAGATGCTATTTTGACTGAGCTAAAGGCAAATATAACTGAACCCGAAGTGCCTAAGATTGAGCGGCCTGTCACGCCACAGCCAGCTGAGTGCAGCTTTGGTTCATACTCAGACGCAGTACAAAACTCAAAGGACAGTTTGGTTGCACCAGTAAAGCAAGAAGATGAAATTAAAGTGCCTTTAACAGTGCCTATTAAAGAGACAGCTATAGCCAAAGATTCAGCAGCAAAAACATCTGCAGACTTAAAGAAAGATGCTTGTGTAAGGGAGGAGCCCATGGATACAAACAAAACAGAAGCCAACCCACCCAGTGATGCTATAAAGGATGAAACCTGTAAATCCGCAGACTCAACAGCTTCGCCAGCTTCCACTTCATCGCATCACAAGAAACACTCTAGGGATAGCGATAGACGTCACTACTCTGATGATAAACAGCGTCGCAAATCACGTGAACGTGAGCGTGACCGGAGCGGTGATAAAACTGATAAATCGCACAGCAAACACTCTTCAAATTCCAGCTCCAAACACTCGTCCCATTCGTCAAGTTCCAAGCACAAGAGCTCGAAGCAGGATAGGAGCTCAACAGCTTCTTCCAGTCGTAATGACTATCATGCTTCTTCATCGAAACGTTCGTCCTCTTCAACATCATCGCGTCATGATTCATCCAGCAAAAAACCCAAGTCCAGTTCCTCATCAACACGTTCGGAGAGCAAGAAAGACAGTCACGGCCATAGTCACAGCCATAGTCGCAGTCACAATGGCAGCTCGAAACGTAGTGATCGCGATAAGGAGCGCGAGCGCGGACGTGAACGTCATAAATCTTCTTCATCTTCCAATACACCAGCACCAATTCAAGATGATCATAATGAACTTAAGTTGAAAGTCACAAAACGTAAAAGCTATGATTCCAATGACGATAGCAAGCCGCCGGGCGGATCTTCAAGCAAATCTTCACTAAGTGCCGCTGCTATAAAAGCCAAAGACAAAGCTGAAGCTGTTAATAACAACAATGAACCAAATACTAATGGCGAGACTAATGGCACTAATGGTAATCATCATGACCAAGATGCTTGCGATCTCGATGCTGATGCTTCTCTGACCACAAGCAATGTGGTGGTTGTCAGTGACATGCTACAACAATCCGCTACTAGCTTTATAGAGCTTATTGGTGGCGTCAAACCACTGCCTAAATCTTTAGAAATGAAAGTGCCAGCTACGGAAACGGACAGTGTAGCCACATTACAAACATCCACCAAAGACGCTTTAATAACTGATTCTGAAAAACTAGCTGAAGATGCCTTGAAAACTTCTGCAGACGACAAAGTAATCTCCTCACCGGCTGTTAAAGAATCCATGCCGCAAAACGATGCAAAGGATTTAGCAAAGCAGCCTTTAACAGAGTCGTCAGATGACGCCGTTTTAGAAGCTGCACAGAATTCAATAAATCAGGAAAATGAAACACTAACCATTCCACAAACGTCTGAAGACATCAAGGAAGAGCCCCCCACTACTGAACAATACTCTGAAGACCCAAAACCTTCTGCCGAACCAACTTTATCAGCAGCTGCCCAGAAACCCACTTCACCAACCGTGGAAACTGAAAACATAGATGACGAGGACATATGCAGTGATGCTGTTACCCATTTCGAGCAAAACGCGGATGAGTTTAAGGAACGCTTGGATATTATTCGTCTTCAAATCGAACAATATCATACTGTCGTTAATACTCTGAGTGAGAAAAAAGTTCTCACAGCTTTCGAGGCACGTTCGCTGCGTCTGGGCAGCTTCAAAAGACATTTGAGCTACGAGCCACAGGAACCCACAACAAGCAGTGACAGTGCCAACAGTTGTGAAACTGTCGATGTAAACGAAAATCCTTCGAAACGTATGCGTCGTGCGGTGTCCAAAACATCGCCAACTCCATCGGAGACTAGCGTAAACTCGAAGGAGAATGAGTTACGTGAGAAACCAGACCATGGTAGGTATATAGGCGCAATGCTTAGCTTTATAATGCATATCCCATGCACGCCCATTTATCTTTATATCTTCTTTCCACATGCCGCTTTGTACACTGAATATTTATATAAATCATGTTATTGAAATTCCTTTAATAGCTATATTAAGTGCTGTATGAATATGGTATATCAAATATCTAGTAGGTAAGGTTACTCACACTCATATAAGAACACAAACTAAATACTAAAATTTATGCCTAAATTATTTTTATGATTGGTATCTAATAAATTAAATACAATTTCCAGACGATGTGTCGCAACGTCTGAGCGGCGCCGCCATAAGCAAACTTTGCCAGCAGCAGCGCTATGCCAATGATGATCTCTATAAACCCCGTCCAGTATTGTCGCAACGCTCACGTCGTCGTGGCTTGGATTCAATCCTCTAACTGGATCAATAATTAAACTGATACTAAATATTAATACGCTTAAGTAATTTGCAAGTTGATAAATCAAAATATCAAAAATAAAACTTAAAAGGTGAAACACCG
Source organism: Chymomyza amoena (assembly GCA_037043745.1). NCBI lineage: Eukaryota > Metazoa > Arthropoda > Insecta > Diptera > Drosophilidae > Chymomyza > Chymomyza amoena. Next base: position 111,856 of record JBAMAX010001545.1, read on the forward strand.
AGCAATAAACAGAACCCAACTAATAGTAATAATTTTTGGTGCTGCACAGTGACAAACTGTTGAAGGCGCGACGCGACGACGTCTGGATGCCATTAAACTTCACACCTCCAACAATTGCAATGCAACGATAGTCCATAAATTATAAAGGTCTGCTGCGTGCTGGCATTTTTTGAGTGAACAGTCGGCGAGTTCGAGGACTGTCGCATCAGTAAATTGCTGCAGCACGTGCGGCCGGCAGAGCTGCCCCAAAAATGCCCGTGCTAATTAATTGTAACCAATTCATGACATTTATAAATCGACTAAGTGTTGGTAACATTGGTGAGCTCCATACATGCGTTGTTCCCTACAAATGGGTCATTTAAGGACATCATTGTCATTATTGAATGCAACAGCTGGGCAAAGTATGTCATGTCTGAACTTTGTATATTGTAGAAGAAATGTTCAGAGACTTTGTCCAGTGCCATATGAGTCTTATTCTTGTTTAGGAAGCGCGTTCAATCACGTTTAAATAAAGGGTTTTTCAATCATAAATCGGCCGATACTGCTGGAATTTCACGTTCGATATTCGTACGAAGTTCATCAACCGTAGCTGGCTTGTTGGCATAGACCATAGACGGCTTCAAATCGCACGATTATGACATTCGCTGTGTGGCTTGTGGCGCCGTCCTGTTGAAACCATATATTGTCCAAGTCCATATCATCCAATTCGGGCAAAAATATTCGGTTATCATTGAGCGGTAGCAATTCCCATTCACAGTAACGTGCCGGTCTTGATCATCATGGAAGAAGCTTGACGCCGGCCCATACCGAAATTTTTTTGGGATGCAATGGTGACTCATGGAGTACATGTGGATTGCTGCCTGACCAATAACGCATATTTTGATTATTGACGAAGCCATTCAACCAGAAATGAGGATCATTTTCAAGTTGTTGCTCAGCCCAATTCACGAACCTACGACGCTTCTGGTGGTCAAGCGGCTTCAGTTCTTGCGTTAATTTGATCTTGTAAGGATGTAGGCCAAGATCGTTTCGCAAAATTCGCCACAACGACGTCACAGAGATGCCCAACGCTTGAAAACGACGTGTGAGAGACTGATTTGGGTCTTCCTCAATTGATGCGCTAGCGGGAGCAATATTCTTGACACATCGGGCACTTTTTGTCTCACTGCCATGGGAACATTTTCTACTGTGCCTGTGGATTCAAATGTTTCCACTAGACGCTCAATTGTTGATCTGGCAGGACAATTATGACGACCATAAATTGGACGTAGCGCTTTTGAAGTTAAGGCCACTGACTCCGAATTTCGGTAGTAAATTTTAATAATTTCGACTCGTTGTTGGATCGTATATCTTTCCATGATGAAATGGCAATCCTTACTGAAGAGAAATATCAAGAGAGCGGGAAAAAATATGGCATCGTTTGCTGTGCCTACCGGTCTACTTTTGTAGCGTCTCTATTGAAAAACCCGATATGATATAGCGGAAATTGCCTATCTATAAAGACTCTGTCATCCAATATCGGCTGTAGCCAAAAATACAGCAACAAGTTTGGCCTGAGATCTCAAAATCCAAACCCTTGGCGACTTTCAAAATAATTGTAATTAAGCAAGAGAAATTAATGTTCATGTAACATAAGCTTTTAATACGCTCTCTGGCGCCATCTATGAGCGAACGGCGGCTTTAAGCGCGTTGCCTTGGCTAAACAAAATTAATTAAGTTAATTTAGCTGCTTTTTTTAAAGACAGCTGCAGACAATTAATTACTTTCGTAAGCCAAAATTAAAAATAATATTTATTTATGGAAACACCGCCGTTCGCCCTACTTAATATTATTTTTAAACCATTTTATTTTAATTTGAAATGTTGTCATCCATCAACTTGGCGTCTTTTTTTTACAAAGCATTGTATTAAGTACATTTTATATATACTTATAAGCTGTGGGGCTCATCAACATATGAATTACGTTTGAAATTCTTCAAGGTCATAAGAGCTTCCGGCTTTTCTATAACTCAATTTTCTCAACAATAAGGAGAGTAATCTTCTGTAGGCTACATTCAAGTCATGCAAGTCAGTAAATACTTATCAATAGATTAAAGTTGTCATCATGATAAGAGCTAATAGGTATTTAAGGGTTGTCTGGAACATGGGCGGGCCACTTGTCTGACCAAACGACAAAGGAAACGACTAGGCCAGTGTTAAACGTTCCAGGCACACTGGGCGCAATGTGATTTTTATTGGTACAAATTTTCAAAATGGAGCGAAATTTACAAAATTGATAGAAGTGGCTTTTTGGTGAAAATATTGGAGCAACTTTTTCCAAAATTAGTCAAAAGGAAATAATATTTTTATAGGATTTAATATTCTTTTATATATTCTATACTTCAAAAAAACTATTAATTATTTTACGACATCAAATATAGTTTAGTTTGTATCCACTTCATTTTATATAAATGTATTATTTTTAATATAATTATTTGCATGATTATAACATTATATATATGTATATATATAGTATTGTAAGCCATATCTCATACTAAGTTTTATTTAGAGTGTAGCGATTTATTTCTATGTAAATATTGGATTAAAACTTTTGAATTTATAGGTGACTGCCAATAAATATTTGCAAAATAAAAAAATAAAACTTTATTATAATAGTGGAAAAACATAAAAATAAAATTTTTAAACGATTGGATCCAAATTAACTAACTAACTTATCTTCAAAATCGTAATTTAAAGTTTTTTTAAGAATTATTAAATTTTTATATTTTATTTAAGGCTTTCCAATTATTTAAATTTTATATTTTATTTAAGGCTTTGAATCTTATTTTAAGATATTTGAACTATTGGATTCTAATTAAAACTAACTTCGAAATCGTAATTTTAAGTTTTTTTAAAAGAAAATAGGGGCAGATAGTGATTTGGTTTCGTTAAAATTTTAATTTTTCTAGAGGTAACCATATTTTTAGCTGTGACCGCATATTATTTTTTTATACCACAATAAGTGTATTGATGGAACAGAAGGCTTTTTGTTTGAGCTCCATCTCTTAAAAATATTCCCTTATATTTTTTAAATATGATAAAATTCCATAAAAAAAATCATGATGTGAGCAAGTCAACATGTAAGTTATAGCAATAAGAACTAAATCAACTACCAATCAACTCACTAAACATTAAAAAATTAAAATTATTTATCAACAATAAACAAAAAAATTATTCATGCTTTGAAAAGTTGTGTCTTAAGGCACTTATTGCTTGAACGAATTGTGAATTATAAACAACTATCTGTAAAATTTCGCTTTAAAATGGATAAAATAAATTTTGGTGGATTATAAGCATCAACTCACAAAATACAATTACTAAGATGCCATAGGAGACAAGTTTATTTTATTTTTTTGATATCGGGGTTAAATTATATAGCTCCCATAGGGGTGTTTCAGACGACTCGAAAAAAACAAAAGTTTTAAATAGATAATTCCATTGTTTATGAAGATATCGTAACCAAATTTGGCATTCGAAAGTTTTTTATAGTTCCCAAGCACTGTACCAAATTTGATCAAAATCTGTTGACTATATCGTATAGCTTCCATAGGGCCAATCGGCCAAAATAACTTTTTTATACAAAATTCGATATATTTCGTTTTTAATAAAGATATCGCAAGGAGATTTAGAAGTTTTTAAATTACTTAAGCATCGTACTTGATTTGAAAAAATCGGTTGACTATATCATATAGCTCCCATAGGGACCGATTTTCCAAAAAATCAATTTTTAAACAAAATTTGTTGTGGTTCGTGTTGTTAAGATATAGGGACCAAATCTGACATTCGTGAGTATTTTATAGTTCCTAAGCACTGTACTCAAATTTACTCTAAATCGGTTGACTACATCATATAGCTCCAATAGTACCAATCGGTCCAAAAACACGTTTTTTATACAAAATTCGATGTGTTTCCTTTGTTTGTAAAGATATTTGAACTAAATTCGGCATTCAGATCTTTTTTAAGGTATTTAAGAATTGTGTCAAATTTTATTGAAATCGGTTGACTATATCATGTAGCTCCCAAAGGAACGATCGGTCAAAAAAACAATTTGGCTTAAAAATTCTTCTGTGTTTGGTTGATTATGAAGGTAACGTAATCTCCTTTGGCAATCAAATGTCTTTGATTTTTCTAAGCAAACCGGATTTTATTGCAAGTTAGTGGTACGGGTATCGCAAAGACGTCCTCGCCCGACTTCGAATTTCAAATTAAAAGCATTTTAATAATGTCGATAACAAAAAACTCAAGACTAAGAAGTAAAAAAATTCCGTCCCATTTAAAATCACATGTCTTCCCTTTCCGCATATACCTTAAACTTCTTTAGGAGCTTTTGAAATTTTCCTTCAGATGACTTAGTAATTTCATAAAGTAAAAATGACTTTGAGACCACTGTGCCATGTCTTGGTATTGTTAACTACAGTTGCTTATTACTGCCGTTGGATTATAATTGCGTTGTCGCATCTGCTGACGTCACGCACACTGGTCGTCATCATATTGTTGTAAGTAATGATGAATTTATGTCTGGTCACGAGCATGACTTATCATCAATATTTGACAAACTCGATCAATAGAAGGAGCCTAACTAATGATTTTTCAGCAGTCAAGCAAACAAGCCGCCGGCACAAGTTCAAGAGCCTTAAGGAGTAGGGTTTTGGCGCCGGTTTAAGGAGCTCCCAAAAAAAATAAAGCAGGAGCAAAAAATTAAGTGCTAAATTAAAGTGTGCTTTTCCAGAGGCTTTCTTTTATTTTATTGATATAGCTCGATGTTAATTCGTGAGAGCTTGCTCCTGGCTGCTGGTTGGTCATAAAAATGGTAATTGCAATTTGTAGCGCTCATCAAGTTGATTAAGCCCTGTCTGCGTGGCTGCTAGTTTGGAAACGTTGTATTTTATGGCCGGATTGGTTTTACACCACATTGCCCGATGAGAAAACTGCATAAAATTGCATTCCCGTCTAGTTCAATGCTCAAATGCCATAAACAAAACCTCAAGCTAATTAATTACCAAAATGGTTTTGGTGCAATCAAGCGCTAAATGGCTATATTGAAAGTTAGCATCGGGGACCCTTTTTTGGAAGCTGGGATTATGTGAAGCCCCCCCAGAGTAAATTGTAAACTGTGCCAATAAGCGAGCTGTGCAAACGTGAGCGACATGCATAAGATGGGTTGGCTCCTTGTGGGAAGGCAACCTCAATGACAAGCGCTCCAAGGCGAAACGAATTCAACGAATGTAAAAAATATGTTTTCCAAATGATATTGAAAGTTTTGTTGTAACGCTTGGATGAACCAAGAAACACACACCCGGTTCGACTAAAGTCATTGTCAGAATGGATTTTTTTCTCGGGGTTTTCTTTTTGTCAAAATTTCTAAAGCTACTTGCGTAGTCCAGACTTTGATGGCAACATGAGGTCAATAATGTTGGCTAATATCATATAAGATTTTGTCTGTGAGGATTGTAAAAATGTTACAGTAGAACACCACATGCAAAAACTACGAAGTTCCCAGGATTTTGTTTTCGAATGTGAAATTGTGTTTTGTTTAAGGAGTTTCTGGAAAAACTACGCGTCACAGTTAAAAGTGACCTTTTTGTTACTTACCAACAATAAACTATAGTTCTTTCGTATCTATAAATTCAAAGCTTTTTTTTCTTGAAAATATCAACTCTAATTTTAACTATTTTAATGTCAGTATTTTGCAGATTGTTATATAGTAGGCAGAACGTTTATAGCCTCAAAGTAGGCTTATTAATGTGAGGCATATTCGTTGAAGCAATATCTTGAAATATTTTGAAAACGTTCGCAACGCCAAATTTTGTTACAAGTTTTGCTGTAAAAATTTTTATTTTTATTGGCATCGATATTAATTAGTTAATGTTGAAAAAACCGATCTGTCATATGGGAGCTATATAATATAGTCAACCGACTTTAATAAAATTGCACAAATTTGGTTACGATATCTTCATAAACAAATAAATTATCCATTGAAAGCTATGGTTTTTTCCGAGTTCCCCTGAAACACCTCCATGGGAACTATGTATTTAATGTAACCTCGATATCAATAAAATAAAATAAACTTATCTTCTATATGGACGGACAGACGAATCGACGGACATCGATCATATTTACGGTAGTTTTGGTAGGTCTCCCATTACTCCTTTCTTTACGTTACATACATTTTCGACTTGCACAAACTTAATATTCTCTTTTTACCATAGAAACCAAACCTAATCAATAAAAGAACTTTCAGCTTTGCAACCCGATTTATCGCCATTTTACAAGACCTCCAACTAGTGAGGATTGGAATATAGGTTTACCAGGCACAGCTGGCTCGATAAAAATATATACAGATGTTTCCAAGTTCAACGTTAGAGATGCTTTCCGACTCCCGGATCACTGCAGTGTCTTTCAGGCAGAGGTCACTGCAATGCAGGAGGCTTGACAACAATTAGAAACCTAAAAGAACGGAATAAGAAGATCTGTGACGACTCGGACAGCCAGGCGGTTATTAAGTCCCTTGCTTCGATGACTTCGTGCATGAAGCCGGATGTCTCTGGAGGAGATGGGTCCCAAGACATAGGGCAGACAAGAAACTACCAGCACACTCCTTCTAGACCAGGCGGGTCTGGGTATACCCATGGGCAGCTGCAAACTGGGAATACGAAATTTTTCGCCCTTTGTGCAAACCAAATCAGACATCGAACACGTGCAGACCTGGCAGTAAAAGAACTAAGGAACTTAACCTAACCTGCAAGATCTTACTCCTAAATGTGAGAAAAGTTTGAAAGACTTTATTTGACTGAAAGCTCGCCAACTCTCCTACACTATATTGAATGCAACTTTTGGGATCTCAAACATATGCATATCTACATTAAAAAAATGTGTACAAACTTAAAATACCCTTTACCTTAAAGTACAGGTGCTAGACGAACTCGTTTTATTTTCACTTTTTTTAAGATTACTTTAAAAGGGGCAGAAAAATTAAACTTTTTGTCTCTATAAATTTTCGCGCGATACAAACTCCAAATAGTGCAGAACATTTATGAAACAATTGAATTTTGGTTAGGCATTTTAACTTTATTGAAAGCTATAGCAAACTCAAAACTTTCTGTCTTTCTCCCGAGTGTCCACTGTACTATTTATGCTCTTCTTTTTCGGTGATTGCTGTCAATGGCAGCTTAAAACATTTTGTTGCATACTTTCAGTCAACACAAATTTGTAGAACCATGAACCGGAAATGAGCGAAGTGCAAAATGTTTATTGCTTTCCACATGCGTGACACAAACACACATGCAGACCCTCTTCCCCGCAGGACAAAGTAATATTTCCCTCTGATGTATTATATCGTGTAACTAGTGGGTCCAAAATGTAGTATCTTTTCATATAAGCCAAATAGTGACACTTTTGAACTGGTAGCAAACTAGTGCATACCACCAAGAATTAGCTTTAGGAAAATAATTAATAATTGTATTATTAAAAATATTTTGTTAGTATTTTAATGATTATACGTTACTGCGCAAGACATCATCTCCAAACGAACGCACCAAGCTCTTCCTTCGCAGCAAACGGATATTCTATCAGCAGATCATAGCGCCTAGCTGGACATATGATCTTAGTTTTTAGCATGTAGTATGATAAGCTAGAAGCGCAGAATAACTCTTGCTAATAGGTGCTATTTCGGTCTCAATAGGCAATTGAGTAGTAGAGACCTCTCTCGCGCGAAAAACTATCACTCTACAAGGCACTCATCCTTCCAGTGCTTCTTTAGGGCGCGGAAGCCTGGACCGTGTCTAACTGATGCAGCTGCCTTGGGAGTTTTCGGGAGGAAAGTACTCCGCAAGATCTTTGGTCCTATTCGAGTTGGCGATGACTACCGCATCCGCACCAACCAGGAGCTGTATGAGCTCTTCAACGACATGGACGTTGCTCAGCGTATCAACATCCAGCGGCTTCGCTGGCTCGGACATGTCGTTAGGATGGACGAGGATGCTCCAGTTAAACGTATGTTCGATGCGGTAGTCAGCGGCCGTCGGCGGAGAGGACGACCGTGTCTGCGATGGAAAGACCAAGTGGAAGGGGCCCTGTCTTCGCTTGGTGTGACCAACTGGAGAAGGCGCGCGCAATGCAGAGGCGCCTGGAGAGACGTTTTAAGGCAGGCCGTAACCCGGTAATCGGGTTGTTATGGCCACATAAGAAGAAGAACAAGTATGATAAGCTGATAGCCATTACAGATCCAGTCTTCGCTGGGATACCTAAAGGCAGTTTTCTTGATACATTTGTTGACAATATTTAAACCCTGTACCTATACAAACAAAGGGTGTACTAGATTACTGCAATGTATTTTACGGTCAGAAGGAGGCGTGGCAGACTCGAAGTCATCATTCATCGTATTACAACCCCAGGTGAGTCAAAGCTTCCGTCACGGTACCCTTCCATATAACTCGATACATTGCTTGGACTTCGTAGTTTTGGACATTAATTTTACCCAGATCTGCAGCTCCGCTCCAGCCAACGGTTTTTTATTCACGTTTCATTCGCGTTTCATATTGAGGCCTTTTCAGGACTTACTTTAGTGTGGAGGTATCATCCACCGTAGGAGCTGGGATTTTCATTACGTATTAATTCTTGGAGGTCTGAGTTATAGCGCATTCTATAGACGTTGCCATCTATCACCGGTCCGTAAATTCTCCGTAGAATCTTTAACTCAAATGCTCCTAACTGCTTCAAGTCAGCTTTACTTCGCAGCTGTATGTCAAACCAGTACGAACGAGTATTTTATACATCTGTAGTTTTGTTCCTCGAGAGATTAGTTTAGATTTAAATATTTTGATGTATAAAAAAAAAAACATCTTTTTGCTGCCATGACTCTCTCTTTAATTGCCATGTCGAGTCACCATAGCACTGTTTGACCTATCCTCAGGTCTTGAGGCTCGCTTGACCTTGTGGATCTAAGCATATATTTTATTTTGTTATCTGCAGCCCGAGTCTGTTAACTATTTCATGGATCGATACAAATACGTTCTTGAGTTCGTTTAGGCTGCTGGCAAGAATCACAATATCATCAGCGAAGCACAGATTTGTGATGATTTATAGAGAAATGTTCCGCCTTTGTTTACTTTTTTAATGCTGAAGTGTAACATCAGGTTAAATATAACTGTGGACAGAGCATCTCCTTGTTTAACCCGTTTTTAAAGGGAAGGCCTTAGAGACTTGGCCTTGGATTAAGACCTTTGCTTATGTGTTTGAAAGAGTAGCGCAGGTTTTAGAACACATACGAGATTTTATCTCTTTTGATTGAATCGAAAGCCTGCTTAAAGTCAATAAATAGATAGTGAACATCCATATTCATGATATTTCTCAAAGATTTTACTTAGAGCGAAACATCATCAAGCACACTCCAAGTCCTTTATCCTGAGACATGTTCATCCGTCAGGCAGTAAGAAGACCTAGATTTCAGAAATTATAAGAGCTAGAGAAAGAAAGCTATACCAGCTAGTGCACATATTTCCTGATAAGCTGATGTTTGTTGAATCATGTCGATACCTTTCCCCGTTCCCCCATAGTAGAGTTAGAGGATTTTATATACATATATTCTGCCGCAGCTGCAGGGATGAGGAAGAGACTGAAAGCTTCCAACAACTACTATGCGACTGCCCGACGCTTCTTAGAAGAGGAACCCAGTTTCTGGGTAAACCCTCTTTGACGATCTGGGTAGTCTAGTCTATGTGCCCATAGCGGATCTGGCTGCTTTTGTCGAATACTCAAAATGGTTCTGCTACATTCGCATATCTCTCGACTTACGCGAAAAGGGATATTCAATTTTTGATCCTCCTCCGCTATCTCTCTCGTTTTTCAATTCCTTTCATTCCCTTCTTTTAATTAGGCAACACAATGGACTTCATGGCCTCTGGACCTAGCATACACGGTATTACATAGTCGGGCATCGCCTTGATTGTGTTATTATTTTTTAGAGCCCAGGACCAGATCTGAACACATAGCTCTTTATGCTGACGATTCGGCCATCTTTTCTGTAGATGTTTATACTCATAGAGCCTCAGATGCTTTTAAATACCAACTCCCTCAACACTTTTTTTAGATATTTATCCCCAAGGAGTCTCCGAGCAAAGTAATGTGGGTCTCTAAAGAAGATAGGTCGACAGAAACGCGATCTGCATATAACATGCAACGGCAGAGAGTTGAATCCTATGAATACTTTGGAACCATTGTTAGCTGTAAGGGAAAAATAGACCAAGAAGTGCTAAGCCGGACCCTGAAAGCGGTCTCAGCGTACTATCAGATAAGTAACACAATAGTGAGTAAACGAGAGATAAGCACAAAAACAAACCTCAATCTTTACAACACGGTTACAGCACCAATAGCACTGTACGGTACCGAGTGTTTGCCGCTATTAAAAAAAAACATCTGAGTAAATTTCAGGCAACAGAAATGAAGTACGTACGAAGGGTCGCAGGAAAAACCAGGAGAAATATGGTCAGAAATGAAAGAATACGTTCAGAAGTAGGGCAGAAGAAGTCGATTATACAAGAAATCGGTACTGGAAATGAGAACGGAAGGCAATGCACCGAGAGGAAGACCCCGAAAAACTTGGGAAAATCGCATCCAGGATGTGGGAAGGATGAGGGGTAGAGCCCTGGCAGACATGAGAAGAGAGAGTCGGGACCGACCTAATTGGAGAAGATGGATACCCCGACGCCTAACAGCAAATGGGGACGAAGAAGTGTTTGATGTTATGTTGACAAGATTATGTTCACGAAATTCTCCTGCAGGTAAAACATGGCAAAACAAAACTTCTCAGAAAGCTTGTGAGCGACAACAATTTTACTTCCTTCTTTTAACCAGTTTGCAACTAGTTACTTTTGGGGTAGTTGAGGCATTCCGTATGCCATCAAATTCCGACAAGCTTATGGCACATAGTAGGTAGGTACGTGTAAATGAGAGACGTGCATATGATGCTGGTAATATATTTTACACACAGACTGTTATATGACCATACTAATGCGCCTGATGTTGGACACTTTAAAGCCTCGCTCTGCACAGCATGACACAAAAAATATAACAATGGCGTCATCATGCAACCAAAAAAAATATAAAGAAGGCGTATGACATTTTTATATGCACACACACTCACTTATTTTTTTATATATATATTTATGCCATAATTTATTCACATAGACCGTGGCGTACGTCATAAACTACAAGTAAAACGTCAATACAGACGGTCGTTCCGCCCGGCTCCGGCTCCATTCACTTCGTCCGCCATTTCATCAATAATAATAACAGCGTATTAGGATCCGCCCGTGCACTGGGCCATGCTTAAAATTGGTCAAAGTGATGAGTTCCATGACCAAGCAGAGCCGAAGAGCAGCGCAGTTAACAGTCTATATACACATAGCAGATACATATGTACTACACAATAGATGGCGGGTTTATATGGTGAATGTGACATAATTGCAATTCCCGGAATTCAAGAGATGAAACAGCGACCAAATAAGCGCGTGTATGGCTAGCAAATCACAAGAGAAATTAATGAGCGCGCCACAAATCTCTACAAAAATTCCCAAAAAGGGGTTCCAATTCAAATCGCCTTTTTTTTCCTAGAATTTTAGTGAAAAAATTCGTCTGTGATAACATATTTAGAGGGGACACTTTTTGTCATAGAAAAAAACATCATATGAACACTTTTTACTACTAAAAAATGTCCATATGACGTCACTCAATTACCAGTTCATAAGTTTTCCACGCATAAACGCCTTCAAACAGAACATAAACCTAAAATGTAAGGTTTGGCTTGATGCAGATAGGCCCTAGATAGGCTCCATTCATTGTCATTCGCTTTTTACGTTTACTACATCATATTTTGATGATGTCCTACATGGCGTATGTGTAATATTTATTGAATTACCTACAGGGAGCTGTCCTGTCTCTTGTTTATATTAAACAAAAGCACTCCTAGGACAACAACGCGCTTTAAAGCACTCGTCCTTAAAAGGCTTATCACTGTTTTTTTTTCTCCCTTTGTTGTTTCTACGCAAATTTATTTTCCTTGCTCTTTTGTTTCGACGCCATTTGTTTTGTTTTCCCCCTTTTTTTGACAATTACTTTGGACCGTAACCGCGGCGTGCCTTAAGCAACTCCAAATTGTTACCCGCTGTGCAACTTAGTGGTCCTGCGGTTGCCGTGGTCCACATTCCAGGATACTGCAAGCTTCGCCCCATTTACCTACTAGTTTTAAACGTGGTCGAATTTCCAAATTAAATTTTTGGTTGACGTTTTTCTTGTTCATTTAATTAAATTCGAAATGCAGGATAAACTAAAAAGGAGACGCATGCATTTTTACTAATTCAAAATGACAATTGCAATCATGCACAAAAAAAGTCCTGCTCTCTTTTGCATTTGGCACATGGCGTGCCATCTAATTTGAAGCCATTAAATAAAATAGAGGAAATTAAAAGTAAGGGTATATTTAGTTTTTTCAAAAGTATGTGACAAGGAAAATATATTAATTTTGACCCTACAACAGTTTGATCAGTATAATTTGGCCAGGTCGATAAGGAAATGTCCGTCTGTATAGGTAAAGGCAACTCAGATCCTATAAGGGCATATTATATGAAACTTAGTAAATCGTATCGATAATAAAAGCGATGATGATGACTTGGCGGTATTACACAATGGGAAAATTAGTGCAGTTTTTTAAACAAACACCGGTCTCAGGCAAGGATGCCCCTATCACCACTACTATTCAATATAGTAGTTAACGAGGTTTTGAGAGATGTCTGCAGGTCTAGGCGTGGGATTACGTTGAGTCTGACCCATCATTTGGAAGATATGGACTACGCGGCCGACATATATCTCATCTCTCATTCACTTAGTGATACCCAAGCCAAAGCGAATGATCTCGAGATCCTTGTCAGCAAAGTTGGCCTCTCAATAAACGCAGCCAAATCCAAAGCGACACGTCTAAACCACACCAGCCAAGGTAGCTTAACCATCTGCGGGAACTCTATCGACTTTGCCGATAGCTTCTCATACCTCGGTACCACAATTCCCACCAATGTGGAGTGGATGAGGATATAGAGCGCGATCAGCATTTGGACGCTTGTTTCGCATATGGAGAAACCAGCAAATAAGAAGAAGAACAAAGCTGAGAATGATCTCGAAACGGCAATCATTCGTCAACAAGTGTCTATGGATTATATGCATGATATTTTGGCCCAAGTAAAGTTCCCATCTACACTGAGATAAGAACATGCAAGTGGCCTTAGATCGGCCATGCTCTTAGGAAAGTTTGAAGCAGCATTGTCAGGATGTCTCTGGAATGAAACCCCCAAGGAAGCAGACGAGTGGGAAGGCCAAAGGCAACCTGGCGACGTACAATGTTAAACGAATTGTCTCTACGCAACATCAGCTGGGACACAGCTAAGCAAACTGTGCCAAAAAGCGCCCGGTGGAAAGTTCTTGTAGAAGTCCTAAGCTCCCTAAATGAGTAATAAGAGGGAAAAAAAATTTTATACTTAGTATACACTCTCCTGGTGGTTAAGAAGATATTTTCGGTCTCGTTATTTAAAAATCGATTTTAAATTCCGATTGTGCATGTTTAATAGAAAGTAAAAATAATCGTCAGGGCTCCAAAAATCCAACAATTTTATTCGGATTTGTTTTTCAGTGCACCCAAATCCGCATTTTTGCTGTCACTATCTAATCATATTTCCTTTGCAGGTTGTTTGCAAAGCCTTACGCCTTTCAAGAGAAATTATCCACGTTTTTGCTGTTCCCATTACAAGGTAAATTTTTATATTCCTGTCAAGCAAGACATAAACACTTTTTTATGCACAACATGGACCGTAAGGAAAGGTTTGATTTACGAATTATAATTTTTGAGTTGATTCATTTAAAAAAAGATATCAATTACTATTTAACTTGAAATTGACATAAATATAATCTAGGAATAAATAATATTTTAAAAATATTTCAGTTTAAAATGGGAACATTTTTCAACTTGCTTTAATTTCCCTTGCAACAAAACTTTTGGTTTCCAACCACATGGAAAATTCGGATTAGTGAAATTGGGAGCACGAAACATTTCCTTTCAAACGTATCCGAATAAACGTTCGGATGCTCTCTAGTTTAAAATGCTTCTTCTTATTTACAACCTATTTTGCAACAAAACATTCGGTTTCAACCATATTAAAAATTGGGATTGGTGAAATTGGCAGCACCAAACATTCGGTTTCGAAACGAATCTGAATAGAATGTTCGGTTTCGTTTTCTTGATCATGGCCAGATAAGAAGGTTTACAAAATAATTATTATACCTTATACTTTACCAAAGGTCCAAGGTCCAATATCCCCAAAAATGCAGAATATAGACATAAAATTCCTAAGCCCCAAAAAAATTAGGTACTTCTATGTAGAACAATGACTTAAAGAGGTTTTAAAGACTTAAAGTCCGTCCTGTTCACTAAATTCAAAATACGAGTATATCGTAAGTATCATCCGAGTTTTTTTGAGTCACACAAAGAAAAAATCGATTATCGATAAAGCATTTGTTTTAATCATAAACAAAGTAAGTTCGATAAATTAACCGTTTTGAACCTATGTTTCAAGGATTATCGAAATCAAATGAACACTATGAAAATGTATCACAGTATAGGGTACATTTTAGTCGGCAAGTCCCGAACCGTTTTTTTATTTTTTGCTACATTTTATTCCTTTGTACTGCCCATTTTTTCGTTTCTATTATATTTCTATTCTGCTTTTTATTATTTGCGCCATTTCCGTTCCGGCAATGCAATTTAGTTTCGAAGGTTGTGGACGCTGACAAATTAAATAATCCTTTGCTTAAGCTGCAACGATATGAAAAAATGCGACAAAATAAAAAACAGAAAGACATGGACAAAGCCTGCCACGCCTCCTTTTCCGCACTTAAATACAACCCATTAATCTATATTATCCTTTACATTGCGGGTACGGGATGAAATAAAGTAAATGAAACAAAAAGAAACATTTTTTGGGATTTATATTTTTTTTATCTGTTTTGATAATAAAATGTTACATTTAGTAGTAAATATTCAAAATGGGTTTTTGTACTTATGTGAAGCAATATTTTGGAAAGGTTTTTTATAGAGTTATGGTATGAGCTAAAACAATATGGTAATAATGGTAAAAATAGAAATTGTTATGTAAATACTAGTTTGTATTTTAACTTAATTGAATGGATAATGGAATAGATTACAAATTTGAAAGGGTGCTTTTTTTTACGTTTACCCTATAGCTTAATGCCAAACTGCCGTTATTTTGACGGGTTGTCAGTGGTCGGCTCTGTCCATGGGCCATGCATCTGCATCCTCTATCAGTATTGGCACAACGGGTGTTGGTATTATCCTTATCTCAAAAAAAACAATAAAATTAGTAATTGTGATGAGCTGAAGTGTTTTCTGACATCAACTTCCGATTTAGGGAGTCATAAAATATAAAAAAATTATAGTATAGTATATTATCGGCTACGATTAAAACTGAAATGGGATTTTTCAAAGTTAGGGTGGAACCTAGACATGTCAATACTTTTAGGGAATTGGGATCTAGCGCGTCGAAATACATAAGAAAACTCATCCCCAGATCAGATATGGTCCATAATTTTGTGTAATTTGTTTCCTCATGCACAATTCTCACCATCTGTTCCGAAATGAACATAAGACGTCATATGTTTAGAAGCTCTTAAAAAAAGCACCCTTTATATGGGCTAGATTTATTTAAGTTACATCAGATAAGTAGGGATTTAACCTTAAAGGAAAACATTTCAAAAATACAATAAATTTATTATTTGTTTACTTCGCATATGTGACTCTGAAATGAAGCACCCTGTATTCTACTCAAACTTGATTTATTAAGTTATACTCCCTAACCTTTTGTCTTTGCTCAACAACTGCGTAGAAAGTTTGTAAAAATTTCCGCCAAACAATGTGTGTCAGGTTGGACCACGCTTAGTTAGTGTCCTTTAGTTACAGCTACCTCTTCCAAGGCTAACAAAGCTCTTTATTACTACCAAAATACGCAGAAAACTGGGAAAGCGATTTGCATAAGAGGCCCATCAATCGCCTACACTGACTATGCGGCGTTAGCGGCATCATTATCACGATGTAAAGTTGAAATTTCAATTTGTATGGCGTAGGTGTACAACAACAACAACAGTAGCAACGACAACCAGGACATCCAGGACAACGTTGGCAAGCACTTAGCGCATTAAAGTCGACGCCTAACCACATAGGCATCCCCTCACTCGAAACACAAACAATCTCGCCTATACAACGAACCGCATAATCATGCAGAGCTTCGGTTGAGTCCGCCCACTCGACTCATTCACATTTTGAATTTCGGAAAGTGACACCAAAAAACCAAAAAAAAAGAAATGGTGCGTTTTTAAGTCTGGTGACTACGGTATGCTCAGTATTTGAGATTTCAAAAGGATTTTTATGCCTAGGTAAAATTTTCGTAAACTTGAAAGGTTTCCCGTTTATGGGGTAAGAATCTTAAGCCGAAAAGTTTTTCAAAATAGCTTTGCGCAGGTTTGAGGGAAGTTCCTTAGCCTTGAAAATCTTTAAATGGTTGTTATAGTTGGAGCTGATCAAAAACAAATAGATGATGTTTCATTCAATCTATCACTCTCCACTTTAAAACCAGCAACATCAGGTCAAAATGAAAAGATACTATCCATTCGTTCAAGTTCCAAGATGTTGACGTAAATCTAGAGAAACATCGCTTCTAGCTTCAAAAGAAATCATTTCCCTAGTTGCAGAGGCTGAGTGGCGTCGAGAAAAAAAAACTTCAAAGCAAAAATGGATGCCGAAAAAAATGCTATTTAGTTTTTTCGGAATCTAATCATCCGTTATTAACACTTATGGAACTTTTTTCCATTTATAGGCTCTAAGAATTATGTTTGGCAAAACAATAATTTGTCCTTTTGATTTATAATTCAAAAGTTATTGAACTGAGAAAATATCTGCGCTAAATAAGTAAAAAAATAGGCGGTCGGATTTACCTCACTATGCATTACGTTTGGCAAAACAATAAACTACTCTTTTGATTTATAATCGAGAAACCATTGAACTTTGATCGTATCTGTACTAAATCAACAAATAAAAATAGCCGGTCGGATTTACCCCACTAACAATTACGTTTTGCAAAACAATAAACTGCTCTTTTGATTTATAATCGAAAAACCATTGAACTTAGATCATATCTGCACTGAATCAGCAAAAAAAAAAAAAATAACCGGTCGGATTTACCCCACTAATCATTAAGTTCTGCAAAAGAATAACCTGCTCTTTTGATTTATTATCGAAAAATTATTGAAATAGATCATATCTGTACTAAATTGCTGATTTATTTTTTTGCTAAATAATGGGCGGTCGGATTTACCCCACTAAGCATTATGTTTTGCAGAAAAATAAAGTGCTCCTTTGATTTATAATCGAAAAACTATTGAACTTTGATCGTATCTGAACTAAGTCACGAAATAAAAAAATGGCGGACGTAAAGTCGGGCGCGGACGACTTTAGGATACCCTGTACCACTAGCTTGTAATAAAGTCCAATTTCTTCAAAACCAAAAACAGAAGAATTTTTAAGCAAAAATTTTTTTTTGACCGATCGTTCCTATGGGAGACTATATGATATAGTCAACCGATTTCAATAAAATTTGACACAGTGCTTAAATACCTTAAAAAAGCTATGAATGCCAAATTTATTTCAAATATCTTTACAAACAAACAAAACACATCGAATTTTGTATAAAAACCGTGTTTTTGGACCGAATGGTCCTATGGGAGCTATATGATCTAGTCAAACGATTTGGATTAAATTTGGTACAGTGCTTAGGAACTCTAAAATACTCACGAATATCAAATTTGGTCCCAATATCTTAACAAACAAACGAAACACAACAAATTTTGTTAAAAAATCGATTTTTGGAAGATCGGACCTATGGGAGCTATATGATATAGTCAACCGATTTTGTTCAAATTTGGCACATTGCTTAAGTGCTCTAAAAAATTTCCAAACGCCAAATCTGGTTAGGATATCTTTATTAAAAAACGAAATATAGCGAATTTTTCTTTAAAAAAGTTATTTTGGCCGATCGGTCCTATGGGAGCTATATGATATAGTCAACCGATTTCGATCAAATTTGGTACAGTGATTGGGAACTATAAAAAACTTTCGAATACCAAATTTGGTTACGATATCTTCATAAACAAACGAATTATTCATCTAAAACGCTTTTTTTTTGTCGAGGTCGTCTCAAACACCCCCATGGGAGCTATATAATTTATCCCCGATATCAAAAAAATAAAATAAACTTGCCTCCTATCAAATAATATGGGATCTAATGTGAAAGTTTGGTAACTCTAGCTCTTACCATCTCTGAGATCTAGGCGTTCACACGGACGGACGGACGGACAGACGGACAGACGGACGGACAGACGGACAGACGGACAGACGGACATGGGTATATCGACTTCTCTATTCACCCTGATCATATTTTAGGTAACTTTGGGGTGTCTCCGACGTCTCCTTCTATATGTTACATACATTTTCGGCTTGCACAAACTTAATATACCCTTAGTACCATATGGTACAGGGTATAAATAGGCGGTCGGACTTACCCCAATATGCATTACGTTTGGCAAAACAATAAACTGCAAAATCCTTTGAACTTAGATCATATCAGATCATATAGATCAGCAAAAAAGTAGGAGGTCGGATTTACCCCACTATTTAAAATTTTTTTTTTGTAAATTGTTGAAGAGCTCGTTAGCAATTTGATATATTGGATGTTCCGATATCGAACAAGCATTTTATAGCCAAAACCAAATGCTGGGTCGCATTTGCCCCACCTTACCAAAGCAAGATAAGTAATCAATTTAATTTTAAAGTTGTCTCCGAATTTAGTACCTTTTGAGTTTAATATTTAATGCTCAATGCTTTATTTTTATTTATTTTTTTTTTTTTAATCTATTGCTTATTATAAAAATTGATTAAAAAAAAACCATAAATTGAGCTAGGTGACAGAGAAGCAATTATCGATTTACTTGGGCTAGATCTCTCGGATATTATCCTTACCCCCTCAGCTAATCATGACAGGCAAGCTGGGATAAGTGTCTAAAAATATAACTGCTCTACTGGGAGAAGAGTATACTCTTCTATAAGAAGAAGAAGCTGGTATAATTATGATAATATCGTTCAAGCTTCCTTCTTCCATTTACATACTTACTGCGTAGCCCCATATAGCCTTCCACACTCTTCAAAAAGTAGCTACCGCCAAACTTTTGTAGGGGCCTGGGGCGTTCCACTCCTTGCTGCATATGAATTGGAAACCCATAAAAAGCGATACAGCAAACTAAGCCAAGCCAATAGAGGGCGCCAAATGTTGCGTATACGCCGCGTAATCAGTTTGAATGTTGCCTGCTTTTGTTTATCTCCGTCGATTATTGTGCAAAGCGAAATGAAAACCAAATGAATTAAGCAAAAATTCGCGCAATCTCGAAGTACAGAGATTTTCATCGAGCCTGAGGAAACATGAGGATTAGAGTTTTGAAACTATGTGGGTGTGTTTGCTTCAAGCAAAGTTGCAGAGCTTTGTCGGTTTAGGGGGTTGCGGAATTGTGTGTGGGGGAGTTAAGCATCGTTTAAAGCTAAATCAGACTATTGCAGTGTCATAGACAAGTGTGGCCACAAGTGTGTCCGGTGCAGACTATACCATAATAATGGGATGTGAAAATAGAGCCAATGTGGGTCACATGCATTAGGTAACTCGAGACGGACCAACAGGTGGATGAAATACTTGTCAGGAACAGTCGGATAAAATGTTTAGTGCTGCATATAAAAATAATAACAAAAGAGTTAAGTTTATGTTTATCTGCGGATGATCAATAGAGCAGCAAAAAATGTTCATATTGATAGCTGAGTGGGAGTCAGTAGCTGGCCTCACTGCCAAAAATCCTCTTATCGTCTGAAACTCAGTGTGGAACGAGATATCAAATACTTTTTTCATTATAAAGTGGGTGGAATCCACTTGCTCATGGTTCAACAAGCTTAACCTGCGTTGCAATAAGTCTTTCACCAGAACTCCACTTAACTTCCAAAATCCAGACGAAAATATATGCACTCGTCGCTATCCAATTTAATGTGGATGGGAGTAACCTACCCATCAGCTCCTTGCACAAATCTATCCTTCACTTGATGGGTGCAATGTACCTCTACGAACTCCAAGAGTAGCCAATAATGTGCGATAACATAAATATGCGAAACATATCTCGGAATAAATTGCATCAAATGCTTGCTTTATTTGTCGTATCTTTTCAATGGAATCCATATTTTTATGGCTTTACAGCGTCGTATTTGCCGTCGTTGTCATTTTGGCCAAAAGGGCGTGGGCGGGATGCAGGCGTGACTAATGGCAGACGCGTCAGCAGCAACACGTGGCTAAAATTGTATCCACGAAATTGCTGTAAACGATGCGTATACGTGTTTTTGTTTGATTTGCCCTGCGTAGCTGCTTCTTCTGCTTCTGTCACACCGTAAAGTATGCTACACTTTTTTGCACTTTGTATAAAATATTTACCCTGCAGCGGATGTGTCCTCAAGGTCGAACCCACCAAAAAAAGAGAGCAGCAGCATGCTATCGATTTCATCATTAGAAGCGTTTACATTTGGCTTGTCTCTCAGCCGCGAATCCACGCCCCTCTCACTCCGATTTCTTATCTTCAAAATGGCTGTCGTGCAGTTGCCAAAATGTCTTCTGTCTTGCATAATAAACAGCTAAGCTGTTCGCGTGCGGCATTGATGGTTTTGGTTTCTTATACCCTGTGTTCCCATGGTCAAGGGTATTTAAGATGTCGCAATGCTTGTAACAGCAAGAAGGTAAAATAGATAGTTATACCGAAAAAATAATAAAACAATATTCATTTTTTCCTTCCTTCAGTATAATGTTCTAGGTCTCGGGAATCATAAGAGCTACTAACTTTCAATTTTGATATAAGAATGCAACCTGTTATAAGATAAGTCGCAAAAACTTCCCTATAGTAGAACGAGCTTATGATCTATACTGACAATTGAAAGCACATGAGCGGGCGACACGGCTCACATTCCGTCTTCCAACTTGGTATATAGTATTTTGGCCCGAGATATACGTCGTCTGGCAAGCGAAAAATAAATACAAACATTGGACCAAAGAACGTAGCTATTATTATTGACAAGACATTATCAGGTATTCCAGAGTGACCAGAGTGAGGTGATATTGGCTGCATTACAGCTCCATCACGGTGTTATATAATCTATAGGGTATTACCTTCCTGTTGAACTCCACTCAGTATCACTCCATCATCCTCTGCCGAATGCCTATCGCTCAGAGATTGCTTATTCGTAATACCATGACGGCGTTGTACTGCAGCCAGCATCACTTGATTATCCCCTGCCTCTGGTCACTCTGAGATACCTGAAAATGAGGCGGCGAACACGTGAGAGTAAACGTGCTACCTGTAGCCCCAGCTATTACGCATATAGTGCGATCTCAGCAAGATGTAGTATAAGAGATCACGAAGATAGTCAGATCCGAGGCAGAACAAAAATGGGATACTGTCTGCGGTTGACACATTTCACGGGCAGTCTAGCCAAGATACAACCCAATGCGAGCTTGTGAACTTCTGCGATTCCACAGTACCCGGTCTAAGGCCTTGCATGTTCCCCACTAGCAGCCAAAATCTAATGTGCGACTGCCCTGGACTTCTTAAGAAATACACCCGACCAGCCCAGGAAAGCCCTTCTTTGAAGACCTTAGCAGTCTGGCAAATCTGACTGTAACTCTGTTGTCTCTTCTATCGAATCCCCAAAATTGTTCAGCAAGTACGCTGATTAGGCGAGGTTGTCAACACACTGGCAATTTGATCTCCCCACACCTCTCCCCTACTATTCCCTTCCAGTCTCTTTATTCCTCCTGTCTTTTAAATAGGCAACACATGGACGGCAATGTCTCTGGGTGGTAACCTAATCTACCTAGGTAACCTAGGTAACGTAACGTGACCTAACCAGTTTTCCATTTCGTCAATCAATTAATCAAGTCCAAATTTTTTTAATATGATCATGGATACACCTCCCCCCTACTATTTATTCCCTTCCAGGCTCTTTATTCCTCCTGTGTCTTAAATAGGCATCACATGGACCACAAGGTCTCTGGGTGGTAACCTACCCTACCTAGGTATCCTAACCTGACTTAACCAGTTTTCCATTTCAATCAATTAATCAAGTCCAAATTTTTTTATATGATCATGAAATTCCAATTTCCAAGTCGGGAAACTTGGGCTGAAGGAGAACATAGGAGATAGGAGGCTCTCTTTAATGGGGCTGCGATAAGAAAAGCGCTTGTCAAACCATTGGATATGCTCAAGAAAAAATGTTTTGGCAGGGCGGACTTAAAAATCCTGGTAGCATATCTTTCTATGCACCACACTGTAAGATCGGGTTGTTCAGAATGTAGAATCACTCCCGAAGACGAAGGAATATCAGATATATTCTCTGTGGTGTGGGACGGCACTAGTGTGGGACAGGGCTTGTCTCATAGAAAAGGAACAGATCTGTCCTTTCCATCTTAGATTAATACTATTTATGCGGAAAGTAGAACAACTTTTATATTTATTTTTCGGTGAGCGGTGCAAATGATCTTCTGCTTGCAGTGTTCAAACTCTTTGTGAGGAACCCATGCAGGAATTATGAATAATAATCCAAAAATTTTACAGACACAAATGAGCTTAATAAACAATACAGAATTTTTCGTTTTAAGAATCAATCCGAGTCCAACCAAGCAATTTCCCTTAAATACTGCAAGTCAATTACTGGAGCTCTTCAGTCTTTTTATACCCTGTACCGTATGGTACTAAGGGTATATTAAGTTTGTGCAAGCCGAAAATGTATGTAACATATAGAAGGAGACGTCGGAGACACCCCAAAGTTACCTAAACTATGATCAGGGTGAATAGAGAAGTCGATATACCCATGTCCGTCTGTCCGTCTGTCCGTCTGTCCGTCTGTCCGTCCGTCTGTCCGTCTGTCCGTCCGTCCGTCCGTGTGAACGCCTAGATCTCAGAGATGGTAAGAGCTAGAGTTACCAAACTTTCACATTAGATCCCATATTATTCCATAGGAGGCAAGTTTATTTTATTTTTTTGATATCGGGGATATATTATATAGCTCCCATGGGGGTGTTTGAGACGACCTCGACAAAAAAAAAGCGTTTTAGATGAATAATTCGTTTGTTTATGAAGATATCGTAACGAAATTTGGTATCCAAAAGTTTTTTATAGTTCCGAATCACTGTACCAAATTTGATCGAAATCGGTTGACTATATCATATAGCTCCCATAGGACCGATCGGCCAAAATAACTTTTTTAACGAAAAATTCGCTATATTTCGTTTTTTAATAAAGATATCGTAACCAGATTTGGCGTTTGGAAATTTTTTAGACCACTTAAGCAATGTGCCAAATTTGAACAAAATCGGTTGACTATATCATATAGCTCCCATAGGTCCGATCTTCCAAAAATCGATTTTTTAACAAAATTTATTGTGTTTCGTTTGTTTTTTAAGATATTGGGACCAAATTTGACACTCGTGAGTATTTTATAGTTCCTAAGCACTGTACCAAATTTAATCCAAATCGTTTGACTAGATCATATAGCTCCCATAGGACCAATCGGTCCAAAAACACGTTTTTTATACAAAATTCGATGTGTTTTGTTTGTTTGTAAAGATATTTGAAATAAATTTGGCATTCATATCTTTTTTAAGGTATTTAAGCACTGTGTCAAATTTTATTGAAATCGGTTGACTATATCATATAGCTCCCATAGGAACGATCGGTCAAAAAAAATTTTTGCTAAAAATTCTTCTGTTTTTGGTTTTTGTGAAGAAATCGGACTTTATTACAAGCCAGTGGTACAGGGTATCCTAAAGTCGTCCGCGCCCGACTTTACGTCCGCCATTTTTTTTATTTGTTATGGATGGGTCAACTGTTGGATTGATTGTTAAACACTGATAATTTGCCATCGAAGAGTTTAAGCCAGCATTTTTAATTAACAAACAAGCCAACGGGTGGCCTACCCTATGCCATTACCTTGGCTTGACTTTGAGGAAAATGCATCAACTTTTATAGCGTTACATCGTCTTAAAACTTTTTAAAAAGTTTTGAACATTTTCTCTCAAGGATTATACAGTGTACTCATTCAAAAACCACACAGTGAGCGACACTTGGAATCATCCTCAAAAATTAGTAACATAATAAATCAGTTCTATATAAAATATAAAACTTTTTTGAAGTCGTCAGAGTGTAATTTCTGTGGATTATGGCCGCTAGATGGCGCGATCAACCTGTTGCATATTTATGTGCACAATAATATTATTATAAGCCATAAATAAGAAAAATCATCTTTATAGAGTATGCAAACTTTGTGAAGTTCTTATTCTTTTAACTCCGCTTTAGCTGCTTTATTTAATAGCCACTTATATAATATTTATGGCTGGTCATGTGCCGACAGAGAATGGATTTTTATTAAATCTAAGCTGCCTCGTAAGACCTTAATTATGGTGTTCTAGACTTTTTTGGTGAGCTGTTTTCTTTATCTTGACTAATTTGCCAACCGACACCTTTTGGCGTAACAAAGATATATAACATATGTAAATACATATGTATATACATATATCTATACATATGTAAATACATATGTATCTAATTGCATTTAAATCTTGAAGCAAAAGGAAAACTTTGTTTGGCGGCGGCAGTCCAAGTCATAAGTTGCAAATGTTTAGAAGCCGCAAGACAAAAAGCGTGTGGAAAATAATAATAATGGCTGCCAACTCGAGCAGGCAAACGTTAACACATGTGCAGCACAGATACACAGAAACACAGATACAAATACGGTTACGTGTTAACCACACAAATACACCTATGCACACACACACATAGATACGCTCAGGTGGCCAAAATTTACGATGAAAGTCGCTTGTAGTAATTTTTAGCTTGAAAAGCGAAAAGGAAGTGAGCAAGAAACAACAAAGACGGCAAAACAAAAACAAATAAAGCACGGAGAAGAAAATGTTAGCGTGGGTGGGTTGAAAAGTTTTGGGCTCGAGAGTAAGTTGTTATTTATGTTTCAACTAAGTTTACTTTTAGCCTGATGATGTGTTTGAACTTTTTTATGATTTTCACATAATGAGATTTTTCAAGGTGCTAAAAATGCCTTAAAGCGCGAGTATTGATAAATTTAGCAACAACCGGAACTGTAGCCATAAACAACAATTAGAGTGGGGAAATTTATTGGCGGTTGGCCTTGAGTTCACCTTGAGATATCAAATTGCATAAGCTTTATATGTTGCCCTTGGTTAGTGTTGTTATTTTTGTCAGGTCTAATTTAGGTTTCTTTTGAAGGAATGTGAATTCTTTGAGTAAAAAATGTGAGGATACGGATAGCCCTAGAAAACAAACCATAAAGAAACATTATAAAGCGTATGAATAACTATCATAAAGGCACATACTCCCGAAATTTGCGAAGCTTTAATGTGAATGGTGTCATCATCCATTTGATGGGTTCTCTTCAAATTTCCAGAATAAACAATAACGACACCTGGTGAATGGAATCGTATTGGGATAGCTTCAATAGCTTCAAAATAATTTTATTGACAGACCAAAGGTTCATCTGGTGTTGATAATTACTAATGTGGCACCTAGTCTTTGATTAGCGGAGAATATGACCGAAGTTAGAGAAATTCATTCATTGTGTGTCCATGACAACCAGTTCTCGGGTTACGACCGACCTCAACAGCTCTCGCCAGGCGTCTCTGCTATGCGTGCGCCTTCTCCAATTAGAAACACCAAGGGAGGCTAGGCTCTCCTCTACTTGATCTTTTCATCGGATTCGTGGTGGTACCCTTCGACTTCTTTCGTCGGCTTTTGCTTCGAATACCTTTCTCGGTGGAGCATCGTTATCCATATGTACAACATGCCCGAGCCAGAGCGGCGTTGTATTGTGATGGGCTGGACAACACGTTGAGTTCATACAGTTCGTGGTTCATTCGTATGCGAAAGTCGTCCTCAAAACAAATGGGACCGAAGATTTTACGAAGTATTTTTCTTTCAAACTGCCCAAGAACGGATGCATCTGTCGCGACACAGCAACTGGCAAGAAAAGCGTTTTGTAGAGTGTTAGTTTTGTTGGTCGAGAAGGGTCTGTGCTACACATCTGCTTCCTGAGACCATAGAAACATCATTGGCAAGTGTCATTCTTCTGTAGAAGGTACATACTAAAGCGAGTAGAGACTGATTTTTCCATCTATACACTCCCTTTTTCAATATCAAGCAGAATTGGAAAGACAGTTAAGTGTTGGCGAATTAATCTGAGTTAGGTATCCATATAAAGTTGATAAGCCCCATTTAGGACAAAGTATTCAGTTTCAAAGCCTCAACTGTAGGAACTATCTCTCAGTCCCTCTCTATTTACTGCCGGATCACTCCGGCTTTTATCTTATATTAGGGATATGGTCAGGAAGAATCTTAAAGGTCATATCTCTCTTGCACTCTTTCCAAGGTACAATCCAAAGCGAATATCTGAGCTCCTGTTACTTTACAAGAGATTGGGATCGTAACAAGACAGCACCATAAAACTAATGGCTAAGAGGTTGCAAGTTTCCCAAAGAAAGCATGCAAGACCTGCTGTGCGATTACCCTAACTACCATGCAGTCCTATTTCGCAATAATTTTTTTTTGGTTCCCCAAACTTAATAAGTCATTAAAATAGTTTAGGTTAGGTTACGTTGTATAGACAGCTTAGATAGTGATTGAGATCACCCAGAGACCATGAGCTCCATTGTGTTCCCTAATTAAAAGAAGGGTAGGAAAGGAATTGAAGAAAGTGAGGTATTGTGGAGGAGGATCAAAAACTGTAATCTCTAATCGCCTAAGTCCCTCATGTTGCATTATAATAACCTTACGGTCTCTTGCGAAATCGTCTGATACTGATTAGAATAACTAACCCAATCTAATTTCGGACCCGGGGTAATTTTCCCCTTCCTACCTTCTCTCGAAAGGCCCGACGACAGCAATAATGCATTGCGAACCTTGGGATCTATCATGCACCCACTGTCCCTAGAACTCCTCAAGTAGCCTTCGCTGGGTCTACTTGGGTAACATCAAGCATCGAAGAGGCGTATCCTTCTCTTGGTAAGAGCGTCACACTCTGAAAATATGTGTTGAAACTCCATACTCCAACTCAGTTTTACCAGATGTACATAAGTGCTTTCGACTTCAAAATGCGAATTATATTCAGGTTCTTCCTCAGTCAACAGCATCTTATTCGTAACCCTGTCAGTACCAGTTGGCAATGTTGGCCGAATAGAGCAATAGGCGTGACAAAGAAACCATCTAGGAAGATCAAGAAATAACCCATTAGCTGACTTTTGTTTCGACGCAATTAAGCAGGCAAGTTATTCAGCTGATATTAAAGGAATCTATAAGAACAAGAAAGATGGGGTACTAGGTAACTTTAAGTATCACGAAGTCAAGAAGTCGAGGCAACTTGCTGGTAATCGGTGAAGGACTCCACTTTACAGGTAGCTGTTTCTTTGACTAGGCTTTGATCCTAAGTTGAAATTCTGAAAATTTGCAGTAATATAATTAAATTTCCGCGAAGCACTTCTTAAGCTGCTTACTTTTTGAACGACACTACTCCTTGGCCCACCCTCGTAAGTATTGCAAGTATATTATTGTGTGTGGTATTGTATTCACACATGCGAAAGACATGTGTGAGTACAAAGTTTAGCTTTGCCAGCACGCGACCTTTGTGCCCAAGAGCAAGACACACAACCACACACATACACACACACACACACATCCACACTAACACTTAGACAGCCCCACTCCAACACACAGAGACAACCATAGACAGGGCTGTCTACTTTCATGTTGATAAAAGAAAACATTAAAGTAAATTAAAGCGAAATGGCAACGCTCAGCACAAAAGCTAATTCTAGACTTAGGAGTAATGTGTCAGAAAACTGGGAGCTGAGTTTGGCGGTAGGCTTCAGGAAATTAGCGTGGCTTCCGTTTTAGATGCCATGCACGACCTGCAGCTGCCGTCGCCAGAGGGCGACCCCTCAACATTGATGAAGGTCAGCTTTGTGTTATTTACAGTAATTTCAATTATTTCTTTGTTACAGTTTTCATTAGGCCGCTGTTGTCTTTTTTGGTTCTCATTTTTATTCGAGTCAATCTTAACAAAATGAGCGCCTTGCCGCTCATTAACAACAAGTGCGTGGAAAAGAGAGATAGATGGAGTACATAAGCACAAAGGCATCTGATAAGGGAGAAAGTGAGAGTTAGAAGGAGATGGCAAGCGTGAAACACTCTCAGTTGAAGAGAGAGCGAGTAATTTGTTTAATGAAATCATAAAATTAAATAACAAAATGGCGTGGTCTAAGCAGCTTGGAATTTGTTGTTGCATTTATTTCAGATGTTGTTCGCAGCTTCGGTAGTAAAATATCATGATATATAAAACCGCAACAACAGCAAACATACACAAACACGTATCTATATACTAAGTATATATGTATATATTTTGTATGCTCTGATATTTGCTTAGACAGACGAAACGCTTTGAAATTTGTAACCAAATTAAGTGTTCAACTTGTTGTTGTTGTTCTTTCCTGGTATTCCCTGGCCACGAAATAATATCTGTGTGTTAGTGTGTATTCGTCTGTGTAAATACTTATGGCGATGATAATCACATTAGCCATAAAGTTAATAATTAATCACAAAAACTATTTTATTGCAGTTTTCGGCTGCTTTTGTCTGAATAACTTTTTTAATTAGCAATAAATTATGCAAAGTATGGTTAAATTTTGGTTAGCATACTTTTCTGATTCTTTATAGATGGGTTTATTACCTCGTTTAGTTTGACTGGAGCTCTTATCTGTTAGGCGGAAAAGTTTTTTGTAGGATTTATGTTTAGGAAACCCTATAAATTTAATGAGGCCCCTAATCGGATCATCTAAAATGACAAGAGAGGAGATGTCTGAGCTGCTGTAAAGAACAATCCTAATACCTGCTGTCAACAAGTGAATTCGAGTACGGTCTTATTGAGAGAAATCTACGTGAGACGCTGTTCTTAGGAACAGCGGAGGAACCAGACGATGCAGGCGAAGCTTCGTTTTATACCATATTTAAATGGCCGAAGAATGTCTTGGAATATGATGCAAGTCGTCCCAGACGTTTTATATAGATTGAGAATAAACTTTTCATGTAGCGCACTTTCAACCTGCATAGCTGGGTTTTGGACAAAGTACTCCTAAAATAAAAAAAATTCTAAAATATGGAAAAAGTACTGTTGTATTTGATTTACGATATATTAAGAAACGGGAACCTCACAATGTCGTCCGCGCCCCCATCTATCAGACAGATTGGCAATATAATAAATAAACTAAAATTCGACAGAGCAGCTGGTGAAGACGGCATACCAGCCGAACTTCTTCAAGTTGACACCCAGTTGATGGCGATGATTGCACCCACACTTTGCTTGCATATGGCAGAACGACCGTGTTCAAGATGCCTGATAAAGCGAAATCATTGTGAAGCTAGCCAAGAGAGGGGACCTGCAATAGTTCGAGAGTAATCTCATTGCTCAACACGAGCTACAAAATACTAGCCACTCTACTGAACGAACGCCCTCAGGAAAAAATTGAGCCAACTATGTGAGATGAACATGCAGGATTTAAACCACACAGGAGTTGCGAAGACAAAGCAAACACAATACGCATTATTACCGAAAAGGCTGTGGAATAGCAAGCTCCTCTGTACCTCCTGTTCAGCGATTTGAAGACGGACAGAGTGGCAACATGGCGAGTATTTGCAATGAAAGGAGTACCACTCAACATCGTAACATACCTGGCGGCACTGCACAATGGAAGAACAAGTGTATCTTTCCAAACTAACACCGGCATTAAGCAAGGGTGTCCTCTATCGGCTCTACTCTTCAACATAGTGGCCGATGAGTTCCTGAGAGAGATATGCAAGTCCAGGCGTGGGAAACTTGGACTACGCGGACGACATCTGTCTGACCTCTAATAAACTATGTGACATCCAGACCAAAGTAGATGACCTCGTGAAACTAACCAGCAGAGTCGGGCCCAAGATAAACCCAGCTAAATCAATTACAGCAGCCAAGGAAACCCAACCTTCCCATACCTTGGCACCATTATCTCCATGAAGATGTTTCAAGCCGACTCGCCCAAGCTCGATTAGCATTTGGGAGACTATACCGCCAAGCAGCCTTGTTAGGATGGCACTTGACTGGAATCCCCAAGGAAGCAAACGAGTAGGACGAAAAAAGCAACCTGGCGGCGGACTGCCCTTCAAGAACTGGTACAGCAAAACATAACATGGGTTACACCTAAACAAAAATAGAGTTCGATGGAAAGCTCTTGTAGAGGTCCTTAGTTCCCAAGGTGGTACAGACGGATCACTCACTGATCAAGAAAGTGGTCGGGGTAGTAGGATCCAGGACCAAATATTATGAACCACTAGGCAGACATACCAGCATTTTCCAAGCTGAAGTCTGCGCTATTTGGAAAATGTGAAGAATTCAATCTGCAAAAAAACTACCGTGACAAGGATATTTCCATCCTGCCTGATAGTCAAGCAGCAATAAAAGCATTAAGCAAAGCCAAGATCATACCAAGGCTGGTCAAAGAAGTGAGAACGTCACTGGACAAATTAGGATATGGGAAAAAGCTCACGATTAGATGGATTGCAGGACATAACAACATTCCAGAAAATGAACTGGCAGATAAACTTGCAAGGACCGGTGCAGCAATACCGCTAATCGGACCTGAACCACACTGTAGGATTGGTAACCACATGGTACGGGAACTACTGTCACTTGCTGATGTTACGTATGAAATTATATCTAAAACCGATTATTTTAAAAAATTACTTAATTAAATTAAACAAATAAAATGTATTTATTTTATGTACAAATCGTGGCAATTCTCTTGCTTTCAAGCAAGTCCAAAATGGCTTCTAAGTTCCATTTTTCTCATATCGAGCCACACATTTGGTTTTCCTATAATTTAAATTATTTACGAAATGTGAGGCAAATTTGGGAACTAAAAATGTTAACAATATGTTTAAATAGACAAATCAAAGTCTATTTTGATATAATTATCAGTATCCAATAGGGCGGAATTTTGTTTTTTAGCCCAAATCCCACACGGTATTTTTTTCTAAAAATATTTGACTAAAATTGTATATTGATTGGGCTTACTGGAGCACAATCAATTCTGCCATCTTTATTTTGCCTACAAAATTTGCTGATTGTTATCAGGCAGATTGCAAATATAAATACATAGACTAATAATAAAAAAATATGCATTATTTTCGTTAAACATAGCATTACACCTTTCCTAATTTTTTTTAATCTTTCGATCCTTCTAAAATATTCTTTTTTTAGTCTTTTTGGGTTATTCTTGGCGGCTTCGATAGCTGAGCGGCAGTAAACTCGATTATCATCCCAAAGGTTGTGGGCTCGAATCCCACGTTAAGCATGGCTCCTTGCACTTTTCCTATTTCCCTAATTTTTCTTGTCTATTCTATATCCTAATCCCCATTGTCGGTATCCCCTTTGAGGTATCACGGCCTGTTCTTTGCCTAAGTGAGTGCCAACGGCCATCTTAATCTACCTACCTAGGGTTATCCCAAAAGTATGCTATGTTTTTCCGCTTTAAATATATTTCGATTTTTGGAAACACTTTTTGTTTTATAATTTTTTTTTTTGATAATAAATTGGATATGACATATCTGTGGGCTTCGCCATAACACATTTAGCGGAAACAAATTTTTAGTGCGTATATGCGATCTAATAAACAACCCCATAATAATATCACATTTTAGTTCCATAATCAGCTAGACTCCTTGTGAATTTAATTTCACATTTTTATCATTAAAATAAAATACTCAAAACTCATTTGTAGAGTTAATAAATCAAACTGCTCTCTTCGCACTTTGAGAGTGTGCCAAGTTTGTGTAGACTTAAAGATTTTTTTGCTTTCCTGCTCTTACTTAAAGAGCTTTCAACATTGTTTCGCCACATGTATATGTGCATGTGTGTGTTTGTCTGTTTGAGTGCCACATTAATGAAATGCAGTAGCACACACACACACAAGACAACCAGTTATTGTTGTTGTTGGAACTGTGGCATGTTTGTTGTTTTTGTAGCTGCAACGGTAAAGTTTCCGTTACGCACACTTAGCTGCTTAATTTATGCGTTGTGCAATCCAATGCTCAAATGATGCATTGTTGCATGTGTATTTGTGTGCGGGTGTGTGTGTTTGTGTAAGTGATTGTGTGTCTTAGTGTAGGTGTAGCGGTATAATGACGTGGTAACACACACACACACACCCACAACGACAACCATTTTCACTTAAAACGTTTCGATTTTTTAAAGAGAGCGCTAAAGAAAAAGAGAGACGCAAGAGAGAGAGAGGTGTAGCCACGAGAGCAATTAAATTTTATTTCAGCCATTAGAAGAAGAGAAGCAGCCGCTCGGTCAGAGCTTAGCTTAAGTTTCAATTAGGCCATACAAGTGACTTAATTGCTTGGCGGCCGAGAATCGTCTCAGACATGTTGGAGATTTCTAGTTAAAAGTTTATACGGTTGTTAAGATGCGGATATTGCGATAATTCTGTAAGTCGATAAGTCATAGTTTAGTTCGTGAATAAATACACAAAGGTAAAGGATCCAAAAGTAATTTACACTACAACCACGGGGCATTTACGCATAGTCCAGACCCTTGACTACGAAAACTTGAACATTCTTTTCCATTCCACATTCTTTTTTGGATGCATAATCCAACCAGGATGATGAATATATTAATACTCTGTAGCGTAGGTACAATATATAAATATTTGTATATAAATATAAATTTGTGCAAGTCAAAAACATGTATAACATACAGAAGGATCTGTCGGAGATCCCCAAAGTTTCCCAAAGCACGACTAGAAAAGTCGATATTGTAGTGTCCGTCATTCAGCCTGTCCGTATGAATGCCTAGATCTCAGAAATGTAGTAGCCAAATTTGGTTTTTTACATTTTTGTTAGAGATTCCCAGATCGGTATATAATTTGATTAAAGCCGGTTGAATATATCAAATAGCTCCCATAGGACCGATCGCATAAAATAAAGAGTTTGATGCAAGATGTCGTAGTCAAATTGAGTATTTGGCAGTTTTTTAAAATTCTCCACCATTGCAACAAATTTAATCAAAATCGGTTTATTCAATTAAATTGTCCTCATGGGTAAAAAGAAGTTGGAACAAAACTCGAATATTTTTTGTTTGTTTATGAAAATATTGTAACCAAATTTGGTAATAAATATCTAAGAGTTTTAATGTAATTCGAATTTGATTACAGTACAGGGTGACCCAAAGTCGTCCGCACCCGTTCTTGAGATAAAGCCTAGAAAGCGGTTATTGCTTCTGCGAGCACGACAGTAACGAAACCGGGTCCATGAGAAAACTCCTGGTCAGGGGGAAATAGGGTTTGTAAAAGAAACGTCAAAAAAAAAAATCGATCGATTAGTTGATAAATACTCGGACTTTTGCTATAAAAATGGACGTGGTTTGTACAGATACAGATGAATAGTACACCTTTTGGCCAAGTATAAGAAAAAGTATAGTACTTTAGCTGTATAGTAAATAGATGCTTAGAGAAGGGGAATGAAGGAAATGGGCACTTCTGGCCAACGGCAATGCAAGGAACTTTTCGGCTCCTTTAAACTAAATAGGTTCAAGAAAATATCCCAACTGGGTAAGAATTCCCTTAGGATACTAACTGGGCTACTAATGGGACATTGTAGACTCGGTAAACACCTGAGTACTGTTAGTATCGTTAGCTCGAGGTTCTGCGAGATTGGAGAGAAAGCCTCTATACACATACTTGCAGAATATGACGCCCTTACCAAAAAAAGGACATACTTCCTCAGAGGGCAAAACTATCGATATACAAGACTGTCATCTGTCTAGATGCATCCTAAATAATTAAGTTTGCTGGAAATAGTTGAGGATCTCTAGGAATACGGAAAGTTCTTATCCAGAGCCGCCTGAGGTGTGGATTGCATAGATCCGGTGATTCCTAGGCAAGCTTCCATTTGCACCCTCTGATGGTTGTTTAGGTATGATTTGGTATTAGCTGCCTTCCATCAGACCGTCGCTCCATAAGTTGGGTCTGACGACTGATGAGTATAATTAGTAATTTATATACGGATGCAGTCCTTTCCTACCAAGCGTCTTTTTTCAGGTGTAATAAGCACCTAACGCTCACTTCATTCTTTCTTTTGAGTTATTCTTCCACGAGAGTTGGGAGTCCAGAACGACATCTAGATATTTCACCTCCATAGATCTTTTAGTTGCGATCTACCGAGAGACGGTGGGGTGAACCCAGTAATCTTAGTTTTCCTAGTGAACAATACCAGTTTTGTTTTTTGAGGATAAACCCCAAGACCGTTCGGTTGCGCCCATCTAAGAGTGACGCCAAGAGCGGACTCCAGTTGCTCACTGAGAGAGGGCACGCATTTACCCGCTACCATGAGAATCACGTCGTCTGCATAAGCCTTCACCCTACATCCTGTCTGCACAAGTTTGAGAACAAGGTCGTTAAGGACCAAGTTCCACAAAAGTGGCGAAATTACACTAGAAGAGAATACAATAGATCCTATCAGTCGCAGTGCAGCTCTTCCCATTAATATTGCTAATTTTATTTTTAGTATATCTTACAAATTACAATTATTGCTAATTTATTTCTATTGACAAATATTTTTTGTATTTGTGAAGGCCAAATAATTTTGATGTCATCTATACCCTGCACTGACGTCCTTCTAACAAAGTTTTTTCCAGCTTTTTTGTTCGTTTTCAAGCTATTGTCCTAAATAAATAATACAAAATTAAATTGAATTGAAATAAATTAAAATAAAAAATAGAAATTTGAGCTAACAACTAAAAATGTGTTATGAATGAATGGGCTTATAATAAATGCATTTATGCATATTTTATATTCACTGGAGCGTAATCCTGCTTTTAGTATTTTATCTGTAGAATTAGCTGTCACATGTGATAGATTTCAAATAAAAGTATATTGAAAAATGGCGTACGTAAAGTCAGGTGCGGACGACTTTAGGATACCCTGTACCACTAGCTTGTAATAAAGTCAGATCTATTCACAAAAAACCAAAAACAGAAGAACTTTTAAGCAAACATTTTTTTTTTGACCGATCGT
This sequence comes from Chymomyza amoena, assembly GCA_037043745.1. Taxonomy (NCBI): domain Eukaryota; kingdom Metazoa; phylum Arthropoda; class Insecta; order Diptera; family Drosophilidae; genus Chymomyza; species Chymomyza amoena. Next base: position 147,263 of record JBAMAX010001545.1, read on the forward strand.
TCCTATGGGAGCTTTATGATATAGTCAACCGATTTCAATAAAATTTGACGCAGTTAAATACCTTAAAAAAGATCTGAATGCCAAATTTATTTCAAATATCTTTACAAACAAACAAAACACATCGAATGTTGTATAAAAAACGTGTTTTTGGACCGATTGGTCCTATGGGAGCTATATGATCTGGTCAAACGATTTGGATTAAATTAAGTACAGTGCTTATAAACTATAAAATACTCACGAATGTCAAATTTGGTCTCAATATCTTAACAAACAAACGAAACACAACTAATTTTGTTAAAAAATCGATTTTTTTGAAGATCGGACCTATGGGAGCTATATGATATAGTCAACCGATTTTGTTCAAATTTCCAAACGCCAAATCTGGTTACGATATCTTTATTAAAATACGAAATATAGCGAATTTTTCTTTAAAAAAGTTATTATGGCCGATCGGTCCTATGGGAGCTATATGATATAGTCAACCGATTTCGATCAAATTTGGTACAGTAATTGGGAACTATACAAAACTACCAAATTTGGTTACGATATCTTCATAAACAAACGAATTATTCATCTAAAACGCTTTTTTTTGTCGAGGTCGTCTCAAACACCCCAATAGGAGCTATATAATTTAGCCCCGATATCAAAAAAAGGAAATAAACTTGTCTCCTATGGAATAATATGGGATATAATGTGAAAGTTCGGTTACTCTAGCTCTTAGCAGCTCTGAGATCTAGGCGTTCAAACGGACGGACAGACGGACGGGCAGACGGACATGGGTATATCGACTTCTCTATTCACCCTTATCATATTTTAGGTAACTTTGGGGGTCTCCGACAATTCCTTCTATACGTTACATTCATTTTCGGCTTGCACAAACTTAATATACCCTTTGTACCATACGGTACAGGGTATAAAAATAAAGTATATTTTTTTCATCTCTTACCTGTTGCTCTATCAATGCATCGTATATGTGTATATATCTCTCTATCTGAATTATTTGTGATTTCTTGTGGTTGTAGGCATTTAAATATATTCCTATATGATCATTTTAATAAGTGGATCCTTAAAAACGCAGTATTGCTTTATCGAAAGATTTTTATAGCTTCGCTAGACAATACGTCAAATAAATGACTTCTAAAAACTGCTGGCAACTTCTGGCGATAATTGTTAGGTTAGTTTGAAGCGGCTGCTGGCTTTAAAACCAGCACAGGCTAGACAGGTCATTTTTTTTACCGCGCGGATCTCTATAGCTCAATAGCCCTTTCCTTGGTGACAAAATTTAAAAAGAGCCTCAGCCTATTGCTACAATATAACCTGCAATCGTCCTCGGGCATAGGGTGTCTAGTTCTGCTAGATTATGGAGCAAAAAAGTTTTCCAGATGCTTTTTACTCTTTCTACTTAGCGCTACGCAGGAAATTGGGCTGGCAGCCTTAAAAACTAAAAACTGTATATTATCATGAAACTATATCACGATTAGTTACTGCAGAAACCTCGTCCGTGGTCTCTGCGTTTGTTATAACAATGCCCGTGTCTATGGGTTTGATTATAAATGAAATGGAACTTGCATTAAAGTCAGCCATTTTTAATTGATTTTTGTCCTGACTGTCATTGTACTTTGTGTTGATTTTACCTTGAAATTTATGCAATCCCTTTTCGCTTGTTGGTAATAAATTCAATTCTCTGGCTAAGTAAATATTATATAATGAAAAAGATGGCAGAAATAACAAATGTAAAGGGACTGTCACAAACAAATAGCTAGGGTGCTGTCATAGTCATTTTAAACGCGTGCTGTGTTTTTATACACTATAGCTAAAGGGCTTATAAGGTCCATTAAATATTGTTTAAAAGAAAATGAATAACATTTTTATGAAATAATGTAAACGACAAAACATAAAATCAATAAGTTTTTGATTATCATTTACATATTCAGTATAGCGACTGGCGCCATCTATCGGCAACTGCCTTACGCGATCTAGCGCTAACTGGCTGGCGTCATCTAGCGGGCACATTTAACCCAAAATCAAATAACGACGAAGATGGCGACATGAGCAAACATTTTTATACAACGTGGACAATAACGTCAAGGAACTTTAAATAAATCGCAGTTTGAAATGATTTAAAATTTGGAACTTGATTAAAGGACTCAGATATTTTTGTTTTTAATAAGCTGCTACAATTTAAGGTACCTTGTAAAAAAAGAAATTTAAGCCAAAATTCCATAAAACCTTACTCCTTTATATTTTATATTCCTAAGTGCCCTACTGTCCCTTATTCAGTGTATCCTTAAGACATAAAATGCCAACCGGAACTGCCCTTTTGTTTGCCTCTTTTTAGCGCTACTTACTACATGTTGATTTTGCATTGATTTATGCATCGAGTGTTTTAAACGTGGGCGTGCTATTTATGTGGCTTTCCCTCATCCATCCAGCCAACTTGCTTTGGACTGGTTTTTGCTTGGCCATGATTTGTGGCCTCCACTGGCGGCGGGGTTACTGCAGTTGACAGTGTCAGTGAGGTTTGGTTGGGCGGCAATGAGCCAAAGGTCGAAGCTTGCTTGACATATGAGAACTTTAACTTTTCGGCTAGCAAAGTGACAAAATGCCAGGACTTTGCTTTGCATATTGCCAAGCTGCTGTGTCGACACTTTTCTCAAGCACAAAAAAAGGACTCACTTCGGGCAATGGTAGGTAAATATCCATGTATTTGTCATCAAGCAGCTTGTCACTTGACTGGACAAATTTCGACTGGCAGCAAACATAAGACAAAAGGCAGTAGAAAAAAAATTTGATAAATTTGATAAGATTTACTGCTCATTTGTACGCCATGTTGTGCGCCATCTTGTTTTCTTTCTATGCTTTTTTCATGTTGCATTTCATTACGGCTGCTGATTTTGTCATCAACATAATAAATGAGCGAATCTTTTGCTCTAGAGCTGTCTGGACTGCTTACAGCTCATCATTGGGAACACTGAGAACTGCGAACTGGTCTAGCATTGTGCACCATGGGTTGAACCAGTCTGGAAGTTTGGACGCTGATTTGTTGGCTTTCAGCGCCAAGTTTTGGCTTGTTACTTTGGCCGCTGCAAATGCGTTAGTTGACATTGCCTCTAAACCCTTAATGAAATCAAATTTTCATTAGTCAATTTTGGCTTAAAATAGAAAGAAAAGAATGCAAAGAAACAAACAGACAGACTGACAGATAGACAAGCAAACAGACAGTTTAGTCTATGCAAATGTTTGCTTAAGTTGAACACGCGGCGTATGAGCAATAACAAGTATACGCGGCGTTGTTATTTGTTTTCGGCTTTTTTGTTGGCGGCTACCGGACTTGGAACTTGGGAGGGATAAATGCCAGCAGTTGGCCAATTTAACAAGGATAAGCTTTAACGTTTTGAAATTATTGAAAAATTTATTGATTGTCTGGCGACTGTTAAGCTGATGGGAAATCATTCCTAATGAGCAGGTTGATCACTTAAGTCTTTTTAAAATACCTCGAGACATCATCTAAG